>JAPKLW010000717.1:41515-119983 GCA_026898455.1 Plectranthus barbatus
TCCATATCATCCCAATAACCGATTCCACCCGAATCTATCTTATGGGAATCCGAATAATGCTATGAATCCACCTCCTGGATTTGAGCAGCGAGGAGAAGGATCGAATCAAGGGAACGGGGGTGATAATCCGAGGAGGCAGTATGGGCACCAGGACAGAAGAGGACAAAGTTCGAGGGAAGAGGAGCTTGAGAAGAGATTTGATAAATACGACAGTATGATGACAGAAATGCAGAATCGGATCTCTACAATTGCTAAGCATGTGAGCGGGAGCCATAAGCAGGGGCAGTTTCCCAGCGATACTGAAGCCAACCCGAAGAAGAATTGCAGTGCTATAACCACAAGAAGTGGCAGGTCATATGATGAGCCCAGTAACCCCACAGCGGGTGAAGAGAAACAAGGGCACCAAGATAAAATTTCAGAAGAGGAGGAGATTGAAATAGAAGTGACACCCCAGCTAGTCAAAACACAAAAGGGGAGCACATCTGAGGAAATTTCCAAGGGAAGCAACATACCCTATCCTCAAATACTTGCAAAGAATAAGTTGAGCAAGCAATTTGCAAGGTTTCTAGACCATTTGAGGAAGGTGCAGATTAACTTGCCACTGCTAGAGGTTTTGCAAGACATTCCTGGTTATGCCAAGTTCCTAAAAGAATCGGTGACACAAAGAAGGAGATTTGGCGAGTTCGAGACAGTGAACTTGTTTGAAGAGTGCAGTGCAGTGATCCAGAAAAAGATTCCTATCAAGAGGCAAGATCCGGGGAGTTTCACCATCTCCTGTGTCATTGAAGGGTTGGAGTTTGGCCATGCACTGTGTGATTCCGGTGCGAGCATTAATCTGATGCCGCTGTCTATCTTCAATAGACTGCAAATTGGGGAGATCAAACCTACTACCATTACTCTCCAAATGGCAGATCGCTCTCTATCACAGCCGAAGGGAATTGTAGAAGATGTTCTGGTCAGAGTCAAGGACTTTATATTCCCAGCGGACTTTGTAGTTCTGGATATGGAATAGGACAAGAATGTGCCGTTGATTCTAGGAAGACCATTCTTGCGCACTGGAGGAGCTTTGATTGATGTGAGGGAAGGAGAGCTGACTCTCCGGTTCAACGACCAGAAGATTACATTCTCCATCTCAGATGCAATGAAGAAGCACGAGGACAGGTATGATGAGTGCAACAACATTGAGGTATTATCTTTCCCTTTGTCTTTTGATCATGAGAAGAAAGATGCTCTAGAGGAGGTTATTCATGACTCTCTGCACTCTAACCTTGATTTTGATGAGCTTTATGAGATTTGTGATGAGTTGCTACAGATGGTGAAAGCATTGGAAGATGCAACAGAGGTCAAACCAAAGCAGGATGTGAAGTTCTTGGAGTTGAGGACTAAGGAGGAGGAGCTTGAGGCGAGATTGAAGAAGGAACAGAGCAAGAACAAAGCCCCAGTGGTGGAGTTAAAGGATTTGCCAGATAGCCTCCGATACATCTTCCTTGGGGAGAAGACACATATCCAGTCATCATCAACGCTGCATTGTCTGACTTGGAGATTGAAAAACTGAAGAGGGTCCTGAGGATGCACAGATCAGCGATAGGGTGGCAGATTTCCGACATAAGGGGGATCAGCCCGTCTATTGTGATGCATAAAATTATTCTGGAAGAAGGGAGCAAGCCAAAAAGACAACCTCAAAGGAGACTGAATCCAAAGATGCAAGAAGTGGTGAAAAAGGAGGTGATGAAGCTGCAGGACAATAATATCATCTATGCTCCGAGTGATAGTTAGTGGGTCAGCCCGACTCACATGGTTCCGAAGAAAGGGGGATTCGAGAAGGTTATCAAGCCTGGAGGAGAAGAAGTGATTGAGAGACCAACCACCGGATGGCGTTTCTACATTGATTATAGGGGTTTAAATAATGCTACTCTTAAAGATCATTTTTCATTACCCTTTATTGATCAAATGCTTGACCGTCTTGCAGGAAAGTCCCATTATTGCTTCTTGGACGGATACTCTGGATACAATCAGATTGTGGTGGCGCCTGTGGACCAGCACAAGACAGCCTTCACTTGTCCCTACGGGATTTTCGCCTATCGGAGGATGCCCTTTGGGCTGTGCAATGCCCCGGTGACTTTTCAAAGGTGTATGATGTCCATCTTTCATGGTCTTATTGAAAATATTATGGAAGTCTTTATGGACGATTTTTCTGTGTTTGGTTTGTCTTTTGATGATTGCTTAGAGAATTTAAAAACTGTTTTGCAGAGATGTGAGGAGACTAACCTAGTATTAAATTGGGAGAAATGTCATTTCATGGTTAGAGAGGGAATTGTATTAGGACATAAGGTATCTAGTAGGGGGATAGAGGTTGATAAGGCTAAAGTGGTAGCAATTGAACAACTCCCCTTGCCTAAGACAGTTAAAGGGGTTAGGAGTTTCTTGGGACATGCTGGGTTCTATAGGAGATTTATCCAAGATTTTTCCAAGATTTTTCCAAGATAACCAAACCCTTGTGTAGTTTGCTAGAGAAAGATTTCCCATTTGAATTTAGTAATGACTGTGTGAAAGCTTTTGAGAGGTTGAAAAATGCATTAGTAACAGCTCCTGTGTTAGTGACTCCAGATTGGGAGGAGGATTTCGTTTTAATGTGTGATGCTAGTGATTCTGCTGTGGGGGTAGCTCTGGGACAGATTAGGGATAAAATATTTAGAGTTATTGCCTATGCTAGCAAAACACAAAATCCTGCTCAATTGAATTACACTGTGACTGAGAAAGAGTTACTTGCTGTTGTTTATGCTTATGATAAGTTTCGTGCTTATTTAATAGGAGCTAAGTCTGTAGTTTACACTGATCATGCAGCAATTAGATACTTGTTTGCTAAAACTGATTCGAAACCTAGGTTGCTTAGATGGATTTTTCTTTTACAAGAGTTTGACATGGAAATTAGGGATAGGAAAGGTTGTGAGAATGTAATTGCAGATCATCTCTCTAGGTTAGAGAATCCAGTTGAGGGTGATAATCAGGATAGGTTGATTAAGGAAGATTTTCCTGATGAGAGGATTATGACTGTAGCTGTTGCTAGTGTTCCATGGTATGCAGATTTCTGTAATTTTTTGGTTGCAGGTGTACTACCTCCTGATTTGGAGCGCTACTAGCGGAAGAAATTTCTGACAGAGGCCAAGTACTACTACTGGGAAGAACCGTACCTGTTCCGCAGGTGTGCTCACGGTATCATCCGTAGGTGTGTTCATCAGAGCGAATGGGGGAAGATCATAGAAGAATGCCACCATTCGGTAAGTGGGGGTCATTTTGGTGCAAACCGAACTGCTAGGAAGGTATTATCGTGCGGTTTCTATTGGCCCTCTATTTTTAAGGATTGTATTGCTATGGTGCGAGCCTCTGAGAGATGTCAGAAAATGGGGACTATAACCCGAAGAGATGAGATGCCTCAAAAGATTTTTATCGAGGTTGATATATTTGATGTGTGGGGCATCGACTTTATGGGTCCTTTTCCATCCTCGTTTGGGTTTAGATATATTCTCCTTGCTGTGGACTATGTGTCTCGATGGGTTGAGGCCATACCCACTGTTACTAATGACTCTCAAGTGGTGCTCAAGTTTTTGCAGGCATTAGTTGCTCGATTCGGTATTCCCAGAGCCTTGGTGAGTGATGGGGGCAGTCAATTCTGCAACAAACTCATGGATAAACTGCTGGCAAGATATGGGGTGCGGCAAAGAGTAACAACAACCTATCATCCGCAAGCCAATGGACAGGCTGAACTAGCTAATCGAGAGATCAAGCAGGTGCTGGAGAAGACTGTGGTGAGTCGGAAGGACTGGAATAAGCGACTCGATGAGGCTTTGTGGGCCTACCGGACAGCCTTCAAGACACCAATCGGCATGTCCCCATACCAATTGGTTTATGGCAAATCTTGCCATCTTCCGGTTGAAGTTGAGCATAAGGCATTCTGGACCATCAAGACATTAAATATGGATTTTATGAAAGCTCAAGGGGATCGAGTGCAGAAGCTGAACGAACTAGAAGAGTGGAGACACGAGGCATACGAGAGCACGAAGTTGTGCAAAGAGAGAGCCAAACGGTTTCACGACCGGCAGATTCGAGTGAAGAAATTTACAAAGGTGATATGGTTCTTTACTTTAATTCTCGCTTGAAATTGTTTCCGGGTAAATTCCATTCTCGTTGGACAGGGTCATACAAGGTGCGCGAAGTATTCGAGAATGGGACTTTGGATTTGGAGACTGAGGATGGCCACCACTTCAAGGTAAACGGGCACCAAGTTAAACGATTTCACACTTCCGAGCAACCTCGAACTGTGAATGAAATTTCGCTTGCATGACGGTAAGTTGGTGAGTTCGTCGAGCTCCCAACGTTAACTACAGCGCTCTTGGGAGGCAACCCGAGTTCGAATTGTTTGTCATGTTTTATTTAGATTAGAATTGCATATGTTTTTGATATTATTTCGCATTGTATTAAGTTTGGGGATAACTATGTTGTTGGAAGTTGATTGGAATGATGCAAGACGGAAATACGTCATTTTAAGGGAAAGATTATGCCTAGGGTCGTGAAGAATCCCGAACAGGACCTCTTTGTTCCGTTCGGGATGCAAGAAATGCAAAATACAGTGCCCAGCCGAGATGGATCCCGAGCGGAATCCTTCTGTCCCGCTCGGGACGCGTAACTTTTGACGTATCCCGAGCGGGAGCCTCTCATTCCGCTCGGGATGGAATTATTGAAGTAAATGGGGAATCGCCGTAGTGCGTCCCGAACGGGATCCCTCCATCCCGTTCGGGACCGGTTCGGTTTTTACTGCGAAACCGGGTCGGTTCAGCCGTCCCGAGCGGGATAGGGCTGTGTGCTCGGGACCAGTCGCGTGCCTATAAATATAGGCCGCACGGGATCATTTGTTCTCACCCCTTTTCTCTCCCGAACGGTACCTTTCTCTTCCCCTCGCTTTTCCTTCGATTTTCCGGCAATTCTAAGGTAATTTCTACCCCTCATTCACGTTTATTTATCGTTTACATTGAATTGTTGAAGTTTTATTTGATAATTTGGGGAATTTGTGGTGTTTGAAGTCCTAACCTAGGGTTTAAGAGTTATGCACGTTACGTGTTCGATAGAATGTCCCAATGCATGTTTGATGTTTAAAGTTTACATATGTTGAGATCTTTGGGCATATTTCTTGATTTTAAATGTGATTCATGGTGAATTTTGTGGAAATTGGGGATTGTTGAGACTATTTGCACTATGGGGGTTGATTTAAATTGTTAACTTGGAATGTACTCATGTGAGTGATGAGTAGTTTATTTTGCTTTAATGATTCTTATTGAACATGATTTATAGTGAAATTTTGGGTGCTTGAATATTTGGATATACATGGGATGAGTTTGAAAGTGATTTCTGGTTGGATTTTTGCAGAAAACATGGCACCCAGACGCCCAGCGGGTTTCACCGATGCCGAGTACAAGGCTTTCAAAACACTAAGCAAATGTGTAGTGCACGGTTCAAAGTACCCATGCCCAGCGACTATGACTGCATTGGGCATCAAAGATGATGTAGAAGCTCTATTAAAGAACATTGGTTGGGAAGCCCTACTTGAGAAGAAGTGGCCGGCGATGGAAGAACAGACTAAGGAGTTCTTGGCGTCCGCTTCTGTGCGGAAGAGCTCGGGGAACTGGCCGAGCCATCTGACTTTTGAGATGGGGGGAACCCGCTATACTTTGGAGCGCAAGGAATTAGATGCGATTTATGGGTGCGACGAGGAGGCAAGATATGTCCCTGATGAGTTCAACCCCAAGGATTGCTGGCAGATGATCTCCAGCGAGACTGTTCTGGGCACTTTGAGAATGAAGCTGGCTAAGGCTTCTCTTATTCGAAACCCGATTCTGCGGTACATCCACAAGACGGTGGCGAACTCGGTCTCTGGTCGCCATGAGACCAACAACGTAGTTATGTCGGAGCTCTTTATGCTCCATTTCATGCTTACTGGAACTCCCTTCTCCATGGCTGCTGTGGCTATGGACAACTGGAGCCGACCTCCCACTCGCTCCAACATCTATTGTGGAGGTCTGATTACTCCTATCCTCGATCATTTCCAGATCCCCAGGGAGGGCACGGAGGTGCCACCGTCTGTGGTGGACCTCCCGGTACTTACGTTGGCCAAGTACATATCCGTCGTCCGGAAGAATGCTTTTCTGTATAAGGTGGTGGGCGACGCTTGGTTGAGGTTGCCCAATACTGCTGCTACCACCATTACTGCTCCCGATTCCGAGGCAAACTTACTGTTGGACTCGCCCGCGCACAGAGCCATGTGGTTCAGAAAAGGCTGGGATGGGACATATGGGAGCTATGCGAACACTATCCCTGTCCAGGAGGACAATGAGGAAGAGTCCGATCATGAGGAGGAGCCACAGCGTGAGCAAGGGGCCGGGACGTCTTCAGCTGGAGGCCGTCGCCCCTGGCGTACTGAGATGATGGAGATGATGCAGAGCATGTCCTCTTCTATGGCAGGATTAGACATGAGGATGGCCGGTTTGGCTACTGAGGTGACAGGACTGCGAGCTGATATGGGAGCTCAGAGAACGTGGATGGAGCAAAGGTTTAATGGAGTGAACACAAGATTATCCGGCGTTGAGACTGAGCTCAACGATTTGATTGCTCAGTTCCCGGCCTACTATCGGAGGCGCCGGCGGAATGAGGATGCTCCAAGCTCGACTCAGCAGTGATCACCGTCTCTCCACCTTTTCAAACTTAGTCTTCTTCGGACTAAGTTTGGGGGGTGGGACGGACGCCGGTTCTCCCCTCTATCCCTATCTTTTACTTACTATGTTTGAACTGATATACTTGTTTTCTTATTGTACTGCAATCCTAGTTAGGTTAGTTAGGATTTTATTGATGTTTATTGCAGTAGTTATTTTGAAGTAATTCGATATGGTTGTAAAAGAATTAATCTTTGACTGATGGAAGTTGGTGATATTTGGAAATTGTTGGTATTTGTTGTTTGCTATGGTGATGATACAGGTGGATAGAGCTTTAACAAGCGGAACTATGCCGAAAATTTTTGTTTTCTACCTGGTACACTGTCGGAAGTGGGGTACACACACTCTTACATTTAACTTTCACACTTAGCATGAATTGAATGATTTATTCTGAATTTGAGTACTTGCAAGTGAGGTGTGCTTGATTGTGATAACTTAGGCTTGAGATTGAATTCGTGACGAGGCATGAACATGATTTGAATCGTTTGAGCTCATGATAGGGCGGAATAACTTGAAATTGATGCATGCCTTTGGTTGAACAAATTTGGCATTTGACGTCATGTTATATTAATGCTTAGAACTCAACAACTTTAAACTTGTGAGGTTTGAGCCTAATGAGTCCATTTTATCTCATTTTTGATTTGTTGTGAGAGGCGAGCACAAGCGAATGAGTAGAGTCTGTCAATGCCACGTAGTTTAACATGTTACATTGAACTAGAAAATGATCTTAGGCCATTCTTTCTTAGTACCTACCTTTGATATTATTGGAGTATAAGGTGGAAACATAATTGCCCTAACCATTGTTTCGGAGCCACTTTGAGCCTTGAATTCTTTCATGTGTGTTTAGGAACAAGTTGTGGTTGGGGATAAGTTGAGATGAGAAGAAGTGAGTGCTTGGATTGAATTCTCGGTGTGAGTGAAATGATGATTGGAAAAAAAGAAGGAAAAGAAAAAAAATAGATATATATATATATATATTGTGTGGGAAAGAGAAAAAGAAAAGTGAAAAGAAAAAAAGAAAGAAAAGAAAGAAAAGAAAATGATTGGAAGAAGGTTGAATATATGTTCAGAAAAAAAAAAAAGAGAGAGAGTGAGAACTAATCAGATTGTAGAAAAGAAGTATGCACGCATTGTTGAAGGGTTTATTGGTTGAATGTTGAGAAAAGGGTTGGGATGAATGAGTCACTTTTGCCTAAAACACCCTACCTGTTAGTAAGCCACGTTACAACCCGATAAAAGTCCTATTTGATTCTAGAACGGTGTTTCAATGTGAACAAATGTGGCAGAGATGAACGATATGAATGAAACTTGTGTACTTGTGCTTGAGTGAAAGAAAGAAAAAATTTACCATATACAGCTGAGTGTGAGTGTTACACTTTATATGATCACATGCCGGTAAGGTTGAGTTCTTTGCATTAATCTAGACATGGTAGATAATGAAAACTTTGTGAGATTGAAATATGTGTTGATAGATAGTGGTGAGCCGTGAAGCATTGCACCGAGCGAATGAAAATCTAGTTTTTGTTTTTGATTGAGGACAATCAAAGGTTTAAGTTTGGGGGGTTTGATATGTGCGTAATTTGCAATGTTTTTGGAATATGAATTGAATGATTTGATGAGGATAAGATGCACAAATCACACACATATCTATTCTTTTCATTGATTTTCCTTCACTTGGTGTTCTAGAGTTGTTTTGAGTGTGCAGGGCATGAAAAGTGTTAGAAATTCGAGTTTTGGAGCTAAATTGAGGCTTTGGCCGAAGCAAATCTCGTTCCGGATGCATATGTCCCGTTAGGGACAGGAAAACACAAAATTTACCAAAAATTCGAGGCTGGTCCCGTTCGGGACAGCTTGGTCCCGTTCGGGACCGAGGCTCGGAAGGCAGCTGTGGCGTTCGGGATACATCATTTTGCCGTGAATTTGAGGATATTGAGACGAGAGGCCGTAGCCAATCCCGCTCGGGATGGAACCATCACATTCGGGACGGGTTGGGATTCTTCGACTTTTTCATTCGATCCATCCCGCGCGGGATGGATATTTATAAAGGGAGATTCCGTTCGGGATATATCTGTTGGGCTGTGGATTTCTCAACTATAAAAGGCCAAGGGATGTTACAAAGTAAGGGTTCGACTTTTGAAAACCCTAGAGAGAATAAGGCACGAGATTGAAGCGATTTTCATGTCTCCAAGCTGGGAATCGAAGGTGGAAGGAAGGATTCGAAGCTAGATTTGAAGATTCATCATTAAAATCCTAAGCTTTCTTATTCTCCTTTCTCTTCCATGATTTACTTTGGGATGTTGACGATTTTCATTTTATTCATGAGTAGCTAAACTCATTGTTGAGGATTTGGATGTGATTGGGATTGATTTGAATATTGTTTGGATTTGAGTAATTGAATTTTCAAGGGTTTGATTATTATTGTGGGTTTTGAATTTGTGTTCCTTTCATGATTGATCACCATGTGTTGGAAAGTATGCCTCAATGAACTAACTTGATAGGTTTGATGATTAGAGGAGATTGCAATAATAATTAGGTGTTGTTTCATTTAGAAGATAGGTGAATTGACATCTAGGTTATTAAATTCTTGAGCTTTTGGGAGTTAATCGAGATTAACATACCTAGACTTAGGTTGAAATTGAGATTAATCTACGGTTGTTACACCGGTACTAAGGGTAATGACTAGAGTTATGTGAATTGACCCAGCTCAACTTATTGAAATTGTTTCGTAAAGTTAGCAAATCCAAGCATATTCATAATCTACCCCAATCCATCCTATATTCCTCGACTACTCTCTCTCTGGTAATCCCAAGAAAGTTGATTGGCATTTATTTACTTGTTACATTAATCTTTAGAATTCTAAGTAGTTTAAAATTGATCTTTCAAAACCATTTCTATCGCCTCTAGATATTAGGTTCCAAAATCAATCCCTTTTACTTAAACAACGGGCGAATTGAGTCTTCGTGTTCGATAATTTTTACTTGATAAAAAAATACTGCATCACCTTCAACAGCTTGGGTGTCTCATTGTACGTCGGACACTCATCTGAGAGATTCTTGAATTGATTCAAGAATCTTCAATCATTGGGATCACTTTCTTTATAGAAAGTATCCAGAAGTCAATTTCTTGAGAAAGAATTGATTAGGACGGGCACTGAAGCCGCAAAAGACAGATAGTTCGGAAGGAACTTTAAACTCTTCCAAAGGTGGTAAAAGCGAGTTTTACGAAGGTGCGCCCTTGACTCAGCTGGATCCACACCTGAGAGGTTCGGAGTATCGGAAGATAGCCGTGAAGTAGTCAGAGCAAATGTCGGCTGCCTGCTTTATAGATAAGGGAACTCTTTGTACACCTTATACTTTCTTAGTGAAATTCTTAGCGATTCGGCTAAGGAGTGGACGTAGATCATTTGATCGAACCACTATAAACCTTGTGTTCTCTTGCTGATTACTATTTAATTTCTACTGTGCGACTCAGATTTAAAACCTAGCAACGGAGCTGCTAGTGTATAACTGCAAGAAGAAACTTAAGTGAACTTGAACAAAACCCCAGTTGAGAATAACCTAAATATAAGTAAACTCTATATTATACCGCTGTATTTCGTGATTGTATTTTATCACTACCACGACGACTCTGATCTCAGGGACCAACACATCAATCGCCATGGATCAGCCATTTGTCTGCATCATTATCAAATACCGCCTCGTCATATGTCCAGGGATCGGTATCATCCAGTCCATTTTTCGGGATCAAGTTAGAAGACTCTCCCATGAACATATACCTTTCGGGTTGGTGGATAACCCTCCCACTGCGACGTGGCATCTGAACCGTGTCAGTAGTTGGCACAGTATGCGTTGGTCACATACCTTGCATTAGTGGCAGTGTGGGTATAGCCTCACCTTTTATAGATGGATTTACCATTACACTGGGCTTTCCTAATAGAATTGCTTCCTTGTCCTCAAGCTCGTGCAGGAAAATTTCACTCTTGGATCTGTGTGCAACTTATGATCTTGTGGTGTGTGTTGAGATCTGAGGAACTGAGGCCTATTTATAGGAAAATACTAGACTTCTATTGGGCTTGAGTTTCATGACCAGGGACCGGAATGCAAATAGCAAATGAGGCCTATCAATTAATTAATTCCCATATTCCACCCAGAATATAATTAATTAATTAATATTGATTCATTCCACCAGAGAATCAATACTGTCCTACCTATTTGCTACCACGTTTTGAGGTACGGGTTGCATGGGCTCGGTATATCCCAACATTTAAGGTTACAGACATTCGTTAATTAATATAAGCTCTGACAAGCTATTTAATTAATCAACATCTTTTATTCCTGAATCAATCCACTCAAACATTTTCACTTATGCTTGAACTTAATCAGCCTGCAGGACTTTAGAATAACGAACCTTTTGAGCTGTTCAGGGAATGTCACCATCCTATACTGGATGTGGTTGCCTAGTTCCAGTACCAGACAGTCATACACAAACTGCTATTACCCAAGATACAGATATACAAGCTCAACTAGAGTCTTTCACTGCAACTTAAAGTAATACACAATCTGCATATACTTTTGTACATTCATATAGGCTTAGGATCTCATCAAGCCATAGAGATCTTGATTCCTTTAATGTCAGATAAAAAAATTGATCTCGACTTAGGTCCTTATCAATGTATGCCCCACTCCAGCATACCAAGCCATCCAGGATAAGATGCTTATTACTGCGATTGCTGCAGCCTACACCGACAGTCTATCCTGGAACTGTCTCAGCTGTGATAACCATTTATATCTCTCTAGGTCAAACGATCCATACGATCTACTGTGATCTTCTACACACCGTATGATCTCCCTATCGACGAGATAAGAGGATAATTGCGTTTGCGACACATGTTTGTTAATTCAGACAGGAGATGAACATACAACATTTATGATTCCCAGTATATTAACAAATCGACCTTGTACATAATATACCAATCATAATGCTTTCAGTATATAAATCCATCAATCTCGTGCATACACCGATAGAATAAGAAATATCAGTTCTGCTAGCTGTTAAGTAAACTAAAGATCTGATGATACCTCTATATAATGTAGGATTCAAAGGTTGTCCTCCTTCATCGAGGCTTATCTGGCAGCTCGTGCTTATTGGAATCCTTAAGCTCTTCGTCTTTTCAGGACAATACTTAGCAATCAGATCGCAAGTGTACTTCCTCTGGTGAATGAATATTCCATCACTTAATTGCTGGACTTACAATCCGAGAAAGTAGGACATCTTTCCCACCATACTCATTTGGAAGTTACTTTGCATCAGCTCTGAAAACTTATCACATAAGCTTTGATTCTTAGAACCAATTATAATGTCATCGACATATATTTGCACGAGTAAGATACATCCTTCATCCTTGATGCGAAAGAGAGTCTGATCGATTTTCCCTTTCTTGAAACCATTGTCTAGCAAAAACTTTGACAATGTTCCATACCATGCCCTCGGTGCCTGCTTCAAACCATATAAGGCTTTCCTTAGCCTGTAAACTTGGTTTTCTTGCTCGAAGCCTGGTGGTTGCTCAACGTACACCTCTTCCTTGAGCTCAACATTCAGAAAGGCACTCTTCATGTCCATCTGCATCACAGGGAACTCATGATGTGCAACATATGCAAGGAATAATATTATTTCTTCCAGTCGAGCTACTGGAGCAAACGTCTCATCGTAATCAATTCCTTCGCATTGTCTATAGCATTTGGCTACTAGACGCGCTTTATTTCAGATGACATGTCCTGGATCATCTTTCTTGTTCTTGAAAACCAACTTGGTTCCAATAACACTTTGATGTTCAGGTCTATCCACTAAATCCCAAACATGATTGCGCGTGAATTCATCAAGCTCCTCTTGCATAGCATTCACCCAATCTGAGGATTGTAGAGCATATTCAATCTTGGTTTGCTCTTCATGTGATATATAGCATGCTAACATAGCATTTCCTTGTCTTGTCCTGACTGGATCATTGACATCATCAATCACAGCATCTAGGGGGTGATGTCTTAGCCATCTTGGCTTTAGATTGTTGGGTGCTGAGGTTTCAGAACACGTATCGCCTGCTTGATTGGTGCCTGCTACAACATTCTCCTCAGCAATCGCCTAGGGTTCAGCATCTGGTACCTCAACATTCAGAACATCAGCATTAGGAATCTCAGCAATCGAATCCTCAGCAGCTGGATTCTCAACAGCGGGAACTTCAGCATCCAAATGCTCAGCATCTTCTTTGGCAACGTCTTCAGAAACGCCTAAACTTCCTTCGGCGTCTCAAGCGATCCCAAAACCTCCAAATTATCATTAGGATAAATTGGTGGGGTGGCCTCAGCATGATCATTGGCATCATCGGCCTAGTCAGCAGTATGGTCACCTGCTGAGCGCGTCTGGGTTGGATTGCAATCACTCATAGGCTTAGTCGGGTCAATCTTCATATTTTCGAAAGAATTCAAGATCGATTGACCATGGACATCATTAGCCTCATGATTGTTATCCTCTTTCTCTCTTATAACTCTGCGCACTAAGGTAGACTCATAATAAGTAACATTGCATGTTATTTCCACAATTTGAGTCGTCTTGTTTAACACTCTATAGCCTTTGTAAGATGGGTGTCCATATCCCAGGAACACACCATCATCAAACTTAGGCGAAAAAGTGTTAAGCTTCGACTTCCCATTGTTATGAATATAACATGTCAAACAAAAACCACGAAGATGAGTAATAGAAGGCTTACGACCATTGTACACTTCATAAGGAGTCTTATTGAATCCTCCATTGATTGCGCTCAAATTCTGTGTATAGAAAGCTGTCATGACTGCTTCGCCCCAATATTTTCCACTTAGACCGAAATCGGCTAGCATTGACCGCACTGCTTCCTTCAAGGTCCTGTTTCTTCTTTCTTCTAGACCATTCTGCTGGGAGGCCCTAGCAGTGGATTTTTTATGCCCGATACCAGCTTTAGCGCAAAAATCCATCAAAACCCAATTGCTGAACTCGGTCCCGTTATCAGATCTAATTCTCTTAACGGTAACCTCTTTGCTATTCTTCTCCTTGAGGATCAGCTCTGGAAGGATGAGCTTGACTTCGTCTTTGGTTCTCAGCAAACGAACCCATGTATATCTGGAAAAATCATCAAGAACCACAAGTGTATAATACTTTTTACTTACAGTGGTTGGAGTGAATGGGCCAAATATATCCAAGAGCTCTAGGATTCGCTCTGAAGTGGCCTTCTCCGGGTTTGATCTGAAGGATGCCCTGGTCTGCTTCCCTTGCTGGCAAGCTTTGCACACACCTTCATTTCGGAAAGTCTCAGCAGGCAATCCCTCAACAAGCTTGTGCTTGGCTAGGTGGTTGATGGTCTTGAAATTCAGGTGGGTCAACCTCTTATGCCATAGCCAATTGGTTTCTTCCCTGTTCTATGCTACAAAACAAGAATATTGCTGGCCACTTTGCCAATCAACAATATATAGGCCACCCTTGCGGATGCCTCTAAGCTTTACTTCACCTATAGTATTGTCAGCAATTGAACAACCAGTTTTAACGAAAGAAACGGTGTACCCATTTTCGCATAGCTGGCTTATGCTTAGTAGGTTGTGTTTGAGATTGGATACGAGCACAACATTGATAATCCTTAGTCCATTTCGCTCTATGCATCCTCTCCCAATCACTCTGCCTTTGCTGTTGTCACCACACATGACTGTGGGGCCATAAATTCTTTGAATATCTGAAAACAACTCTTCATCCCCCGTCATGTGCGCTGAACACCCGTTATCTAGGATCCACTCATTTGACATACTTGATGTCTTAGCTCTTAGATCATGTTCCTGCAAAACAAGCAACACGTTGATTTAGGTACCCGCTTAGCATTGGGTCCTTCAGGATTAGCGTGGATCATTGTCCCTTTTGGAACCCACATCTTGGTGATTTTTAAGACTTTCTTCTTGATATCACCCTTCACACCATTCTTAACCTTTGGATAAGCATGCTTTTCATAATTAGATCTAGGTGGAGTTGTGTGCTTAGCCTTCCTAGTCCTTTGAAATGGAGATCGATTGGACTCAGGCCTCACATAGGAATTCTTCCTATGTGGTGTGTACGTAGGGTATTGTGGTCTTACTGCATGGTATTGAACCAGCTTGCCCTTATGGAATGAAGGACTTGCTATCCTAGCTTTAGATACATAATGCTCAGCATTCTTCCTTGGCACTGGTGAGTGTGATCTAGAAGACACCCTCTGGATACTATGCTGAGATCCAGCAGATGTATGCTTAGCAGGAACTCTCGGGGTACTCTGCTGAGATCTAGCAATAACATGCCTAGATGGTATCCTCTGTGTATTCTGCTGAGGTTCAGCATAAGTATGCTTGCTATGCCAATTTGTCTGCTTAGCAGTTGACGAGTCAGCAATTACCTTTCCTTTACCTTTCTCAGAATGGACTTTTCCAGCAGAGACGAATAAAATCTTTCTCTGCTTAGAAATTTCAACATTCTTATTTAAAGCTTCCTTAGAGGATTTTGCTTCAACATAACCAAGGCCTAATCCTGATTTATCAGAAAGTTTTCTTTGTTGGCTAACAATGGCACTAAGAATTGCCTTGCTGGATGTGTAATCACATATACATTCCTCTTTAGGTTTACTCTTTAAAGCAAGATTCTCTTTTTCAATAATTTGAAAATTTTCAGAAAGCTTAGAGTAATCTCCTTTGAGTTTCAAAAAATCCTCGCTACCAGACCTTAGTCTTTCGAATTCCTCGGTCAAAGATGTAACTTTAAGTTTCAACGAAGTGTTTTCTCCTACAATTGCAATCATTATCTCATACATTTTTGAAAATTTAATAAAAATCTTGGTGAGATAATCATCCTCGGAATTTGGAAAAGAATCCTCCAATTCATGCACGACTGCTGAGCTAGAAATGCTAGTAGATTGTACGTCATTCACATCGACTGCTAGAGCCGACTTAGCACTCTGCTCAGCATCAGCATCAGCAAACTGATCTTCAACAATATCGGCCATCAAGACCAACAGGTCTTCCTCATCATCTTCCTCTGAGGAATAATACTCTTCCTCATTATTAGAAATATCTAGCACTTCGGTCCTTGTCAGCAATGCTCTGGTGACCGCTCGGACAGCTCTTCTCTCAAACCTTTGTTTGAGGTGCTCTCTTTCTTCGTGACTTACCCTTGGACATTCATGATTAAGATGATCTGGAGAATTACATTCAAAGCATGTCCTAGGCTTTCTCTCTGTGGAACGAGAGGATGATGAAGTAAGCTTGGCTTCCTTTGCTTCTTTCTCAGCTTTGGCTTCCAGCATCAACTTTTGAAGCTTTCGCATTAGCTCTTCTAGCTCGCTAATTTTCAGATCTTCGGGCTGCGAGCTGGAGGATGGAACTACCTCCTTTGCTAGAGAGGCTGGAGCAGATCTCTCATGAGTACGGAAGGGCTTCTTTATCTTCCATTTCCCAACATCTCTTTTCACAAAGAATGCTAGACCTCCGGGGGTACAACATTTGATGACGAAGTTTTCGCAGCAGCGGCTTCGTTTTTCTTTGATTGCTGTATAATAAATTTGTGAGTTTTGAGTTGAGCAAATACTTCAGATGTGGACATTTGGCTAAGGACTTTCTCAATCAACCTCATCATCTTCACGAACCAGTCCTCCAGTGGAAAGAGCTTTGAGATGATCTTCTTATTCATCTCTCCATTATCATATGTCTTGCCCAGATTTTGGAGCTCTCCGACAATGGTGTTGAATCTTTCTTCCATAGCTTGGATAGTTTCTCCTGCATGCATAGAAAAAGATTCATACTTATCAACAGCTACCTAGAGCTTGTTGCATTTCATCTGGTCGGTCTCCTGGGAAGATTCGCAGACATAATCCCACAATTCTTTGGCCGTATCAAGGTCTAATGCTTTGTCTGCCATTAACGGAGGCAAAGAGTTAAGGATCAGCTTCTTTGCTAGATGCTCCAACTGAGCTCTCTTTTTGTCCTATGTTGTATATTCATCAAACTTCTTCTCGATCATCTGTAGAGGTCTCGGTTGACCTTCAGCTACTGGACTGACGAAGGGGTTGACCTTCATAATCCTTATCGGACCTTTGTTGAGAACATCCACCATCTCTGGATGTATACTCTGGAGCTGGATAGTGGCCGTCTTCTGCCATGAATTGAACTTCTCCTTGGTATACTTTGGCAAGGTATGATTCATCTTCACGAGCTTAGAGTACCTGAGCTAGAGCAACAAAATAACAAAATACAAGTGCAAGGAAGGAACACAGATCTCATCTTAAAGCGACTCAGAAGCAGTCGGTCGTTCGACCTACCACTCTGATACCACTTGTTGGTCCTTGATCAGAGTCGTCGTTGTGAATAGCAAACAACCAACAAACACGAATGCAGCGGAAGATTAAGTATATCTTGCACTTATGTTCTTGTTAAAATGTTTAACTCAAGGTTGTTCTTAGGGTTTCTTACAGGTATATGCTCTAGCAACTATCGTTGCTAGGTTTCAAATCACAACACATAAACAGTAAGTAAAAAATTAGTAATAAACACCCAAGATTTATAGTGGTTCGATCTAACAGATCTACATCCACTCCTCAGTTGTATCGCTGAGAATTCACTAAAAAGATATTTGAAGTACAAGGAATCGCCGAACAGTTGTAGTAGGTAGTGAACTTTCGACCTAGCCACTACAAAGCTATCCTCCGATGCTTCAATCTTCTAGTCAGCAGCTCCGGCCATGTCAAGGGCACACTTTCGTAAAACTTGTCCATCACTGTAATGGAGGTTTTAGAGTTCTCTCCGAACTTGTCTGGTTTTGGCAAAAGCCTGTCGGAGTCAATCTCTTTTCAGAGATGTGACTGCTGGATGCTTCCTAGGATGGAAGGTATCCCAATGATTGGATTCTTGAGCTAAGTCAAGGAATCTCTTCAATATAGTGTCAGATTTTCAAGTGGGGGACACTATGGTTTTTGAGAGCTTTGAATGCTTCAAGTCTCGCGCTCTCAACTTACTACTTTCTCACTTTTCATTTGTCAAAGAAATCTCACAGTAAATGCCTTTTCAGATGTGGTTGAGTTTCCATAGTTCGTGAGTGAATCGAAGCAGTGGTTAAGCAGTAGTCGTCTCTCTTGTTTGGACTTCGACTTTTATACCTGGAGATTCAAACTTTGAATCTCCATGCCGGTTAGACACAATGGCTTCTTTGTCCAAAAGGAGTTCGACTTTATCCATCCTTTCCGGCATCGTACAGTACTTTTCGACCTACTTCGGGAAAGCTTTTGTCCTCTGTTTGTACTTTTGTCATAACGGTAGTATTAGCGATTGTTGCTAGATATCTTCTTTGCTTAGCATTCTCGGAGAATGCTGGAACGATCTACTAAACCTTTTGATTGTTACGCTCTTCTAGCAATCTGCTCTCCAATCTGCTGACTCCTTTAGCAGATGCGTATTTCAGCACTTAAGTCTTGACTGTTGATTGTTATCACTTAGCAATTTGCTTGAATGCTAGCGAATGCTATCTCCTTTAGCATTCTATTACTCCTGCTTCTGACTGCTGAGTAAGACTCCTAGCAGTCTCTTCCTTAACATATGACTGCTAACGCCTTAGCAATCAATCTTCTTTGCACTTGACTGCTAACATCTCTAGTAGTCATTCTTGTCTGGTGATTTCTCTAGCAGTTACCATCTGCTGAGCACTCTTCTAGCATTCCGAAGTTGCTTGAATTCTGGTTCTCTTCATTCCATTTGCTGAATCCTTCAGCAATATTTTCAAGCACTTCCTAATCTATTAAAACTCGATATTTTTACTAAACATGACATTACACAAGAGTTTCTAGGTTATGCTAGAGTTCAGCAGTGATCGACCAATCTAGTTAAGGCTTTCATTCAACAAAACCTTTTACAATTTGATCCTAAGGGAGGAATTTGTGAATGATTCCCAACACATCTCCATCAATAACTGCCATGAAGGCAAGGAGTTCTTCTTCATCATTCTCATCCTCAGACGTGTAATAGTCATCATCATGGTCTGGCACGTCTGGCACTTCTGTTCTAGACAACATCGCTTGGGCCACAACTTTTAAGGCTCTCCTTTCAAACACCTTCCTCAGTGAGTGCATTCATAAATCAGGTGATATGGAGAGTTGCATTCATACCACGTGTGTGGCTCTCTCTTTGTGACCTTTGCTCACTGGACTGAGCTTTCTTTCCTTTTCCTTTAGCCTTCTTGAGAAGTACGACCAGGTTCCTCCTCAGTTCCTCCAGTTTGGAAACTGACAGGTCAGCTTCCTTCTTCTGAACTGAGGTGGAGGTATCCTTTTACTGGTGAGGATTGGTAGGCAGTTGTCTTGAACTGAACATGCTTCTTTTGTCGTCTTTGAAAGTCTCTCTTTACGAAGAATGCAGTGTCACTATCAACTGTTGAATTCAGGGTTCTAACAGCTTCATTCTTGTTCACCATATGAATATCCCATTCATGGGCTTGAAGTTCGGCGAACAGTTATTTGGTGGACATTTTCGACAGATCCGTGGTCTTTAAACTGGTGGTTTTGACAAACCAATCTTCCTTTGGCGTTCTTGAAAGAATTTTGGCATTCATGTCAGCCACATTTTCTTCTTTTCCAAGACCATTCATCTCACTTACAATGGCGTTGAACCTTGCTTCTATTGATTTGATCGTTTCGCCAGGAAACATTTGGAAAGATTCGTATTTGTCAACGCACATTTGTTTCTTATTGCGCTTCATTGCTTCTATTTATTTAGTAAGCTCGTTAATCCAATACCACAGTTGTTTAGCACTGTTGTTCTTTATGATTTTGTCCATGAGAGATTCTGGGAGAGATTGCATGATCATTTCTTGAGCGATGGGATCAAGCTGATGATGCTTTATGTCTTCAAGTGTCCATTCTTCCAGTGGCTTATCTACCAATTGGACACCACCTTGGGCATCTTCTCCTGCGAGCTGGATATTAATCTTCTAGATCTTCAGAGGTCCATTCTTCAAAACTTCATCCAGCTCTGGATGCTAAGCTCTCAGTTGGATGAGACACCTCTTCTTCCATATTGCGATCTTATCCGGGTTGTACTTGGGAAAACTCAGATAATTCATCATTATCTCAAGATAATCTGCTCGCTAATCACACTTAACAAACAATTAAGAGTGCAAGGAAATATGGATCTGGTCCTAAGCGACTCAATACAGGACAGTCTAGAAAGACCAACCTGCTCTGATACCAATTGTTGGTCCAAAATCATATTGTTGGGATTATATACTGAAAGCATATATGACTAAATGTTTTGTACACTGGCCTTCATATATGTTGCTACAACAATGCTCGTTGTCTGATGAAACATACATACAACGAACCATAATATCCTATTATCTTGCCTATAGGAATGACCATATGGTGTGTAGGAGATCACAGAGGATCATATGAGTCGTTTGACGTAGCGAGATATAAACAGTATCACGGCTGAGACAGTCCCTGGATAGGCTGTCGGTCTAAGCTGTGGCACATCGGTTCATAAGTGGGCTTATCCTAGCTATTTGATGTGTCGGTACATGGTTATGTATTGATGGGATCAACAGTGGGATGTGCCATTCTCATTGACATATGAATGAGCCAGATCCCTAACATACTTCCTATGATCTTAAACCTAACTGAAGGATAAGGGGCACACACAGATTGACCACACTTTGATTTACCATGGTGGCGAGTCTTAAATGTACTCTTATACCCGTATTTTGGGTGTTGGCAATTTGTGTGTGGCCTGCTTAGGTTGGACATTTAGGTAAGCATATCCATTTCAGGATGGTCACATTCCCTGAGGAGCTCACAAGGTTCATTATGCTAAACCCTGCAGGTTGAATTATTTAATTCAGGCATAAGAGAAAAGGAGTGAGTGGTATTACTCAGGAAACAAGAGATTAATTAATTGTGGCTGATTGTCATAAGCCAAATTAATTAATGAATGTCTAAAACCTTAAATATGTGGATCATGTTAGTTTGGTGCAACCCGTTCCTAATAATGTGGTAATAAAGGGGCGAGTCAGCATTGTTACCGTGGTGAATGTTAAAACAATGTTTTATTAATTAATTATGTTCTGGGTTGAACAAGGAATGATTAATTAATAAAGAGGGCCCACTTTATTATTTGCATCTGGTCCCTGGTCTAGCCCATGAACTGCTCAAGCCCATTAGGGTTAGGGTTTCTCAAAACTCTAACACTATATATAGGCCTTCTCTCTATCAGATCAAGTTAGACTTTTCAGTATATTTAAAATAGAGAGAGAGAACAGTGGCGACAATATGTGGGAGGAACTGATCGATTCCTCCAGATCTCGGATTCAACTTGGTAGATATGATGGATTTATATACAGAAAGCATTATGATTGGTATATTATGTACAAGGTCAATTGGTTAATATATTGGGAATCATAAATGTTGTATGTTCATGTCCTGTCTGAATTAACAAACATGTGTCGCAAATGTAATTATCCTCTTATCTCGTCGATAAGGAGATCATACGGTGTGTAGAAGATCACGGAAGATCGTATGGATCGTTTGACCTAGCGAGATATAAATAGTTATCACAGCTGAGACAGATCCAGGATAAACTGTCGGTGCGTTATCAATGAAAACTTCTTCTTCAAGTTCTCCATGAAGAAAAGCACTTTTCACGTCCAGTTGAAATACTTCCCATTCATTTTGAGCAGCAAGTGCAAGAATTAGGCGTACCGTGTCAAGTCTAGCCACAGGTGCAAAAACTTCAGTGTAGTCTATTCCATATTGTTGTGCGTATCCTTTTGCCACCAATCTAGCTTTATACTTTTTCTACTTATCCACTTTCATTGAGTTTGGTTTTGAAAACACATTTAACTCCAATTGACTTGACTCCTTTGGGTAGATCTACTAGCTCCCATAGGTTGTTCTTCTCGATTGCCTTCATCTCAGTTCTCATTCCCTCTTGCCATTTTATGCTCTTGTGTGCTTCTTCGAAGGAGAATGGATCTTTTTCACTTTCAGCCATCAGCATCGTTAGATTTCCTTCTTCGTCAGACAAATCAGCACCGTTCACATAATCTGTCATCCATGTTGGTTCACTTCTAGTTCTTGTTGCCCTCCCTTGCACTGAACTTACTTGATCAGTGTTGCTTTCCTCATTTGCAGGTGATCTAATTCCACCTGAGCTATCACTGTCATCTTCTTGCTCAACTTCTTCTTGCTCAGCTTCTTTTTCATCAAAATCTTCTCCTTCATCTTCACATTCTAGCACGTCAGTTTTCCTTTCTTCATCAGTTCTGCCCCAATCCCAGCTCCTTCCTTCTTCAAATACCACATCTTTGCTTATAATGATTTTCTTGGAGACAAGATCAAATAATTTGTACGCTTTTGATTCATCACTGATTCCTAAGAAGACACACATTTTACTCTTATCCTCAAGCCTGATTCTTCTTTAATCTGGTATATGAGCATGAGCCACACACCCGAAGACTCGAAAGTATTCCACTGCAGGCCTCTCATTGCTCAATGCTTCTTCAGGAGTTATATTTTCTACTGCTGAGGTTGGGCTCCGATTCTGCACATGCACACACCATTTCACAGCTTCTGGCCAGAATATCTTCGGAACTTTCCTTTCGTTCAAAACAGCCCTCACACCATTCATAATAGTGCGATTTTTCCTCTCAGCGACTACGTTTTGTTGAGGAGTATAAGCAGATGTTAATTGTCTTCTAATGCCTTGAGCTATGCAGAACTCTTCAAACTCACGTGAAGTGAATTCACCCCCTCTATCTGTTCTCAAACAAGTTATATATCCACCAACTTCTTTTTCAACACTAATCTTGAAGTTCTTGAAGTGTTGGAATGCTTCAGATTTCTCATGTAAAAAATAAACCCAAGTTTTTCGTGAGAAATCATCTATAAAGGTTAAGATGTACCTCTTGTTGTTGTTTGAGGGAGGCTTGAGAGGACCACATATGTCAGCATGTATAAGTTGTAGTTTCTTTGAAGCTCTCCACATGCTTTTCTTTGGGATTGATCTTCTGTGCTGTTTTCCAATCAAGCAAGTGGTGCAAGTTCTCTTTGGGAATTTCAGATTTTGTAGGCCGGTTACCATTCCATTTTGTGACAATATGTTGAGTCCCTGCTGATTAAGGTGCCCAAATCGGCAGTGCCACAGATGGGCTTCTATTTCAGACTCTAACTCCATTTGTAGGCACATGGTCTTCTTTGGTGCTGCAGTGGCTAACACATAAAACATTCTATTTCCACTCATTTTAGATTGCATGATTAAACCCTTCCTAGAGTGAAATACTTTACATGTGTCATTCTGAATCAGAATTGCCAAACCTTTTTCTTGAAGTTGTCCTAAGCTAAGCAGATTATTCTTCAGTTCAGGAACAAAATAGACATCTGAAATTACTTGAGTGACACCATTAACGTGCAGTCTCACACTTCCTTTGGCAACCACATTCATTTTCATGTCATTCCCTAGTTTGACAGTCTGACATAGACCTTCTTCTAAGTTAGAGAACCAACCTTTATTTCCAGTCATCTGGTTGCTACATCCTGAATCCAAGAACCAGACCTCCTCTTGTTTGGCTTGATGCAGATCTATGTGTGACATCAACAGGAGTTCTTCTTCTTCTTCTTTCATCTCCGCATAATTTACCTTTTTCTCCCATTCTGGACATTCATATTGATAATGTCCAAGCTTGTGGCACTTGAAACATTCAATAATTGCTCTGTTTATGGATTGTCTTCCACATCCTCTACCTCTTCCACCTCTAAAGAAAGTTCTTCCTCCTCTTCCAGATCTATCATCATGGGAAACTTTCAATACTTGTTCTTCTATTTGATGTCCATGCATCCTTTGTTCATGAATGAGGAGACTTCCATGGAGTTCATCAATGGTTAAGGTACTTAAATCATTAGACTCCTCTATCGAGCATACAACATAGTTGAACTTGGAAGTCAATGATCTAAGTATCTTACTAACCACTGTACCTTGCTCCATTTTTTCACCATTTGCCTTCATCTTGTTCACCACACTGAGTGTTCTTCCTAGGAAGCTTTCCACCTTCTCCCCTTCTTTCATAGCAAGTAACTCAAACTCTCTCCTTAGAGCTTGAAGTTGTGCCCTCTTCACTTTTGTGGAACCTTGGTACTTCTGCCGCATTGACACCCAGATAGCATTCGATGTCCCTTTATCAAGAATTGTCTCCAGAATTTCTCTATCAATGGCCTGAAACAAAAAATTCTTAATCTTTAAATCCTTGAGCTTGGCTTCCTCCACACTTTTCCTATGTGCTTCACTCATTTGCGCAGTTCCAATTGTCGGCGCCGGTATTCCTTCTTCTACAAGATTCCACATCTCTTTGCCTCTCAAAAAGTTTTCCATCATCATCGACCAATGATCATAGTGGCCATCAAACTTTGGAATGGCTGGTTGCACGAATTTTTCTGACATCTTGCTTGTAGACGCACACACACTCTTAGGAATACGCACACACTTTTACTCACTCTTTTCACTCACGATCAGGCCCCTTGCGGGGCTCTGATACCACATGTTGAAAATATAAAGTAACCCATAAATTGTAAAGGAAGGAAAAATCTATATGTTATTCAAAAGAGCAAATAGGCTTTTTATAGCCTAATACATCTACAGAGTAAAACAGAAAAAGCCATAAATCATGGCAACTAGCATGGAAAAAGCAACAGAAACAACTTACTCCTAAATACTAGCATGCCCCATAAGACTAGGACTTATTGAAAACGTAAATAACAAATTTGACCATCAAGGGAAAAGAAAACAAGGTTTACAGATTGAAGAATGCATTATACGGTCTTAAACAGGCGCCAAGGGCTTGTTACAGCAAGATAGAAACATATTTTGTGCGTGAAGGATTTGAAAAATGTTCCAGCGAGCACACCTTATTTACCAAGAAAGAAGGAGGTAACATACTTATTGTTAGTCTTTATGTAGATGATTTGATATTTACTGGAGGCAATAAGACTATGTGCAATAAATTCAAGAGTTCAATGATGAAAGAGTTTGACATGTTTAACTTGGGAAGAATGAGACACTTTCTGGGAATTGAAGTTATACAGAATGAAGCTGGAATATTTAATTGCCAGAGAAGATATGCTCGAGAAGTTCTTGAGAGATTCGGAATGGGGAGCAGCAACTCAGTGAAGAATCCTATTATTCCTGGAACACAATTATCAACAGATGAGGCAGGAGATGGAGTAGATGCCACCATGTTTAAGCAAGTAGTTGGAAGCCTGATGTACCTCACAACCACTCGACCAGATCTGATGTATGGAGTAAGTTTAATCAGTAGATTCATGGCAAATCCAAAGTCATCTCATTGGCTTGCAGCAAAAAGGATCCTAAGGTATCTAAAAGGAACCACTGACTTTGGCATACTCTACAAAAGGGGCAGGAAAAACACAGGTTTTGTATGTTATGCAGATAGCAACTATGCCGGAGATTTGGATGATCGGAAGAGCACTTCAGGTTTTGTCTTCATTACAGGATCAAGAGCAATTTCATGGGCTTCGAAGAAGCAGCCAGTAGTGAGCCTATCAACTACAGAAGTTGAATACATTGCTGCTGCATTTTGTGCTTGTCAGTGTATTTGGCTGGGGAGAATCTTGGAGCAACTTGGAGCTGAAGAAAAAGGAAGCACAGAAATTCTTTGTGACAACAACTCTACAATTCAGTTATCCAAAAACCCTGTCTTCCATGGACGAAGCAAACACATTGGAGTACGATTTCATTTTCTGAGAGACCTAGTAAATGAAGGAGTAGTGAAGTTGAGATTTTGTAAATCTGAAGAGCAGGTTGCAGACATCATGACAAAGCCTCTCAAGTTGGAGCAGTTCATGAAACTTCGTGTGATGCTTGGAGTAATTGATGCAGCTGAAGTTTAAGCTAAATGCAGATGCATTAGCTTAAGGGAGGGAATGATGGTCAAATTTGTTATTTACATTTTCAATAAGTCCTAGTCTTATGGGGCATGCTAGTATTTAGGGGTCAGTTGTTTCTGTTGCTTTTTCCATGCTAGTTGCCATGATTATGGCTTTTTCTGTTTTACTTCTGTAGATGTATCAGGCTATAAAAAGCCTATTTGCTCTTTTGAATAACATATAGATTTTTCCTTCCTTTACAATTTATGGGTTACTTTATATTTTCAACATGCTGCAGCATACGCAGTAATAAGCATCTTATCTTGGATGGCTTGGTATGCTGGTGTGGGGCACGCATTGATAAGGACCTAAGCCAAGATCGATTCTTTTATCTGACATTAAAAGAATCTAGATCTCTATGGCTTGATGAGATCCTAAGCCTACATGAAGGTACAGGAGTCTATGCAGATTGTGTATTACTTTGAGTTGCAGTGAAAGGCTCTAGTTGAGCTTGTATATTTGTATCTTGGGTAATAGCAGTTTGTGTATGACTGTCTGGTACTGGAACTAGGTAACCACATCCAGTATAGGATGGTGACATTCCCTGAACAGCTCAAAAGGTTCGTTATGCTAAGTCCTGCAGGCTGATTAAGTTCCAGCATAAGTGAAAATGTTTGAGTGGATTGATTCAGAAATATAAGATGTTAATTAATTAAATAGCTTGTCAGAGCTTAAATTAATTAACGAATGTCTCTAACCTTAAATGTGGGGATATACCGAGCCCATGCAACCCGTACCTCAAAACATGGTAGCAAATAGGTAGGACAGTATTGATTCTCTGGTGGAATGAATCAATATTAATTAATTAATTATATTCTGGGTTGAATATGGGAATTAATTAATTGATAGGCCTCATTTGCTATTTGCATTCTGGTCCCTGGTCTGGCCCATGAAACTCAAGCCCAATAGAAGTCTAGTATTTTCCTATAAATAGGCCTCAGTTCCTCAAATCTCAACACACCACAAGATCATAAGTTGCACACAGCAAACTTGGTTTTGGGAGCTGTGGTGATCGACTAGATCAGAGAATGAGGAGGAAATTCTGCTTCTCAACCAGGCAAGGAATCTAAAGGGAATCTTCACCAGATATTCAGATTGAGTTGGGATACAGATCAGAAGATCAGATCAGGAGGATTTTCTCTCCTCTCTCTCTCCTTGTTTTTCGAAAATAATTATATTATTTTCATAAGATTTATTTCCTCAATCTGTTAGGAATTAAATCTTCGTGCGTGGGAAAGATCAAAGGGAATCTCCGCGCACTCGTTCTTCAGGGTTTCGCAATCCAGGTATTCCGCATAAACCCGCTTATGCATATTCAATAGGAGCATGCTAGGATTAATCATAGGCATAGAAATTTATTTTGATATTACAATTAACGATCCTTGGCAAACGGACTTTGTGATTCAGTTCACGAATCCCTTCAAGATAATCCTCACCAGATTTCCAAGGAGCAAGGGAACAGATCAGAAGATCAGATTCAAATCCAGATCTATTTCATTGTTATTGGCTCCGATCTAAATCTGTAGATCAAACGGTGAAATCAGGTATTCTCTAAATCCATCATCTGCAATTAATTTTGTAGGAGCATGCATAGGATCGCATGGTTTATTTAATTGAAATTTGTTCCTGGTATCCTAAGAACGATCCTTGGCAAGAATTTAATTAATGGCAACTCATGTTGTCCATCGTAAACTCAAACCCTACAATTGGTATCAAAGCCAGGTTCATGTTCTTGGGCTCTATCTTGGATAGATAGAAATTAAATAAATATGTATGTTCATGGATGGATTTAAATTGTCGTGGATGTTTTGGTTCTCGTGGCCTTCTCGTTATGGATCTATTTTTCACCACGAGAAAATCCGTGGTTAGATTTGATAGGAAAATCATGAAATAGATTTAGATCTATTTTGTATTTTCTTAATTCTTCAAATCTGTAAAATTGGAGAATCTGAGATCCAAAAGAAGAACGAAGAACAGACATGGAAGAACACCCATTACGGTTCAGCCCTTCACCCACCACATCTCACCGGCGGCCGTGCCACCGACGGCAGCGACGGGTGGCGGCAGCAGGCAGGCACTCTATGTGCAGCTGGGCCGCGCCCAGTGCTCGCAGCTGCTGCTCGCATTCCCGGCGAGCTCTCAGTCCGGCGTAGGCAGCGCGAGCAGGTCGACGGCAGTAGCAGGCAGCGGAAGGGTTGCGCAGGCCGGAGGTGGCGCGCGGGCTTGCCCGTCGTGCGTGCGCGTATACTGCTTGTTCGCTTCCTCTTCTCCTGACGTGCGGCCTTCCCTTCCGACGATCTGCAGCAGCTACGACTCCACGACGGGAAGTAGCGGGCAAGGACTGTGCAGAGGGGTGTGTTCGGCGATGGCAGCCGGCGAAGGCAGGGGTTGCGTGCTGCTGCGCACGGCGGCCCTGTTGTTGCGCGTCTGCTGCCTCCTCTCGCACGTCTCTATTGCCGGGAATGGCGACGGCGGGAGGTGCGACCGACTGGGCTCGAGGCAGGCGAGGTGGCTGGGCGAGGTCCGACCGCAGGCGGCGGCCGGAAAGGCGGCACGGCGGCTGGGTGTGCAAAGGCTGCGGCTAGGTTTTCCGCAAACCCTAGGGTTTGCTGCCCGGACCGTAGATCGGGCCTGTCAGCTCAGAGGCGGCCCACTGTTCGAAAAATTAGGGTTTGGCTGTTGTTTGGGCCAGAAATCCTGATTTGATGCCCAAATTGTTGTTGATGCAGTTCAAATCAGATTTCAAGTCCAACGGAGGCCTAGTTTGAAGATCTGTATTGCAAATAAATCTTGTAGTAGTTAGATTTAATTATTTTTCAGTTGTAATCAC
This sequence comes from Plectranthus barbatus, assembly GCA_026898455.1. Lineage (NCBI taxonomy): Eukaryota > Viridiplantae > Streptophyta > Magnoliopsida > Lamiales > Lamiaceae > Plectranthus > Plectranthus barbatus. Next base: position 70,113 of record JAPKLW010000717.1, read on the forward strand.
ATCTGAGGGGCCACGAGAAATTTTATTTTGTTTATTTAATTATTTCTCGTACTGATGTGATTTATTATGTGCGCACTAGTAAATAATAGGAAAGCATGTTTACTTGCTTTAATTATTTACTGTTTAAGCATGTTGTAATTTTAAATTATCAAGCATGCTTTATGTGATTTATTTTATGTTTTAAATTGTGTCTATAAATTCCGGAATCATATTAATTTATGATGGAATTTTAGATATGACATTATTTATGGCAATATAAAATAATGTGTGCGCATGAAACCTTTAGAATTAAAATACTAAGCTGGATTTTGGTTCTTCTCTAACTAAAATCATTAGACCTTCACAAATACAACCTCTCATTGGAAGTAAGGTGTTTCGAAGCGTAAACGTCTACTTAGTAGCTTGCGTTAGAAATAACTTACCAGTTCTAGTGCAATGAGGTTTCTAAAAAAAACATTTAGTTTGAGATGAGAAGTGAGAGCCTCTGAGCAAACGTCTACTTAGTAGCTTGCATTGAGACAACTTCCACAAGTCTCTAAGATCAATCTAAATGAGATAACGAAGGATGAAAAGGGCATGTAGTATGGGTTGAGTACGTATGCTAAATCGCTCTTTTACATTCGGAGTTAGGATTGTGGTTATTTTGGCTTAGATGTTGCCTGGAGTATAACTCATTTGTGATGTCCCTGCTCCGGATAGGTGAACATGGTCTTAGTATCTCCAATATTAATTTCTTTTGCTGGCGGATACCTGGCATGGAGAGAAATTAAAGGATCTTTATGGTCTGGTTGAGCGTTCACCGTAAATGTCTACTTAGTAGCTTGCGGTAAATTAGCTTGGGCAATTGGAGGAAGCAAATTGCATTGTTTTATCTAAAGGTTCTATGCATATTTGTTTCAATTGTTCGTAGTATGTGCTTACTTTAATTCAATCGTACACAATTCCTTGACTGGTCCAAACTCCCTGTCCGAGTTCGCCAACTGATACATCTTCCGATGAGGACCGTGCACAGTATCACATGTGGATGTGGTCGAATGGCATGGCCAGACAATATATCTTGGCTGGTATGTCAGATGCACTGCGCCCTCGTTATAGTGATGTATGGCTTGCGCGTGACATTATGCGACATCTTGACGTAGCATATGGCGGACTCGATGAACATGCTAGATCCAGTCTTATCAAGCGTATTGTAAGACAAAAAATGGGTCAGAACTGTTCGGTACGTGAACATGTGGAATCACTCATCCAGCTCATAGATGAGTACACATTAATGGGTGGTCAAATTGACAATGATGTCAAAATTGACTTGATACTCAACATGTTACCGAAGTCATTTGATGACTTTAGAATTTCTGTTGAGAAAGACAAGAGTGAGTCTTTTCTGTGAATCACTCTGATTTGCTTCCGAGTCGAAAGAGTGATGTCAAAGAAAAGAGGAATGAAGAAAGCGGTGGGAGCAGTATTGCCTTATCAGTTCATTCCAGATCTCTTGCTAAAAATACTTCTAAATCGCGTCATTATGACAGGAAGAAGAAGAATGGTAAAGGAGAGAACAAAGGAAAGAAAGATAACAAGAAAGACAAATGTTTCAAGTGTGGCAAGAAGGGTCACTGGAAAGTAAATTGTCCAAGTTTGGTAACTAAGGGACAAGGTACGTCATCTTTTGCATTGCTTGTTGAAACATGTTTAGTATCGGTTTTCTACTCCTTAGTGGGTAGTGGTAACTGAGGTCACTAATCGTGTTGGCTACACTTTGCAGGGAATCAAGCTTAGGGCTTGAAGATGGCGGGATTACCATCTCCAAGATTGATGCTGGAAGTTGCTACTTCAGCTGATGGATATTTTACTTTGAGTTTATGTTAAAAACTCTGTTTTAATTCAAGTTTCTGAAGAGATGTTGTTTTGTTTTGATAAACATATTTTTCATCTATTTGATTATCAGTTATTCGATAGAGTTTTTCTATCATAATGAATAACAGTGTTTTCTATTATGGATGATAGTCTCTTCATTACTTGATTACATAAACTATCAGTGTTCTAAGGTATAATTTAAAGAATCTCTATAGAGATAGGTTACATCAATCTAAGTAGTTTTAAGTAATTCATGGAATTATGGATCCAATCCAGGTATTCCTAAGAATGGTACTTATGACAACTACTTAGAGGTATAAGATGGTAACCAGACTTTTCGATATGCGATTGTATCTCTATAGGTTATTTCGTGTTTGCTCTGGTTTGCTGGTTTGAGTCTACTTCCGTAGTTGCCTTAACAGGCATTGATACTGTAATCATTTAAAATTTGGATATGTTTATCTAGTTCACTGTAAGTCTTAGTCTCGTGCTTTAATCAAGAGCGTTCAAGACTAAGGTAGAGAATAAGTTAAACAAGACCGTAAAAACATTATGGTTCATTTATAATGGCGTATCTTAAGTGATGGGGTTTTACAGTATCTATCAGAGCAAAGGGATTGCATCCCAGTTAACTACACCTATTATTCATCGATTGAGATACAATAGGTAAGACAAAATAAGATTCTGTAAAGTTTTATAAGTTATGTCTGCTTTGCAAGTTTTTTTGTTTTTGGGAAGAGCGCCGAGAGCAGTTGTATATTTGCTTAATTTGGTGTCTTCTAAATCAGTTCCAAATACCCTAGCAGACCTTGACTCTGTCAAAAGGGTAATGATGGGTAATTCGGCTGTTAAGCTGATATAGGAAACTGATTGGTTGGAAGAAAGGTTTAAGCTAGTACTGTTTTGTGGGCTATTCCATGTAAACGAAAAAGATGGTTCCTTTGTGTATCCTAGGTACAAGGAAATTGTATAGGATGAAACCATGAATCCAAATGTGGGATTGTTCTCTAACGTTTTAGAGAAGACAATTCAAATCCATCAGGAAATACCCCGTGGCATATTGAGCATACCTTGGAAGGTATGGTACCAATTGCACGGTCACCTGTGTAAGGTGGTAAACCACAAATTAATGCACCATTAACTGACAACGTAAAAGGAGCATCGTTGCAGTGGGAGGTTGCCTTAACAGGCTTAATGGTACTAGTTCGTTGAAACAGTCTCTGGACTTGTTCCCAGCTAAACAAACAACATCGTACTTATCCCTTAAGGCGCAACGAAGCTGTTAAGACAAACGATGCACTTAAATGACGTCAAGTCATGGATTCAGAAATGAATCAGTAAATGTTATGGTCGTGTATCAGGATCAGTGATTGCCAAATAGCTTACCAATTAGAAGCAACTGATTGATGTACAAGAAGAATGCTCGAATGGTAACCTAGTAGATTCTTGAGTCTAGGTTAGTGAGCAAGGTATGTTTCACAACAAGGTCTTCTCACTGGTTGCAACTATTAAACCCATTCGAATTCTTTTAATCATAACAGCGCATATGTATCTAAATATCTGGAAGATAGATGAAGTCATCCGTATTTTATAAACGGGTACCTTGATAAAAGGTGACGACATCTGTATGCGACAACCAGATAAGTTATGTGCAGCATCATGTCTCGAAGCCAAGGTAGTTCAAGTATGAACTTAAACGAGCTTCAAGGTCATGTAACAGACATTTCGATATTGTCTATCGAGAATGAGAGTTACATGTACCAGTTATGTGTCAGCGGAAGCGTGGTTTTCCTTGCACATTATGCAGATAGTATTTTCACATTCGGATTTACTTCATTGTTATTGGCTCCGATCTAGAACTGTAGATCAAACGGTGAAGATCATGTATTCCTAAATTCCATCCTCTGCAATTAATTTTGTAGGAGCATGCATAGGTTCGCATGGTTTATTTAATTGAAATTTATTCCTGGTATCCTAAGAACGATCCTTGGCAAAAATTCAGTAAAGGCAACTCATGTTGTACATCGTAGACTCAAACCCTACAATTGGTATCAGAGCAAGGTTCATATTCTTATGCTCTTTCTTGGATAAATCGAGATTAAATAAATATGTATCTTCATGGATGGATTTAAATTATCGTGGATGTTTTCTTCTCGTGGCCTTCTCGTTTTGGATCTGTTTTTTCACCACGAGAAAATCGTGGTTAGATTTGATAGGAAATCATGTAATAGATCTTGATCTATTTTTTGTATTTTCTTTATTTTTCATATCTGTAAAATCCGAGATCCGGAGGAATGAAGAGACGAAGAACACAGTTCAGATCTGACGACAGTTTCAGCATCAGTTCAGATTCAGCCAAGCAGCAGGTGACGCCAGCGGCGTGGCTGCCGGTGGTGGCGGGGCAGAACTCGGTTATGCTACGTGGCTGGGCTGCGCCCGTTTCCTCCTCACGCTACTGCAGTCGCCGGCGAGCAGTAGGGTGCACGAGGAAGCGCAGGAGGCAGTGAACATGGCTGGCGGCGGCTAGGGTTCCGTCGTAACTCTTCCTGTTTGCGGCCTCTGCGCGCGATTCAGACCGCGCCTCTTTTCTTCTAGAGAGCGAGCCCTCTGCGCACGGTGGTGGGCGTGGCTGCGATGGCTTGGACGGCGCAGGCGGGGTGGTCGGCGTGGTGACGGGCGACGCAGAAGGGGCCGCGTGCAGTCATGCGCGGCGGTGACTTAGCAGCGCAGCCTTGCTACATTTTTCTACAGCTTCGCGTCTTCTGCGACTCGCCGGTAATGACTGCTGCAACCGGTGTCGGCGGTTGAAGGAGGTGGCATCGCGGGCGACGACTGTTGCGATTGCCGGCTGCGGGTGGCTGCCATAAAGGCAGCGGCTGGCTGCTGCAAGGCTGGCGGCTAGGGTTTGCAAAATCCTAGGGTTTTTGCTGCCTGGACTGTTAATTGGGCTTCTCAGCCGGGAGGCGGCCCGCATTCCTGAAATTAGGGTTTGGCTCTTCCCTTTGGGCTTGAAACCCAATTGTTGTTGATGCAAATCCAAATCAGATTTCAAGTCCAACGGAGGCTCAGTTTGAAGATCTGTACTGAAAATAAATCTTGTAATATATTAGATTTAATTATTTTTCAGTTGTAATCGCATCTGAGGGGCCACGAGAAATTTTATTTGTTTATTTAATTATTTCTCGTGCTGATGTGATTTATTATGTGCGCACTAGTAAATAATAGGAAGCATAATTATTTACTGTTTAAGCATGTTACAATTTATAAATTATCAAGCATGCTTTATGTGATTTATTTTATGTTTTAAATTGTGTCTATAAATTCCAGGATCATATTAATTTATGATTGAATTTTAGATGTGACACAGTTTATGGTACATAAAATAATGTGTGCGCATGAAACCTTTAGAATTTAAAAATACTAAGCTGGATTTTTTTTATTTTCTAACCAAGATCATTAGACCTCCACAAATACGACCTCTCACTGGAAGTGAGGCATCTTGAAGCGTAAACGTCTACTCAAGTAGCTTGCGTTAGAGGTCCCTCACCAGTTCTAGTGCGATGAGGTTTCTAAATAAAACATTTAGTTTGAGATGAGAAGTGGGAACCTCTGAGCAAACGTCTACTCAAGTAGCTTGCATTGAGACAACTTTCACTGGTCTCTAAGATTAAACTAAATGAGATAACAAAGGATGTGAGGGCATGCGGTATGGGTCCAGTACGTTTGCTAAATTGCTCTAAACGTCCGGAGTTAGGCTTGTGGTTATTTTTTGGTTAGATGTTGCTTGGAGTATAACTCATGAATGATGTCCCTGCTCCGAATAGGTGAACATGGTCTTAGGATCTCCAATATTAATTTCTTTTACTTAAGATACCTGGCATGTTAAGAAATTAAAGGACCTATTTTGGTCTTGTTGAGCGTTTGCCGTAAACGTCAACTCAAGTAGCTTGCGGTAAATTAGCTTGGGCAATTGGAGGAAGCAAATTGCATTGTTTTATCTAAAGGTTCTATGCATATTTATTTCAATTGTTCGTAGTATGTGATTACTTTAATTTAGCTTATTTGTTTTCAGATATGTCTATGAAAAATGTCATTAATATCCTCGCTCAAAATCCTCTCAATGGTCTGAATTTCCTTGAATTGAAACGTAATTTGGATTATATCCTTGTTGCGGAAGAACACAAGTTTGTCCTTACTAATTCTTGTCCGCCAGTCCCAGCTGCTCACGCTAATGCCGAGCGACAGCAGTCTCACGATAAGTGGATCAAGTCTAATAATGTAGTGAAATGCTACATGATGACCACTATGAGTAAGGTACTGCAGCTGCATCATCAGCGTTATGATAAGGCCTGTGAGATTATTGATAGTCTAACAGTGACTTATGGGGAGACGGACAGAACTGTCAGATTCAATCTCATGTGGGAGATTGTGAGTAAGAAAATGTCTGAAGGCAGTTCAGTGAGAGAGCACGTGGTTGCCATGACTCACCTCATGGATGAACTAACGTTGCATGGTGGTTGTATTGATGCGGAAGCCCAAGTCGATATCATAATAAACTCTCTTCCCAAGTCTTTTGAAAACTTCAGGTTGAATGTCGTGATGAACAAGAAGGAGTATACTCTTTATGAGTTACTCAGTAACTTGATGGCAGCACAGTCCCTGATGGAACCCGAAAAAGCAATTTTGATTTCTTCTGGTAGCCGGTCTACTGCTCCTAAACGAGCAAAACCAATGAGAACGGCTAGGAATAAGAACAAGAAAACTGCTGGTGGGAACAATGGAGTTTATGCTCCAAAGAAAAAGGCTAGGAAAGTTAAAGTAAAGGGCAAGTGTTACCGCTGTGGCAAGCTAGGACACTGGAAAGCAAATTGTCCAGGTGTTAACACCAATGGACGAGGTACGCCATCATTTACATGTTTAGTATTAGTTTTCTACTTCTTGTGAGTAGTGGTTACTGTGAGTACTAATCATGTTTTGGCTGCACTATGCAAAGAATCAAGCTGATGATAATGCTTGAGGATGACGGGACTACCAACTCCAAGGAAACTGCTGGAGATTGTTCTCAAGCTGTTGGAGTTATTTGCTTTAAGTTTATGTTAAAACTCTGTTTCTGAAGAGATGTTTTGTTTTGAGAAACAATATTTTTCATCTATTGTTATGGATTATCAGTTATTCGATAGAGTTTTTCTATCATGATGAATAACAATGTTTTCTATTATGGATGTTTATCTCTTCACTACTTGATTACATAAACTATCAGTGTTCTAGGGTATAATTTAAAGAATCTCTATAGACATAGGTTACATCAGTCTAAGTAGTTTTAAGTAATTCATGGAATTATGGATTCAATCCAGGTATTCCTAAGAATGGTACTTATGACAACTACTTAGAGGTATAAGATGGTAACCAGGCCTTTTAATAGGCGATTGTATCTCTATAGGCTATTTCGTGTTAGCTATGGTTTGCTAGTTTGAGTTTACTTTCGCAGTTGCCTTAACAGGCATTGATGCTGTAATCATTTAAGATTTGGATGTGTTTATCTAGTTCACTACAAGTCTTAGTCTCTTGGTTTAATCAAGAGCGTTTAAGACTAAGGTTGAGAATAAGTTAAACAGGACCGTAAAAACATTATGTTTCATTCATAATGGTGTATCTTAAGTGATGGGTTTTTTTTACAGTATCTGGCAAAGCAAAGGGATTGCATCCCAGTTAACTACACCTATTATCTCTCGATTGGGATAGTGTAGGTTAAAACGAAATAAGATTCTTTAAAAGTTTATAAGTTATGCCAGCTTTGCCAAATTTTTGTTTTGGGAACAGCGCAAAAAGCAGTTGCATGTTTGCTTAATCTAGTGTCTTCTAAATCAGTTCCAAATACCCTAGCAGACCTTGACTCTGTCAAAAGGGCAATAATGGGTAATTCGGCTGTTAAGCTGATATAGGAAACTGATTGGTTGGAAGAAAGGTTTAAGCTAGTACTGCTTTGTGGGCTATTCCAAGTAAACAAGAAAGATAGATGCTTTGTGTATCCTAGATACAAGCAAGTTGTATAGGATGAAACCATGAATCCAAATGTGAAATTGTTCTCTAACGTTTTAGAGAAGACAATTCAAATCCATCATAAAATATCCCGTGGCATTTTGAGCATACCTTGGAAGGTATGGTACCAATTGCATGGTCACCTGTGTAAGGTGGTAAACCACAAATTAATGCACCATTAACTGACAACGTAAAAGGAGCATCGTTGCAGTGGGAGGTTGCCTTAACAGGCTTAGTGGTACTAGTTCGTGGAAACAATCTCTGGATTTGTTCCCAGCTTAACGAACAATCGTACTTATCCCTTAAAGCACAACGAAGCTGTTAAGACAAACGATGCAATTTAATGACGTCAAGTCATGAATTCATAAATGAATCAGTAAAGGTTATGGCTGTGTATCAGGATCAGTGATTGCCAAATAACTTTCCAGCTATATGCAACTGATTGATATACAAGAAAAATGCTCGAATGGTAACCTAGTATATTCGAGTGTCTAGGTTAGTGAGTAAGGTATGTTTCACAACAATACTTTCTCACTGGTTGCAACTATTAAACCCATTCGAATTCTTTTAACCATAACAACACATATGAATCTAACTATCTGGAAGATAGATGACATCATCCGAATTTTATAAACGGGTACCATGATAAAAGGTGACGACATCTGTATGCAACAACCAGATAAGTTATGTGCAGTAAAGTGAAAAGCATCATGTCTGGAAGCCATGGTAGTTCAAGTATGAACTTAAAGGAGCTTCAAGGCCATGTAACAGACATTTTGATATTGTCTATCGAGAATGATAGTTTCATGTACCAGTTATGTGTCAGCGGAAGCGTGGTTTTCCTTGCACATTATGTAGATGGTATATTCACATTCAGAAATGGAATGGAGATATTATCAGGCATAAAGAGATAGTTATCCGAACAGTTTCAGAAGTATGACTTATGAGATTTTGGAACATCTTTTAATTAAGGTCTTTTGTTGTCACAAGAAAATGATGTTCAGTTATCTTAAGTCGCTTAAATTGATTCTGTGGTGAGTCGTTCATAGCAAGAAAGATTGTTGTCTTTCTATATTGTAAATGAACGAAGTTGGATATATGTAATGCTATAAGCATGTTAAACAGATATCAATTCAACTCAGGACAAGCACATTGGTTTACAAATGTGCCATGTGAGTTGAATGGCATTGGATATCCAGGAGGATCATAAGGTAAGGAAATCGACCTCTAACTATGTGTTGGCCTTGGAGGAGGAGTTATAGGAATCTAACACAGAAATGTGTTGCGGATTCCGGTATGAAGGCTGAGTTTTTTACAGCTTCATTAGCTTCGCAAGAAGCAGTATAACTCCGATGCTATCCTCTAGAGGTGTGTGTTCTGAGTTTGCCTAATAAAATCACATGGAATTGTGATCATGTTGGTGCAATGACAAACTCAAGGGAACCCAAGACTCACCAGGTGGTGAAACACATAGGATGTGTGGTATCACATCATACGAGAAATCGTGACAAGAGGTGACGTGAATGCAGTGGGAGTGATCGACATGAAGGTCTAGTGGATATGTTTACACAGTGCCTATCTCAGAAGACTCATGAGTGTTATGCTTATAGTCTGAGTCTAAAGGTAAGATCGATCACTAGTTGATGTTAGATGTGTAAATAGGCTAGGACCAGTATAGACACACTTAATACTTTGGTAAAGCAATGGTATTATGCTTTAAGTATAAGTGGGAGATTGTTGGGATTGCATACTGAAAGCATATATGATTAAGTGTTTTGTACACTGGTCTTCATATTTGTGTTGCTACAACGATGCTCGTTGTCCGATGAAACAAACATACAACGAACCATAATATCCAATTATCTAGCCTATAAGGATGACCATATGGTGTGTAGGATATCACAGAGGATCATATGAATCGTTTGACCAAGCGAGATATAAACAGTATCACAACTGAGACAGTCCCTGTATAGGCTGTCAGTCTAAGTTGCGGCACATCGGTTCATAAGTGGGCATATCCTAGCTACTTGATGTGTCGGTACATGGTTGTGTATTGATGGGATCAACAGTGGGATGTGCCATTCTCATTGACATACGAATGAGCCAGATCCCTAACATACTTCCTATGATCTTAAACCTAACTGAAGGATAAGGGGCACACACAGATTGACCACACTTTGATTTACCATGGTGGCGAGTCTTACATGTACTCTTATACCCGTATTTTGGGTGTTGGCAATTTGTGTGTGGCCTGCTTAGGCTGGACGTTTAGGTAAGCAAATACGTTTCAGGATGGTGACATTCCCTGAGGAGCTCACAAGGTTCATTATGTTAAACCCTGCAGGTTGAATTATTTAATTCAGGCATAAGTGAAAATGAGTGAGTGGTATTACTCAGGAAATAACAGATTAATTAATTGTGGCTGATTGTCATAAGCCAAATTAATTAATGAATGTCTAAAACCTTAAATATGTGGATCATGTTAGTTTAATGCAACCCGTTCCTAATAACGTGGTAATAAAGGGGCGAGTCAACATTGTTACCGTGGTGAAGGTTAAAACAATGTTTTATTAATTAATTATGTTTTGGGTTGAACAAGGAAGAATTAATTAATAAAGAGGTCCCACTTTATTATTTGCATTCGATCCCCGGTCTGGCCCACAAACTGCTCAAGCCCATTAGAATTAGGGTTTTTCAAAACCCTAACACTATATAAAGGTTTTCTCTCTCAGATCAGAGGTAGTAGCCCACAGTATACAGTTTGATATTCAAAAAATTAGAATATTGAGATATAGAGAGAGAGAGAGAATCGGCGATCAGGAAGGGGATTTTTCTGATCAAATCCTCCAGCTTCATTATTCAACTTTGTAGATAATACTCACCAGATTTCCAAGGAGCAAGGGAACAGATCAGAAGATCAGATCTGTAGGAACAACTTCCAATGCCATTGTTCAGATTCATATCTAGATTTACTTCATCGTTATTGGCTCCGATCTAGAACTGTAGATCAAACGGTGAAGATCAGGTATTCCTAAATTCCATCCTCTGCAATTAATTTTGTTGGAGCATGCATAGGTTCACATGATTTATTTAATTGAAATTTATTCCTGGTATCCTAAGAATGATCCTTGGCAAAAATTTAGTAATGGCAACTCATGTTGTCCATCGTAGACTCAAACCCTACAGCCTATCCAGGGACTATCTCAGCCGTGATACTGTTTATATCTCGCTAGGTCAAACGATTAATATGATCCTCAGTGATCTCCTACACACCATATGATCATCCCTATAGGCAAGATAATAGGATATTATAGTTCGTATTGTATGTTTGTTATATCAGATAGCGACTATGTTGATGTAGCACCTTTATGAAGACTAGTGTATCAAACGAACACACTTAATCATAAATGCTTTTAGTATACAATCCCAACAATATCCCACTTATACTCAAAGCATAATACCATTGCTTTATCAGAGTATTAAGTGTGTTTATATCAGACCTAGCTTATTTACACGTTTATCGTCTAGTGATCAATTCTACCTTCAGATCCAGACTATGAGCGTGACCCCCATAAGTCTTCTGAGGCGGACACCGTGTAAATAAATTTGCTAGACCTTCATGTCAATCGCTCCCACTTTATACACATCGCCTCTAATCACGATTTCTCGTATGATGTGGTACTACATATTCTATGTATCTCACCACCTTGTGAGTCTTGGGTTCCCTTGAGTTTGTCATTGCACCAGCCTGATCACAATACCTTGTAATTCTATTAGGCAAACTCGGAACACACACCTCTAGAGGACAACACCGGAGTTATACTGCTTCTTGCAAAGCTAATGAAGCTGTCACACTCTCAGCCTTTATACCAGAATTTACAACACACTTCTGTGTTAGATTCCTATAACTCCTCCTCCAAGGCCAGCACATAGTTAGTGGTCGATTTCCTTCCTTATGATACTCTTGGATATCCAATGTCATTCAACCCACATGGCACATTTATAAACCAATGTGTCTGTCTATAGTTGAATTGATATTTGTTTACCATGCCTATAGCATTACAAATATCTGACTTCGTTCATTGCCATATAGAAAGACAACAATACTTTCTTGGCATGAAACGTGTCACCACAGAATCAATTTAAGCGACTTGAGAAACCTAAACATCCTTTCTTGTGTGAACACAAAACTTTAATCCAAAGGATGTTCCAGTATCTCATATGTCCTGCTTCTGAAACTGTTCGGATAACTATCTCCTTATGTCTGACAATATCTTCACACCGTTTCGAATGTGAAAATACTATCTACATAATGTGCAAGGAAAAATCACGCTTCCGCTGACACATAACTGGTACATGAAACTCTCATTCTCGATATACAATATCTAAACGTATGTTTCATGACCTTGAAGCTCCCTTAAGTTCATACTTGAACTTCCTTGGCTTCTAGAGAAGATGCTGCTCATTTTACTGCACATAACTTATCTGGTTGTTGCATATAGATGTCATCACCTTTTATTAAGGTACCCGTTTGTGAAAACACGTATGCTGACATCTATCTTCCAGATGCTTAGGTTCATATGTGTTATTATGGACAAAAGAATTTGAATGTATTTAATAGTTGCAACCAGTGAGAAGGCCTTGTTTTGAAACATACCTTGCTCACAAACCTAGACTTTTGAAATATACTAGGTTACCATTCGAGCATTTCTTTACTTGTATATCAATCACATGTCTATAGCTGGAAAGCTATTTGGTATCACTGATCCTGATATACAACCATAACTGCTTACTGATTCATTTCTGAATCCATGACATGACGTCATTAAATTGCATCAATTGTCTTAACAGCTTCGCTGTGCATTAAGGGATTAGTACAACATTGTTCATCAACTAAGAATAAGTCTGAAGACTATTTCTCACGAACCAATATTGTTAAGCCTGTTTAGGCAACCTCCCACTGCAACGATGCTCCTTTTATGTTGTCAGTTATTGGTGCATTAATTTGTGGTTTACCACCTTACACGGGCGATCGTGCAATTGGTACCATACCTACCAAGGTATGCTCAATTTGTCACAGGGTATTTCCTGATGGATTTGAATTGTCTTCTCCAAATCATTGGAGTACAATCTTACATTTGGATTCGTGGTTTCATCCGATACAACTTGCTTGTATTTAGGATACATAAAGAAACCACCTTTTTCGTTTACTTGGGATTGCCCACCAAACAGTATTAGCTTAAAACCTTTCTTCCAACAAATGAGTTTCCTGTATCAGCTTAAAAAGGCCGAACTACCCATCATTGCCTTTTGACAAAGTCAAGATCCACTAGGGTATTTGGAACTGATTTAGAAGACAATGGATTAAGCAGACACATTACTGCTTCTTGGCGCACTTCCCAAAAACAAAAAATGGCAAAGCTGGCATAGCTTATCAATTTTAAAGAACCTCATTTATTTCGTTCTTCCTACACCATCAACTTTTCGAGAGATAACAGGTGCAGTCAACTGGGATACAATCCCTTTGCTCTGCTAGATATTGTAAAACACATCACGTGAGATACACACCATTACGAAGAAATCATAACGTATTTATGGTCTTGTTTAACTTCTTCTCTACCTTAGTCTTATACGCTCTTGATTAAAGCAAGAGACTAAGACTTGTAGTGAATTAGATAAACATATCCATATCTTAAGTAATTACAGTACCAATGCCTATTTAACGCAACTGTGGAAGTAGACTCAACACAGAGCAAACACGAAATAACTTCTAGAGATACAATCACCTATTAAAAGGCCTGGTTATCACCTTATACCTTTGAGTAGTTTTCATAAGTGCCATTCTTAGGAATACTTGGATTAAATCCATAATTCCATGACTTACTTAAAACTACTAAGACCGATGTAACCATTTCTCTAGTAAGAGTCTTTAATATGCCATAGATCATTGTCGGCTTATGTAAACAAGTACTGAAGAGAAACATCCATTTAATCATAATGGAAAACACTGTTATTTATCATGATAGAAAAAACTCTATCATAAATAACTGATAATCCATAAAACATAAATGGAAATGAGTTTTTAAACGAAACGTCTCTTCAAAAACCAAACATTGTTTAACATAAACACAAAGTAAAAACTCCATCAGCTGAGGAGCAACTCTAGCAGCTTTCTTAGAGTTGGTAATCCCGCCATCTTCGAGCCTTAAGCTCGATCCCTTGCAAAGCGTAACAAACATGATTAGTGACCTCAGTTACCACTACCCACTAAGGAGTAGAAAACCGATACTAAACATATTTCAACAACCAATGCAAAAAGATGACGTACCTTGTCCTTTAGTTAACAAACTTGGACAATTTACTTTCCAGTGACCCTTTTTACCACACTTGAAACATTTGTCTTTCTTGCTATCTTTCTTTCCTAAGTTCCTATCTCCTTTACCATTCTTCTGCTTCATGTCATTACGACATGACATAACATAATTCTTAGCAAGAGATCTGGAAAGACTTGATAATGCAAGATTACTCCCATTGCTTCCTTCATTCCTCTTTTCTTTGACATCACTCTCCTGACTCGGAAACAAGTCAGAGCGACTCACAGAAAAGACTGAAGAAGCTTGTGCTGCCACAAGATCCCAGAGCATACTGTGAACAATATACTCACTCTTGTTTTTCTCAACAGAAATCCTGAAGTCATCAAATAACTTCGGAAGCGTGTTGAGTATCAAGTCAATTTTGACATCATTGTCAATTTGACCACCCATTAATGTGTACTCATCGATGAGTTGGATGAGTGATTCCTCATGTTCACGCACTGAACAACCCTGACCCATTTTCTGTCTTACAATACGCTTGATAAGACTGAATCTAGCATGTTCATCAAGCCTGCCATATGCTTCGCCAAGACGTCACATAATATCATGTGCATACTATCACTATAACAAGGACGCAGTGCATCTGACATACCACCCAAGATGTATTGTCTGACAATGCCATTCAACCACATCTACATGTGATACTGTGCACAGTCCTTATCGGAATATGCATTGGTTAGCAGACTCAGACAGGGAGTTTGCAGAACAAACAAATATCCAAATGAGTCCAAAAGTCTGACAATGACACTTTTCCATCTAGGAAAATTCGGACCAGTCAAGGAATTATGTATAATTAAATTAACAAGCGATACAATAATAGACATATCTGAAAACAAATAAGCGGATTAAAATAAGCACATACTACGAACGATTGAAACAAATATGCATAGAACCTTTAAATAAAACGATGAAATTTGCTTCCTCCGATTGCCCAAGCTAAATTACCGCAAGCTACTGAAGTAGACGTTTACGACAAATGCTCGACCAGACCAAAATAGATCCATTAATTTCTCTTCATGCCAGGTATCTGCCGGCAAAAGAAATTAATATTGGAGATACAAAGACCATGTTCGCCTATCTTGAGCAGGGATCTCATGCATGAGTTGTGCTCAGGCAATATCTAAGCCAAAATAACCACAATCCTAACTTCAGATGTGAAAAGGCGATTTAGCATACGTACTTGACCCCTACCGCATGCCCTTTACATCCTTTGTTATCTCATTTAGATTATTCTTAGAGACCAGTGAAAGTTGTCTCAATGCAAGCTACTAAAGTAGACGTTTAATCAGAGGCTCCCACTTCTCATCTTAAACTAAATGTTTTATTTAGAAACCTCATCGCATTAGAACTAGTAAATTATTTCTAACGCAAGCTACTGAAGTAGATGTTTACGCTTCGAAATGCATTACTTCTAATGAGAGGTCGTATTTGTGGAGGTGTAATGATTTTAGTTTGAAAAGAACCAAAATCCAGCTTAGTATTTTAATTTCTAAAGGTTTCATGCGCACATATTATTTTATGTCTCATAAATTATGTCACATCTAAAATTCCATCATGCTTAAACAGTAAATAAATAAAGCAAGTAAGCATGCTTTCCTATTATTTACTAGTGCGCATATAATAAATCACATCATAACGAGAATAAATAATAAACAATTAAAATTCTCGTGGCCCCTCAGATGCGATTACATGGGAAATAAATTAAATCTAACTATTAAAGATTTAATTGCAATACAGATCTTCTAACTGGGCCTCCGATGGACTTGAAATCTGAATTCGACTGAATAAACAGCATTAGGACTTCAAATTAGGGTTTCAGGTCCAAAACAGAAGCCTAACCCTAATTTTCAGACTGCGGGCCACCTCCGGGCCAATGAGCCCGAATTTGCAAACCCTAGGGTTTGGAAACCCTAGTTTGCAATGCAGCAGCCGCTGCCAGTTTTCACACCAGTCGTAGCCTTCGCCGGCCAAAACCGCAACCCTGCAAGGTTTGGTCACCATCGTAGACCACCCACATCACCGGCGAGCCCGCAGGGATCGAGTAGAGCAGCAGCAAACGCAGCAAGGCAGCGCTGCTACGCCCACCGCCGCATGCAGGAACCCAGTCCTCGCCGCACACAAGTGCTTTCACCGACTGCCACCACCCTGCGCAAACACAGCACCGCCGCATGCAGAGGTCTCGAGCGTGGCCTCTGTTCGCTGCTCACGCCGCCCGCGCTCACAACAACTGCTGCACACCTGCTCGCAGACAGCTATCATCCTGGACGCAAAAATGACCGTGATTCGTCTTCACTGTCGTGCGCAGATGCCGCGAGCAAGAAGGGCAGTGGCGAAACCCTAGCCGCTGCCAGCCTCGTCCACCACCTCCAGCGCCCTCGCCGAACAGGGAGCTTGCCGGGAAACGAGCACAGCAGCCTGAAACAGGCGCGACCCATCCACAGGTAGAAACCCTAGGTTTTTGCTCGCCGCCGCCACCTGCCGCCGCCGGCGTCGCTTGCTGCTGGACTGAACTGAACTGGAACTGAACAGTTGTTGGAAACTGAACTGTTGTCATGTTCTTTGTTATTCGTTTCTCCGAATCTTAGATTTTACAAATTTGAAAAAATTAGAAAATACTAAAATAGGTCTAAATCTATTACATGATTCTCCCTATCAAATCTAACCACGGATTTTCTCGTGGTGAAAAACAGATCCAAAAATGAGAAGGCCACGAGAACAAAAACATCCACGACAATTTAAATCCTTCCACAATAAATATAAACATACATATTTATTCAATCTTTATTTATTTAAGATAGAGCCTAAAAGTCCAAACCTGGCCCTGATACCAATTGTAGGATTTGAGTCTACAATAGACAACGTGAGTTGTCATTTATTACTTTAGTCGTTTGGATCGTTCTTAGGGTATCAAAACAAATCAGATTGAATAAACCCTATGCATGCTCCTAATATTTAATTGCAAGTGATGGATCTACGGAATACCTGAACTCCAACAACTAATCTACAGATCTAGATCGGAGATAATGACGAACGAGTAGATCAGGATGTGTGATCGATCAAGGCTATCTTGTTCCAACAAATCTGGTCTTCTGATTTGTTCCCTTGCTCCTCAAAAATCTGGTGAGGATACGCTACTGAGTTGAAACAGAGATCTGGTCTTCTGATTTGTTCCCTCTCTCTCTTCTCACATAGTTGTGTGTATTGTGTGTGTAGATCTGATAGAGAGAAGGCTTTTATAGTACTAGGGTTTACAAAACCCTAACACTAATGGGCTCTGAGCAGATTGTGGGCCAGACCAGGGACCAAATGCAAATAATAAAGTGGGCCCTCTTTATTAATTAATTCCATGTCCAACCCAGAACATAATTAATTAATAAAACATTGTTTTAACCTTCACCACGATAACAATGCTGACTCGCCCCTTTATTACCACGTCATTTGGAGCAGGTTGCATTAAACTTGAATGATCCACATATTTAAGGTTCCGGACATTCATTAATTAATTTGGCATATGACAATTAGCCATAATTAATTAATCTCTTATTTCCTGAGTAGTACCACTCACTCCTTTTCACTTATAACTGAATTAAATAATTCAATCTTTCATGTTTTAGCATAATGAACCTTGTGAGCTCCTCAGGAAATGTCCCCATCCTAAAGCGGATATGATTACCTACATGTCCGGCCTAAGAAAGTCACACACAAACCGCCACACCCAAGATGCAGGTATAAAAGTACATGAAAGACTCACCACCATAGCAAGTCAAAGAGTGGTCAACTTATGTATGCCCCTTAGCCTTCCATTAAGCTTAAGATCATAATAAGTATCTAGAGATCTGGCTCATTCATATGTAAATTAGAATGGCACATCTCACTGTTGATCCCATCAATACATAAAGATGTACCAACACATCAAGTAGCTAGGATAAGCTCACTTATAAACTGATGTGTCGCAGCCTAATCCGACAGCCTATCCAGGGACTGTCTCAGCAGTGATACTGTTTATATCTCGCTAGGTCAAACGATTCATATGATCCTCTATGATCTCCTACACACCATATGATCATCCCTGTAAGCGAGATAATAGGATATTATAGTTCGTATCGTATGTTTGTTATATCAGATAGCGACTATGTTGATGTAGCACATTTATGAAGACCAGTGTATCAAATGAACACACTTAATCATAAATGCTTTTAGTATACAATCCCAACAAATAGTTATTTGAACTCTTAAAGCGGGCAGTTCAGTTTGAAACTGGAGACTCAGTTTTAATCAACAGTTCAAAAAGACAGTTTGTGTTAGCCAGCAGTTTTAGGTAGCCAGTTTACAGTTATATTAAGTCAAAAGTTATATGCTTCAACATTTTTAGAGAAGTGTTGAAGGTTTCAAAACACAATTGAAAATTGTATGGTGCGATAAGTAAGTAAAACTGTAAATGAGGTAGGATATTTATAGTGGTTCGGAGCCTTAAGTCCTACATCCACTCTTTGGAAATTAAGCTGGTAATTCAATAAGTAATAAAGATAAAATCCTCACGATCTATAGCCAAATGCTGTGAAAACCACCATCCAAAGTAGAATGGATCACTCGCTCAGGTAGTTGATCTTCACTTCTTCTTCAGTTCCTCGAAACCAAGTGGCACCCTGAAGTCTTCTCAGAACGGGCAGTCATCGGAAATGGATTGAGGACAAACCTCCCTTCTCCTTCGCCGGTGGGTGGATGGTTGAGTTCTTCCCAGAATGTACGCAAGTTGGCAAAAGCCCGTAAGAACCTTCTTCTCCTTGGAGAATCAGGCTGATGTGTTCTTACTTGAATAGTAAGAACACCAAGAAAGTAGACTAAGTCGTAAAGACTTAATCCTCGTGTACACAAAGGACACACGGTGAATCTCTGAAGATTCCTTAAGCTATAATGCCTCTTGTTCAATAAATGAACCACGGAGTTAATGCCTTCTCGCTTAAGAGCTTTTAATGCTTGAGCTTTGAATTCGGTAGAGTGACCGCAAGGTTTTTTAAGCATTGTTCTATATTTTGTCTCTCTGGTTCTTCTTCTATTTATAGTTGAATCTACAAAAATAGCAAGTATAGACATTTCAAAGGATGTCCAATCAATGTCCATCCTTCTCTGTAAAGTAGATTTGCTCCTCTGCTATTTCTGAATCACGGCCATACTTTTTGCAGGGTCAATTTGTACTTGTTGTGTCAAACTCGAACAACATTGTACATCAGTGATAATTGTGTGTATCTTCGCTCCTTATCATTGAGTCTTCAATTCTCTTTTACGACTGTTCGGCATCTTGCCTTTCACGTGTTTCTTGATGTGAAACTGTCCTGGTCTGAAATTGTGAGCGCCTCTCAACAGTTTTTTTATGAAAACTGTGTCCACAATTTTCTTTTCTATACAATCCTTCATAGATTAAACCTGTCTACACAGTTTTTCTCGTCCAATATTCTTGACAGTTTTCTTCTCATAGACTATGACAACTCGATCATCATATACAAGGATTACATGAGGTAATAACTCTAAGGCCTAAACTTTGGTACATAGTTTTGACACATCAAAACATCAAATTAAAGATGAGATTTCTACATCAATCCCTAACTAGGGCGGAGTGGGAAGCACAATCAAGAAGAGACGGCCGGAATTCATCATCTTCTCTATCGAAAAGTAGAATAATTGATGAAGAGATAGTGGGTTATTTTGATAGTGTTCTTGCAGGTGACCTAGATGATCGAGAGAGCACATGAGGAATGGCATTCTACATCAATGACGGTGTTGTCTCATGGAACTCGTAGAGGCAGAAGACAGTTGCACTTTCAACTTGCGAAGCAAAGTTCATGGCAGTAGCATCGGTAGCTGTCAAGCATTTGCTTGAAAGTGTTGTTGTTCGAACTAACTAGTTTAAAACCGAAGACAATGAACCTTTTTGCCGACAACAAGTCCGCACTTCACTAATGAAGAATCCAGTGTTCCATTGTCAAAGAAAGCACATCAACACAAAGTATCACTTCATTCGAGAATTATTGAATCAGGTCAGGTTGAGGTGGAGTTCATTTGAACCGATGAGCAATGGGCCAATGCACTTACTAAAGTATTGTCAGCATCGAAGTTAGTAGTTATGCAACATTTGCTCGTAGATAGAGACCTCGAACCACTCAATGAGTAATGGGGAGAATGTTGAAGATTTACTCCTTGATTTTAGAAGATTTGATTTCCTTATCTAGTTTAGATAGGAATCTAATTCAATTAGGAAGATTTAGATATATCCTAAATTGTCTCGTTTCTCTTTTTAATCTATCCTAGTTTTTTCTTATAAATATGAGTAGTAGATTTCACTATAGAGAGTATAAATCTAAGTTTTCATTGAGTTTTAATAATAATTTATTACAAGGAATAAAACTCATAAAATTTCTCCATATTTTCTTCTTTTTTCTCTGTAATTTTCCATCAATTGTGTATGATTTTCGGGTCAAAAGGGCCAATAGTAATCATGATTGGTCCATCGTAATTGAAATTAATGAGAAGAAGAGAATCACAACTAACCGTTACAACTAAAGCTAACTAGTTGTGAGGAGAGAGATAAAGCTGACAGTTCATATGAAACTAATAGCTAAGTAAAAGTCCTACTGACAACTTCATTCAGTTAACTGATACATCCAAAACTCAGTTAACACAAGGACGACTCTCTCCAGTTATTCGGAAAATAGCTAAGGCCAAACAAAATGGAAGAATTGATCTTTTATACAGAATATTCAGATTTATTCTTCCTTAGACTGAGTATCAGTTGGATTTCAAATAAATTGATATTATCCACTGGTTAAAAGGAATATTTGTTAACTCAGCAGAAAGCCTAGAATTCAGAAAAAGTAGCCGAAAGTCGGCAAATCATACAACAATGAATACCTACAAAAGTATGGGATCTTTCAACGACTACTTTTCAAATGGATCCTATAAATACCCCATCACAGAGAATATAAATCCTTTACAATGATTCATGAGAATCAATAAAAAAAATGGAGTCCAGATTCAACCCCATAGTGAGTGAAATGTCAGCATGGAAGAAAATATCCAGTTTCATAAATGAATGCAAAAATTTTGGTAAGGATGCCTAAAGACGACTAGTTAATGCTCTTAAGAAGTAAGATCTCACGGTAATGTCAATCAATGCAGTGTTCACCCTTTCTACCAACACATGAATTTGATATTGCTTGTAACGATGAATATGAGGCTAAGAAATCTACCCAATCGCCGGTAAACAACATAAGGATGCGATATTATTTGAGGAGATGATTTTTTTATGAGGAAATACCGCGACCATCTCCCTCAACCAAGATACTAGCTATCTTGCTAGAAAGATAAGTTGAATTAATGACCGCATCTTCCAGAGACACTACATCCACTTCACTTTAGAAGTTGGAAAGACTAGTTGAGAAGCTCGGAAAGGTCGAAAGGCAAGACATAAACTAATCTGGAAGAGTTAACTGAAGAGAGAATGGTAGACCTCGGTTCTAGAAAATGTAGCAGCATTCATTTTATCGTTCTCCAATCATTTAAAGTTTTACTACCCAATAATTGGAGAAGAAATGGCAAAGCTGAAAAAAAAAGCTTTCAAAAGACAGTCTCTAAAGTGTATGCAGAAGTAACAATTTCCCGAATTGACATTCTCGACATTGCTTACAATGATGATAATATGAAATTAGACTCAGATGAAGAGAGTTCAAAAGAATAGTATTCATTGTAGTCTAGGAACATTCAGAGCAACAACTAGTGATTATCTCAACTGAGGACGAGGCAATTGATCCTTCTACTTATTTGCATGAGATAGAGATGAAACTTATGTCTGCGAGTCGTGTCACTCCAGCTTAGAGGATTTATCTTTTGGAACATTATCTAATGATTTTGCACTCATTTATGCTTTGAAAAACTCTATCATTCTAGAAAATACTCGATTAAGATCCAAGTTAGGAAACTAACTAAAGAGTTATCAAATGCCTAGTCTTTTAACAGAGACTTCAAAAAACTCAAAGTAGAAAACTCAACTCTCTTGCCAAATTTCCTAAACCTAACCTTGAAAGATGAAACCTTGAGCAAAAAAAAATACTTTCATCTTTAAATAAAAGCTCAAGAGATATTGACAAGATGGTCAACCTTCAAAAACAAATTCTTGAAAAAGGTGGGTTAAGGTCAGACCCATCAATTGATTTAAGTGACAAAACCATTTTTGTGCACTAAAATCGAGGATGATAAGGGCAAAATCAGGATTACGTCTTGGCATGCTGAAACCTCATGTATGATATGTTATGCACGAGACCAAATATCTACTTTGTCGAGTATATGAAATTGTATACTAAAAAGTATTATGATTGGTATATTGAAAACAATTTATTTTCATTACTGCTAATCATTATTGTCTTTCAGTATTACATCTCTTATCTGAAATAACAAACATATATAGCAAACAATTTTATCCTCTTATCTCGTCGATAGGGAGATCCTATAGTGTGAAATACATCACAAAAGATCGTATGTGTTTCTTGACCTAACGAGATATAAACAATTATCACAGCTGAGGCAATTCTAGGATAAATAGTTGGTTTAGGCTGTGGCACAATCAGTAATTTGTAGTTTGTCTTAGCTACTAGATATGCCGGTACATTTGGTTTGTATTGATAACACCAAAGTGAGATCGATTCTTTCTCTAAATTTAAAATAATCTTGATCTTTTTGGCTTGATGGAATCATAAGGCTCATGAAAGATTCAGAAGTATATACAATCAGGTGTGTCACTTTGAGGTGCTATGATGGAGAGTCTTACACTGATTGAGTGTTTATTCAAAACTCTAGGACTTTGTGATCTTGTAGATCTAATTAATTATATATTTGTATCATGAGTGATAGCAACTCATATATAACTTTTGGAATTTGAATTAGGTAACCATATCCAGTATAGGATGGTGACATTCCTTGAGTAGCTCAGAAAGTTCATTGGGTTATAGTCTTGCTGATTAAATTCTAGCATAAATGAAAAGGTTGAGTGGTAAAACTTAGGAATAAAAATAGTTAATTATTTTAAGATCTTGTCATGAGCTCAAATTAATTAATTAATGTTTGTAACCTTGTCGGTCCCGAGATCGGAGTAATTTTGATGCACAGCGGAAATTTTAAGAACAACTTGCACTCACAAACTAGAGGTTCTTAACAAGTTTATGTTTCTCTAAACCCTTTTGTTAGCTAGTTTGGAGTTTAAGTTCAGTTTAAGTATACTGCAACACTAGAATGTGTTGAGTTTCAAAATCCTTGCAATAAAGTAAAAACTAGTAAAGAACAATGGATTTATATAGGTTTGATATGTGTCTAAAATGACCTATATTTTGATGTGTGAGCGTGCATGTTTGCGTCCATTTTACCCTCATATCATATGTTTTTGTTGCTCTTTTATTGTGTTTTCTTGTTTTGTGTTTGGAATGTTGTAGGATGAGTTTTGAGCATAAAGCAGCACTTTTGGTGGAGTTTTGGAGGTAAATCGCACGAGCCAAAGGTCAAAAGGAAGTTGCATCGATCGAGTGGAGCAAAAGGAAGGAAGAAACAGGATTTCAGAGAGATCGCTCGGTCCGCCAGGTCAGGCTCGACCGAGCTGTGTGGAACAGAGGCCTGGCTCGGCCGACCCTGTAGTGCTCGACTGAGCCTGCATTTCAGAGGATCCGCTCGGTCAATCCGGATCGGGTTTTGGCAGTTTCCGGTGGTTTTCCAACTAGCTCGGGTGAGCCAAATTCGGCTCGGGCAATCCTAGGCTCTATTTGCTCGTCTATAAAAGGGGGGATCTCGAATTTTAAGGGGACTTTTGCCAAAATTTCAAATAACCGTTAGGAAAATTCTCTCCCAATCCATCTTCCAAACACTACCTATCCACATTCAAGGGGATCTAGGCCACATTCCTCCACATTTGGTGAAGATCAAGGAAGATCAAGAGGTAGATTGAGTACAAGGAAGACAATTGAGGAAGATCAACATTAGACCTATCAATTTTGTAATGGATTCTATTGCTTTCTTTATTGTATTGTACGGAATTGAAGGTATGAGGAACTAAACTCTTTTGTGAATGTTGTTTGAATGGATAAATTGAATGATGATTGTTTACTTTCCTTTGAGAGCTTGAATTGCACTAGATCTTAATCCTTACCACCTAGGTGTAGGTAATAGCTAATTTAGGTGGTAGTTGATGTGAACGTTGCAGCCAACACGCGGGCGGAATTGTCGTGAATAGTGTAGATTCATATGATTTTAGATCCAATCCCTGTGCGGAGATATATCATAGGGCAATAATCTACGTTCTAGAAGGAGTGGTCTACGATTCGATTATGTGACTATTTGAGAGTTCTAGTATCATCAACTGTTAGCTCGCCGTGACAAGGGGTTAACTAGTATAGGGTGGATTGCTCAATCTCCTAGGAATTAAAAATTGTTTACATCATGATTTGATCGAATTTGTGCACATTTGATATTCACTCAACATTCACTATTATCTCATTGTTGTACTTGGTAGTTTTTCTACCCAATTGGAAAGAAATGATTGAGTTTATGATTTGAGTATACTTGGTCATGATTAGAAATATGTTTGATTTCATTTATGTTTAGATTGTTACGATTTTGCCTAGTTAATAGAAACTCAACGACTAAAGAGAGTTACCTAGCTATAAAGTTTTCATACGAGTAGATGGTATTCTATAGGGCGAAGTGAAAGAACCACGGATTGAAAATTTAACATGATAAAGTGTTATTGTTGCCGCATCATGTTTTTAGCGCATAGAGTTACCGCATGAAAATTTTCATAGAGTTACCGCATCATGTTTTTGGCGCCATTGCCGGGGAATTCTTTTGAGTAGGCTTATAGATATTGTTGAAAGTTTGAAAGTTGTAAGCTAGGTGTTTGATTAATTGCTTGTGTGAATATTGTTTTTAGTTCTTGTTTAGAAATTGTTCTTGATTTGTTTGCTTGGTTTGTGTAGGATTGGTAATTGGTTTTTGGGGATTTTGTAGGTTGTTTATGATCACTAGGTCTAAGGCTCGGGAGATTGAAGAAAGAAAGTTTCGTCAAAGAAGAGAGAATATTGAAGTTGAGTTTGAGATTGATCACCGTGGTGAGGATACGGTGAGAATAGAAGAGTTGGAGAGGTAACTTGAGTTAATGAAGGCTATGATGAATGAGAGGAACGGGACAAGGAGACCATTACAAAACTTGTTTAGACCGCAAGGGGGACCGATAACCGAAGGATTTCAGTTAGGAGTGAATGCCACACAGTTTGAAATCAAGCCACAATTGGTACAAATGATTCAAAACAACCAATTTGGGGTGCATATGATCGAGGATCCTAACATCCATATCTCTAGGTTCTTGGAGATCACGGATACGATCAAAATAAATCAAGTGCCCCAAGATCAAATTAGATTGCAGTTATTTGCATTCTCTTTGCGAGATGGAGCAAGGAATTGGTTCGAAGGATTGGACAAATCTAGCATTGCTACATGGGAGGAACTTCAGGAGAAGTTCTTGTTCAAGTTCTTTCTGCCGAGTTTGACGTTGAAGAGGAGAGCCGATATAACGTCTTTTGGGCAAAGATACGATGAACCGCTCTATGAAGCATGGGATCGGTTTCGTGAGCTTCTACGAAAATGTCCCAGGCATGGTCTCTCACGAAGTCAACAAATTTGTCAATTTTATGGGGGATTGAATTATGATGCAAAGGTTATGATGGACGCCTCGTCGGGAGGTGCTTTCCTCGACCAAGAAGAAGAAGAAGCATGGCGTACAATTGAAAAGATGGCTGAAAATAGCTTCCAATGGCCAAAGGAAAGGAAAGATTATAGACCGGTGAAATCGGTAAATGATGCCAAGCAAAGCGAGGATTTCAAGGAACAAATCGCAGCCATGCAACGGAAGCTCGATGCATTATCTACTACAGGCAATAGAAGAGAGGATATGATGGTAATTAAGCATGAAGAGGTTTATCCGGAAAATATGAACTTTGTCAACCAAATGATGGGGTACAACAATCGACCTCAATATAATCCACCGGGAAATATGTATTACCATCCCTCCAACCGGTTTCATCCCAACTTCTCTTATGAAAATCCTAATAATGCTCTTAATCCTCCGATGCAATTAGAAGGAGGGGGAGTAGTACTCAAGGAAGATATGCTGGGGGAAGTAGTAGATATGGCAATCAAGAGGGTAGGAGAAATCCGAATGAAGATCTTGATAAACGCTTTGAGAAATATGATGGAATGTTCGCTGAAATTCAGTTACGAATTTCTTCAATTGCCAAACAACTAAGTGGAAAGCATCAAGCTGGGAAATTTCCTAGCGACACCAAGGTTATTCAAAAGAAAAGCTGCAATATGGTTAACGGTGAAGACAGATTGAATGAGAGATTGGAGGTGATGACCCCCAAGGTTGAAAGTGTGGAGTTGGAAGAAGAAGCAAGAGTGATGAAGGAAGACGGAAAGAAGGTTGAAGTTGAGAATGAGGAAGAAAAAAATGAGGAACAAACCAAAGAAGTACATTTCTTTGATTATGTGCGGAAAGGAGATATTGTGATGCCACTACCGGAAGAGATTGAACGTGTACCATTGTTAGATGAACTTGTTGGAGTGGAGATATTTCCGGATGGTGAGCCATATGACTTGAGGTATAATGAACAAGAAAGGAAGAGCATAGCTAGCAAAAAGCAGGATCCGGGGGGATTTTTGATTGGGTGTGCAATTGGAGATATGAATATCGAGAAAGCCTTGTGCGACTACGGAGCTAGTGTGAATGTGATGTCGTGGGACTTGTACAAGGAGTTGGATATTGGAGAACTTAAACCTACAAGTTAAGTCTTACAAGTGGCAAATCACACTCTATTTTGCCCACGGGGAAATGTTGAAGACGTACATGTGGAGATATTAACATTTACTTTCCTGGGTGATTTTCTAGTGGTTGATATGAAGAACAAAGGGGGAATACAATTGATTTTTGGAAGGCCATTCTTACACATGGCCGATGCACTTTTTGATATGAAACATGGTGAGCTAACTTTCCGTTGTTGTGGGAAAGAAGTTGTTTTTTCTTTACCTCCATGGAGTGTTGATGAGAATGAAGCTGACAAAGTGGGTAATAAGAAGAGATTGAAGGATATGCTTGACCCGGGATTGGACTTTGTGGGGGAAGAGTATGCCGAGAAGGATGATACGGGGGATGATATTGAGTTTGATCAAGTAAGAACGAAGAAAGCTCATGTTGATGGTGATACACCTCGGAGTGCTCGAAGAAAGTTGATTTTCCTGGACGATTATTTGATACTTAAACGAGGTATGAGTTTCGGGTCTGCACCCTTTGATCATGATTGAAAATTTGAGGTATAGTCGTCGAGCTATCGACGTTAAAAAAGTGTTTGTTGGGAGGCAACCCAACGATTTTATATTTTGTTTGCTTTCATGTTTTGAATAAATGATGGTTATTTTTTTGTATTAGTTTAATGTGGTGTGGTTTTGTTGAAGGATTCCTGATAGATAGTGGTCCTATGGACTTAAATTGTGTTGTGTTGATTGACCGGAGAAATGGGGAGCCAAGTACCCGAAATGGTGCAGGGAAAGAGCAGCAAAATAGAGAGGCCGCTCGGCCGAGTGATGGATGGCTCGGCCGAGCGCGAGCGGGCCTTGTAATTTTCGGACAGACCGCTTGCTCGGTCGAGCCATCTGCCACTCGGTCAAGCGGCACGCAGATTTTCAAAAGGGGCTCGACCCCATTTCATCCCATCTTTGTCTCGGTCAAAATCTCTCTTTCCAAATTTTCTCTAACCCCTTATTGCTTTGGTTTGTGCTTATCTCACCCCTTAATTTTTATTCATGGCAAGCAAGAGAGCTCGTGGTGCTTCTTCTCTTCCTCCATTGCTCGCCCAAAGGGATTTTATGATGAGGAGTATGCTCGGTACAAAAGTTTGATGGCACGCCAAGTGGTTGGGACCAAATACCTTTGCAAGGAGACGTTGAAGGCACTCAAGTTGAAGGATGACGTGTGGAGCCTCCTCAAGGGCATTGGTTGGAAGAAGGTTCTCACGGCTTGTTGGCCGAGTTACATGGAGCTGTCAAGGGAGTTTTTAGCTTCAGTCACCATCATGAAAGGCACGGGAGGTATACCGTTGTCTATGAAATTCAAGCTTCTAGGTAAAGATTATTTTTTCCAAAAAGCCAAGGTTGATGAGATTTATGGATGTGATGTTGATTCTATATTCTTGCATGAAAATGTTAGTTTGGGGGATTTTTGGAAAGTGATCACTGGGATTGAATATGATAGGAAATTTATTATTAAGGATTGTAGAGCTACTTCAATTAGGAATCTGGTTATACATTATATTCAGAAGTTTGTTGGTGGTTCTGAGTGCGGGCGGTACGAGTCTAGCATTGTGATTACTGCTGAATTATACATGCTTTATGCTTTGATGAATGGGATTAAATTGTCGTTGGGGGCTATGTTGATGGATGCTTGGAGTAGGGCTGCTAATATTCGTACTCCCTCTTTTTGTTGTGGAATGATTACGCCGATTTTTTAGCATCTTGGGTTGTCGTTGTCTGGCCTTTCTGCCCCTGCTCTGTATTTGGATACTAACTCTTTGCTAGCTGGAAGGTTTTTAGTTCTTGGGCAGAGAGGTGCTATTTACTACAAATTCGAAAAGTTTGCTTTGAGAATGCCTAACGATGGATATACCACGGTGTTGGATTTGAATGATCGATCCAATTGGTTGATGGACTCGGAGGATCATAAGGATGTGGTAGGAGTGTTGTCCACTGATGGGCATTTCTCTATCCTCCGTCATCTATCCAACCTGTGCTTGAATTGGGAAAAGTGCCACTTCATGGTGAAGGAAATGATTGTGCTTGGACACCGGGTGTCATCTGAAGGTTTGGAAGTGGATAAGGCCAAGATCGCGGAGATTGAGAAGATGCTGCCACCACTAAATGTGGAGTTCGGAGTTTCCCTGGCCATGCAAGATTTTATAGGAGATTTATCTAGGATTCCTTGAAGATTTCTAGACCACTTTGTAATCTGTTAAAACAAAGATGTGTCCTTTGTTTTTTATGCACATTGTGTGAAGGCCTTTCAGCAATTGAAGAAGGCATTGATGACTACTCCAGTTTCAACCTCTTTAAAATGGAGTGAGCCATTTGTGCTCATGTGTGATACCAGTGATTTTGCAGGTGGAGCGCATCTGGGTCAGTTGAAGGGAATGCTTTTCCATGTCATCCACTATCTAGCAAGACGATGAACCCAATTTAGTGCAACTACACCACTACAGAGAAGGAGATGTTTACCGTAGTGTATCACTTTTGATAAATTTTGGTCCTATCTGATAGGTTCGAAAACTATTTTGTACACTAACCATGCAGCTATCAAGATTTTGTTTGCAAAGTAAGATGCAAAGCCGAGGTTGATAAGATGGATCCTATTATTTCAAGAGTTTGATTTGGAGATCATGGACAGAAAGGGCTGTGAGAATAGTATTGTTGATCACCTCTCTAGGTTGGACCATCCAGTTGAGGGGGACAATCAGCAATTGAGGATTCAGGAGACATTTCCCGTTGAGCATATTTGTGCATGTCGCGATCTTAAGGATTACAACGCCGCGAAGATCCCTTGGTATGCAGATTATGCAAATTATATGGTGAGTGGTATTCCTCCCCCTGACTGCAATCCCAAAGGAACGAAGAGGCTTCTAAGAGATGTAAGATTCTATTATTGAGAAAACACTTATATGTGGCACCGATGTGCCGATACTATTATCCGCCAGTGTGTTCCCCAGTCTGAGTTTTAGAAGATTATGGAGGTTCGCCACTCTTCTCCTAGTGGTGGAAATGTTGCTGCAAATCGGACCGCATTCAAGGTTCTTTCTAGTGGCTTCAACTGGCCAACCATCCATAATGATTGTCAAGCCTATGTGAAGATGTGTAATAGATGCTAGCAATTAGAGAATATTCCGAAGAAGGATGAGAAGCCCACTAACCAGGTGATAGATGTTGAAATATTTGATGTATGGGGATAGTCTTCATGGGGCCCTTTCCACCATCCGATGGATACACTTATATTCTATTGGTTATTGATTATGTCTCCTGTTGGGTGGAAGCCATTCCTACCAACATCAACGACTCCAAGATTGTGGTGAATTTTCTATAGAAGTATGTTGTGACTCGCTATGGCACTCCAAGAGCCTTGGTAAGTGATGGTGATTCTCATTTCTATAACCATACTCTGACTGTTTTACTTGTTAGGTATAGAATCAAGCACCGATACCACTCCATACCATCCTCAAGGGAATGGTCTGATTGAATTAGCCGATCGCGAGATCAAGCAAATCTTGGAGAAGACTGTGAAGATGAAAAAAGATTGGGCATACAAGCTCGATGACACTCTGTGGGCTTACCGGACCGCATAAAAAAATCCAATTGGTATGTCTCCATATCACTTGATTTTTGATAAGTCATGTCATCTTCCTGTGGAGCTTGATCACAAGGCATGGAGGACTCTGAAAGAGTTGGACAAGGAATGGAAGACTGCTGCTGACAGTAGGGCTCTGTTCTTGAATGAAATGGATGAATTCCGAGAAGAGGCCTCTTTAAATTTGATGATCTATAAACAAAGGGCCAAGTGGTTCCACGATCTTAGGATCAAGAGGCAAGAATTCTGCCAAGGAGATAGAGTCCTCCTCTTCAACTCTCGCCTCTGTTTCATGCCTGTAAAGCTGCAATCAAAGTGGTATGGACCATATACTGTGATTAATTTTCTGAGTAATGGAGTTATGGAGCTTTCTAGCCAGGATGGAACCACTTTCAAGGTTAATGGACATCGGGTGAAGCGCTACTACAGTCTGCATTAGGTTGGAGTTGTAGAGGTGTACTATCCGGATCGGCCATGAGTTGAGGTATCATCGAGCTAACGACGTTAAACTAAGCACTTGTTAGGAGGTAACCCAACAATTTATTGTTTTGTTTGAGTTCTACAGTTTATTTTCTAGTTTAATGTGTTTTTGAACTCATTCATGCCTTAGAAGAGATTTTGAGTATTTAAATTTTTGTCCTTTGGTATGGTCTGTTTCGATCGAAATATGGCACATCGGTCGATATGCATATGTCGATCTACGCAGTGTGCATTGGTCCACACGTCTAATTCAATCAATGTCTGTATTTTGACCCTCTTTTTTATTTATTTATTTAATTACGTAAGTGTTTGTATTGATCGAGATACCCGATATGGATCGACACTCTCATGTATGTCGAATATTTGGTTTTGGTTTAGTTTGTTTATGTATTTTATAATTTATTAAATTAAGAAAATTAAAATCCCTCTGCATCAACCGATGCTGAGTGCATCGGTCAAAACAGAGGGCGTGGGTCTGTGAGCTTTTAAAGACAAAATAAACCATCGCCTTTTACACACACGCACGCACCGATTCACTCCAAAAAACCACTCCCCTATTTTTCTTTGCCAAATCGTCCATTCTACTCGAGGTAAACCTTCCTTTACTCACTCCTTTCATTTTATTTGTAATTTTTATCTTTTGTCTAAGCTTATTTGTCGATTTAAATGCATGGATTGGATGGAATAGGTTGATATGGATTATGAGTGGGTTGCTTTAGGTTCCTCTGATTGATATGAATTTTTTTTTTCAAATTGGAATTACCCTTTACAGTTGCTTGATTCACACTATTTTAAATTGCAATTTTTGGTTCTAACTGATTTAAAGTGGTATAATGATCTTGTAATTTATTTGAATTACATGATTGGGAAGTCAAATTGATGTGGGTTCCATTCTTTTGCCTTGAATTTTTAAAACTGCATATGTAGGGCAAGTTTGGGGGAGTTTGAGTTTACCTTGTTTGCTTGAGCTTATTTCGTCATCCATTATGCTATTGTAGAACCTAGTTACTATGGCTTTTGACCATAATGATGAATATGAATCTGAGCATGAGGTGGAGCCTGATTCACCAATCCTGCACACTTGGAGAGGTATCACCACTTTTGGCGGTTCACTGTATGCCCTCCATGGTATCTTTTTGCAGACACGATGGAGGATTTGGGCATATAGGAGGATGTAACCCATTTTTTCGAGAGAGTACATTGTCACCAACTCATTTTTCAGCAAAGGCCCACCATCAAGCCTCTAGTTCTTGAGTTCCTTGCTTATCTGCAGTTGTTGAGCCAAAAAAATAACAAAAAAAACCAAATTCCATTCAATTATAGCTACTAGGTGAGAAGCCATGTTGACCAGAGGCCAGCTTGACACCATTCTTGGTTCCCCACTTGGGGGCATGTTCTTCCTACCCGACAAGCTCCGTGTCGCAAAATTCTGGCAGTGTATCACTGTAAAGGCCAAGACCCCCGAATGACTTTGGTGTCGGGGCCATGAAGGTGTTGGATATTTCTTTGAGGTGATGAGGTATGAGCATCGAGCTATTTGACATTAAACATAGCGCTTGTTGGGAGGGAACCCATCTATGGTTTTAATTGGGTAGTTGTATAGCATTACTTTTGGTAGTATTAATTGTTTTGTTTCTTATTTGTTAGGGGGCACTGCAGGGCCGAGAAGAGTGATTGGACACCGTCGGCCTATTTTACAAACTTAGTCTCACTTGACTAAGTTTGGGGGGATGTGTCCGCTGTCGGTTTTGTTTTACTCTTCTCCTTATCCTACTTTCCTTTGTCTACCTTGTTTTGGATTAGATTGTTTCCCTTATGATTGGATATTGTAACATTTGGATGGATTCGATATGGTTGTATTATATTTTTGGATTTGGATATGTTGGATGCTTGGATGTTTTATCTTTTTATTGATGGGTGTTGATTTGAGGTTCATTGTTTTATTCTTTTTACATTTTGGTTGATGAATGTGATGAATGGTGTGTGGAATGTATGGTGGAGCTAGTGGAACGTTGTTTAATTTAATTTAGGGATGGATTGTTTGGTGGAAAGATGTTTGGATGGTAATAATTGCTTGTTTGAATGTTCATATTTTGTTGAAGATTAATTATGGAAGTAGTTTGGAAATGAAATTGTGATTTTGTGGATATGGACTTTTGTTGAAAATGATTTATGCTCAAAGTGGTGGTGTGTTTGTGTTTGTGTTTAGTTGGTACAAGGCCGATGGAGAGCGGTTTAATCACGTGGATACCGATGGGTAACACATTATATAGTTTCTCTTGCCATTTAGTTTATGGTTTTTGATTGTGTAGTTATTGTTATAGGTTCATTGCATGTTTGTGTGTTGTATGTGTGAACCCGAACTAGACTTGAGATTTACTTTTGATGAAATAGTGGAGTTTGATTTTTATTTGGACCTATGAAAGGGTGGAATTATTTATATCGAAGCATGTTAAAATTGAAGTTTTGAATTGCTGAGATTTGTGTGTGTTAATACTTGAGACTTGAAAAAAGACGTTATAATTGAGCTTTGATATTGTCATATCATTTTTTATTGTGAGAGGCAAGATTGAGAGTGAGAAATCTAGAACATGCATCCGTTCTCTAACTATTGACATGAGCTTTTGACTAGAAAATGATATTAGGCCATCGATTCCTAGTCCTACCTTACACTTTGGGGGTATAAAGCGTTATATTTGAACGCTATTTGCCTTTCATATTGTTGTTCCCCGTGATTGAGCTTTATTGAAGAATTTCATTGAGATATATTTAGGAATAACTTTGGGGGATGTGTGTATGAGGGTGAATACGGATGTTGCGAGTGAGGGTATGGGAATTGGTTTGTTAGGTGAAATTGGATCCCGTTTGTTAAGGCAAGAAAGGAAATGAAGTGATGAAAATAAAAGAAATAGTTGAAAAGAATTATGGTGCAAGTCAAGAAAATAAGCACTAACGAAAAAAATAGAGAAAAAATTGATTAAGTGTGA
The DNA here is from genome assembly GCA_026898455.1 of Plectranthus barbatus. Taxonomy (NCBI): domain Eukaryota; kingdom Viridiplantae; phylum Streptophyta; class Magnoliopsida; order Lamiales; family Lamiaceae; genus Plectranthus; species Plectranthus barbatus. Next base: position 104,315 of record JAPKLW010000717.1, read on the forward strand.
AAAGAAAACATGCAAGTGCATGGTGAAAAAAAAATGAAAGAAAAATGAAGTGAAGTGAATAAACCTCGGGATTGGTTATGTTGAGCAAATGCTTGTTGGGTTTTTGGATTTTGTGGAGTTTAGTCACTTCGGCCTAAAATCACTTACCTTTAGTCAACCACGTTATAACCAAATTAAAGACCTTCTTGATTCTAGAATTTAGCTCGTTGTAGTATTGTGGTGAGATAGGATGCAAGCCTATGGAATTCAAACTTGATATCTTGTTCTTGAGTGAATGGTCCCTAAACACGAAAGGGAGTGAATATCAATGTTTTTATACATCTTGTTGAGAGGTTTGAGTCTCTTATATTAACCGTTGCACAAATTTAGGTGATAATCTTGTTTCTTTGAGGCATGGTAAGATTGATATGATGAGCTATGAGATATTGCACTAAGTGGGATGATTTCTTTACTTTGTTTTGATAGAGGACAATCAAAGGTTCAAGTTTGGGGATTATGATATGTGTGTGAAATGACCAATTTATCGATGCATTTGAGTGATCGCTCACGTTTATTTCACCCACATATTATAGGTTTTTTCTTGTTAATGTTGAGTTTCGTGTATTGTTGTGTTGAAATTGTGTGGGTGAGCAATTAAGCATAAATACTCAAGTTTTCCCAATTTTCGAAGTATTTTGATGCAAATTTGGCATGAGCTAAGTGAATTTCGACTAAATGGAGTGTGGAGAGCAGCAGGGGTGAAACATAGCGAAATTTCAACCCATACTTGTTTGGGTTCGATCGAGATCTCCCTCTATAGGGCAAATATCGACTGAACCCTCCAATCCCGGGCGAGATCCTGCAAAATTTAAGGAATTTTATGAGTTTTGGCAAATCTTGGGCTAGAAGGATCGGTCCCAGGCAAAATCTGGGTTTGTTCACTTAGTATAAATAGGGGGAAAACGAAATTGGCAAGGACTTTTGGCAATTTGAAGACGGTTACTCACTTCAAAAAAAACTTCCCACTCCTTTCAAACATCAATTGAATAGGATCCAAGTCCAAATTAATCCAATTGGTGAAGACTTGAAGATTGAAGAGTAGATCAAGGCCTAATCATCCAAAATTAGGGGAAGATTCTATCCAATTTCTACCTTGTAATGGATAAGCTTTACTTTTGTATTCAATTGAACAAATCTCAAGGTATGAGCTGCTAGATTTCCTTAGGATGTTGAATTGAATGACATGGTGCATGATTTGATCAATTGAATGTTTGTTTACCTCTTCCTTGTTGATTAAGACATGCTAGATCTTGTTCTCCTTCAAGTAATATGCGGATTGAAATTTCGTAAATGGCATGATCTTATATATGTATTGATCAAATCCCTATGCGGAGGAAGCATATAGGTTAAGTGTCCACGATCGTTTGGGAGTGCGTTAGGATTAGATAACGTAACGGTTTGATAATCTTAACTCATCTATGATTAAGTCACCAGTGCTAAGGGGATTAGTCATTTAAGAGTGGATTGAGCATCTCTAGGAAGATTAATTTGTGTTGGCATCATTCAATTGGCCTTAATTTTTCACTACAAAGTTCTCTCCCATATCCTACTTTTTCCACTATTTAGATCATTTGATTTGTGCTTGTTCTAGTTAATGTTGGATTGATTGAGGTTGTGATTGTGAGTATGATGATGATGATGATTGTTAGTTTTTTTTTCTTGTTTTGTTATTGATTGCTAGCTAGATAGATAGGAGTTAGATTGTTTTTAGTCAATACTCAACTCAACGATAGTATTTGCTTGGATATAACCTCAACACCTAAGTAACCGGTATTCTAGCGGGCGAATTAAGAAGATCCTAGATTTGACAAATTTTATTCTTGCGTCGCTAGGAATTTAAGTGATTGAATTTTTAGTGTATCAAACTACGAGTATTGCTAATAAAAATTTAGCGATTAACTATCTATCCATAACTGAGAAGTGTCATATGCATTATATCCTTATATGCTTCTATGCAAATAAATCACAAATCTAACTCCAACTATAAGAGATCGATTTGGCATATACCACATGACTCTCATAGCCTTTGTTATCTTCAATTTCAACCAATTATAGAATACTAGTGATAAACTCAAGTTCACAAGCTACACTCGTACACGTTTACGTACAAACGCTCTCATTTTTCAAATCATTTAAGTTGTTTGATTAAAAATCTCAACAATTGCAACTCATGAACCTTCAAAAATTAGCAAGACACACTTGTGGTCGTTTACTAAGGCGAGAGGCCCGTTTACAGTCTAGGAATGCTTTGCGGAGGGCTTTAGATTTTATTTAATAAGCCTTGCTTCGTGTTTTTAAGAAAGATTCAAAGAATTCAAGGTGAAAGTAGAAAAGAAGATCGGGAAGACTAATTCATTCATAGATCTAGTAGAGTGAGTTATCTTGGAACAAATGATGTTGTGTAACTAATAGCTATCCTTGATCTCGAAATCATCCTGACTCGTTTCTTCGATGGTCCTGCATACAAAAGTACACTAATCAAACATAATATTGCATGTTATTCCACAAGTTTGGTCCTCTTATTGAGCACTATAAACATCTTGTGAGAGGGATATCCATATCTAAGGAGTATACCCTCATCAGCTTTTGGCGAAAATGTAGTCAACTGAGATTTTTCATTGTTATGGGTATAACATGGACAACTAAAAGCACGAAGATGAGTTAGAGAAGGCTTACGTCCCTTGTACACATCATATGGTGTTTTGTTCAGTTGGATATTGATAGAACTTCTATTTTGAGTATAGCAAGTTGTTTTGGTTGCTTCGGCCCAGTATCTTTTAGAGATGTTGGCCTTACTCGGCATAGTCGTCACAACATCCTTTATTGTTCTATTCATCCATTCAGTGAGCTCGTTTTTTTGTGGTTTCATTGGAGCTAAATGCTCAAGACTGATTCCCAATTCCGCACAAAAAATAAGAAATAGACCATTGCAGAATTATGTCCCATTATCCAACCGAAGCCTTTGTACGATACTACTCTTCTCATTTTAAATGTGCAAGATCAATTTTGGAAAAGTTATCTTGACTTCATCCTTTGACTTAGAAATTGGGAAAATATTCAAATTTATCCCAAACTTTAGGTCAGTTTCCCAAATCTATCCCGAACTTTTGAATATAACAATTTAAGGCCTAAACTTTCAATTTTTTCCCACCGATCAAAACTTATTTGCCGAAAATCTTACGTGGACACAATTATACCATGTCATATACAATTTAATTTAAAATAAATACCATATAGACTAAATAAATTCCATTTAGATTATTTGTTTATTTTATAATTGGAGAATAAAGTTTAGGGAACAATAAATTTAGGTGTTATTATCCAATAATCCACCAACTTAATTTTTAGAATAAAATATTTTTGTATATCATAAAAAATATCCAATAAAATATTCTTGTAAATCATAAGTATTATCCAATAAAATATTCTTTAATTTATTAATGTATCTAAATCATCCGTACGGTGCATTCTAAACTAAATACAAAAATAAAACTCACGCAATTAAATTCTTATCATGTATCCTAATTTAAAATCATTATTCCTAAAAATCATATTTTTTAAGAACAGTGAAACTTGTTTTATGAAACTAGAAGGAGACAATTTTTTTATTGAGTTTTACAAAACAAAACGGCATAAGATCAATTTTTTTGAAGTTTCGAATCACCGGAGAAGTTCAATATGTTTGGAGTTTCGGAAATAGAAAGATGGAGGAACAAGACAAAATTTTAGGGCAAAATATTTCTTTTTTATTCTCTAATTATAAAACTAAAAAATAATTTATGTGGAATTTATTTAATCCACATGGTATTTATTTAAAATAAATTGTTTATGACATGGCATATTTATGTCCACCTAAGATTTCCGGCAACTAAGTTTTGATAGGTGGGAATAAATTGAAAGTTTAGGCCTTAAATTGTTATATTCAAAAGTTTTGGATAGATTTGGGAACTGACCCAAAGTTAGATTTGAATATTTTCCCCTAGAAATTTAACTAATTATATCTGGAGTAGTCATTCACATCCACTAGAGCATATTGTAAGAACTGAGTCTACAACAGACAATGTAAATTATCTTTTATTATTTAGCCCTTTAGATCGTTCTTAGGATATCAAAATAAATAACAGATTGAATAAATAAAGTGAACCCTATGCATGATCCTAATATTTAATTTCAGATGATAGATAAATAGAATACCTGAACTCCAGCAACTAATTTCTTGAATCTGGATGATGGTGGTGATGGATTCGGGATGTAGGGATCCAATCAATGTTGTTGTGTTCATTGAGAGCAAATAAATTAATAAACCATAAGGTTATCGAACCCAAGGGAAATGGATGGTGGTGGTGAAGGATTCAGGATGTAGGGATCCAATCAATATTGTTGTGTTCATTGAGAGCAATTAAATTTACTAACCATAAGGTTATCGAACCCAAGGGAAAAAGTATGACGAATCTATTTCATGTATTGGACACAATTTTTCTAATTGTTGTTTGAGTAAATCAAAATTTGAGAATAGTTTTGGTTGCAGAAAATAACTTTTGAAATAAATTCAGATAAATAAAAACACAGATCATAGGGAATTCAAACAATCTAATCAACATGCATAAAACAATCAATCCAAACCCAAATAAATAATTATGGTGGAAAACCTGATAAATTGGAATTAATTCCTTGTTTGATAATGAATACCTAGATTACTAGCAAGTGAATTTTACCATTTGAGTCTCATTTACACAAACTAGTCAATCTCAAGAAACATACAAATTAAATCCTATGATTGAATCTTCTTTTTTAGACAAAAAACAATTATATCAAATTCTCTCTTCCTATTGTTAATTATCTCCTCTCGGTGTCAAATTAGCAACTAACAATCTAATCCAGTTTTCATCTCTCGGTCCTTGATATTGTGTGAAATGAGCATTTTACCGATGCATTTGAGTGTTTGCTCATGTTTATTTCACCCACATATCATAGGTTGTTTCTTGTTTCTGTTGTGTAGAAGTTGTGTAGGAGAGAAATTGAGCATAAATCCTCAAGTTTTGCCATTTTTCGAAGAGATTTCGACCCAAATTTGGCACGAGCTAAGTGAATTTTGACCCAGATGGAGTGCAGAGAGCAGCAGGGGTGAAACAGAGCAAAATTTCAACCATACACGTTTGGGTCCGGTCGAGATTTGACTCTGTAGGGCAAATATCGATCAAACTCAGCTTACTATAAATATGGGAGAAATAAAATTGGTCGCGAGGAAAACTGTGAAGACAGTTCAAGAAGTATATGCGAGGAAAATTGTGAAGACAGTTCAAGAAGCAATATGCGAGAAAAATGTGAAGACAGTTCAAAAAGCAATTTGCGAGGAATATTGTTAAGACAGTTCAAGAAGCAATAGGCGAGAAAACTGTGCAGACAGTTTTTAAACTGTCAAGGATGAAATAGCGATGAAAATTGTGGACATAGTTTTCATAGAGAAACTGTCAAGAGCAACTCATAGTTTCAGGCAAGCACAGTTTCACGCCGAAAGAAACACGTGAAAAGCAAGGGGCCGAGCAGTCATAAAGAGCATTGAAGACTCAATGATAAAGAACAAAGATACACACAGTTATGACTGCAGTACAACTTTGTTCAATTCTGACATAGATGAGACAAAACTACCTCTGCAAAAGCATGGCAGTGATCAGAAAAGGCAGAGGAGCAGGCCTGCACCTACAGAAAAGAACGGCCATTGATTGGACAACATTCAAATTGTCTCTACCGGCTACTTTCAAAGATCCAACTATAAGTACCAGGACTGGAGAGATACTTTAAAAATTACGAAGCGGTCGATGCGACGTGCCAGCCGCCCAAAATTCACACCGTGCGGGTTCCAAGCCTCCGAGATAAAAAGTTGATGTCTGAGATCAACTGTCAGGTATATTCCTTCCTTTTGTCTGTTTCTCAAACTTTTTCCCACTCTAGAGTTGGAAATAAGTTTGTGGGGTGTGGACAAAAGAGGAATATTTTATCTTTTTATTTGCTTTCAGTATTTCGATTTTTGCATGCATAAATTTTAATATTTTTATTCTATTTTTATGGGGAAATTTTTTAAATTTTGAGATACCCGAACAAGAACTAAGATTAGAATTCATTGAGGGTTGAGTTTGAATGTAGAATACCACATGTAAAATTCTACAGACTAATTGCAGTTACAGCGGCAAATAAATTTATAAAGAACCCTAAGGTTATCGAATCCAGGGGAATTGTGTAACGAAATTACTTCATGTACTAGCCATAATTCTAGAATCTATTGTTTGAGTTATCATAAAATAGGGGTTTTGAATTTTGGAATTTAAAGAAACAAAACGGAAATTTAAAGAGTTTTGAAAGCAGATTTAAAAAGACACAGATCCTAGCGCGAACTATCAATCAAAAATACACATAATCAATTAACTTGCTTTGGTGGGAAATCTTAATGTACTATAATTTCTTGGTCAGACAATTATAGCCTAGATTACTAGTATGTGATGTATATGCTTTGTCGGCCTCAATAACACAATACTAATCAATCTTTTAAAATTCCTCAGATTAAAGCCTACAATTGTTATCTTCCCCTAGGACAGATTATTAATTGTATTTGAAATCCTTTTCCTGATATCAATTTTCACTTCTCAGTCCTTCAATCGATAATTGTAAACCTATAATTAATTCTATCTCTCAATTTGATTAATTCTAAATTGTAACAATTCAAATAGGAATTCAAAACCAAGCAATCATTGTTAATCAATTAAATATGCATAAGATTGATATTTGTTGCCCTAGAACCCACTAGGGTTTCTAGCCACTCATAGCAGATAGAAAACCAAAACAAAACATATTATTAAAATGCATAAAAATAACTTACAAGAAAATAAAGAGTGTTGAATGATTCTAAAGTTCCAAGGATGCAAAAATATGATAAAGGATGATATATGGTGAGAATAGGTGATGATTGCTGGGCAAAACTCGAATTTGAGGCCTATTAATAGTTGTGGGTATATATCCTATCATATCTAGGGTTGGAAATCCGATTTGATTCAAATTTGAGCAATTTTTGCCAAATTCCTGTCTACTTCGATCGAGGTGTATCAGCATCGCTCGACGCGCATGTTTTCCACCTCGGTCGACGTCGACTTTGCGTCGGTCAAACTCGCACTGCGCGGTCTCACGATTTTGGCCATAACTTTCACTCCCAAACTCTGATTGACCCGATTCTAGTTGCGTTGGAAAGATAATTCGAAGCTCTATCCATTTCCATGCGCCAATAGCTCGAATTCCTTGTTTAGAGAAACTCTTCACTGCTACTCTTGCACGTCACTGCTTTCGGAACGGTTTTCCAGTGAGTTTAAGCCTAAAACCTTGCAAAAACGCACCATGACAAGCATAATACCACATAAAACACATATAATAGACTCATGCATGAATTATATATATATAAACTTAAGAAAACTATATAAAATAGTAGAAAATAATATAGATAAGTGAGTGAAATAATGAACTTATCAAACACACAGAAGGCTTGTCAAGACTGCAGAGAAAGAAAAGGCAGAGAAAGAAGCTGCGGAGAAAGATGCTGCTGAGAAGCAAGCACAGGACACTCCCCTCTCTTCTAAACCTTTTGAAGAGAGATTACGAGTAGTAAGGGAGAAGAATTTGAAGAGGAAGGCAGAGCTGAAGGAGCAGGAGAAAAAGAGGTATAAAATGGAGATGGAAAGAATCACATTCGAAGCAAGAGATTGAAACTTCGAACAAGTAAAACAGACTGCTGAGGAGATCGCTGCCAAGAAAGTTGTTGATCAGCTAGCAGCCAGGGAAGCTGCTGCGTTGGTAGCACGAGCAGCTGAGGAGGCCAGAAGGCTAGCAGTTGTTGCAGCTAAGAAAGGTAAAGGGAAACAGGTTGCGGAGGTTCCCATTACCGCACCTGTGGTGGCTGAAGAAATAGTGCTTAAGCAGGAGGCCCTGACTGATTAGAACTTTGAGAAGTTAATGGAGACTGGAGCTTTTGATGCTCCAGACCATCCTCATGGCCAAGGAGGAGTCTTGATAAAGGAGCCTGCTGATGAGCAAGGAGGAGACAGCAGTGCTGAGGAGGATGTTGTGTTTGATGAAGCTTCGGGATCAGGAAGGAATGCTGAGCACGATGATAGCATGTATGCTGGAGCTGAAGGGTCCAATGCTGAGGCGAGACCTAGCACGGAGATTCCTGCTAAGGCGAGGCCTAGCACCGAAATTCCTGCTAAAGCAAGGCCTGAGGGGTATGTTTAACAAGATCCGGCCTTTTTAGCTTCCTGTTCTTCGATTCTGATTCTGATGGAGAATCTGAGGACGTTTATGATGCTCGCTTCTTGAGGAAATTCCCAATAGGCGACAATGAGACACTCCGAGTTCCTTTTAATGGATTGCCAGGACGGAGATTCAAGTTACGTAGGGTCGCTCAATGGTGTGCATCGGTCTACCTCGAGGAGAAGGTAAATTCTAATCTATTTCCTATGATCTCAGAGATAGAAGAATTTGTGTTGGCCGAGGTTGAAAGAGACATTGGCAAAGTTTTTTATGTTGAGCTTGATGAGACCACACCAGAAGGCAAGTTATTGGGTGAGGAGCTGAGGAGATGGAAAAAATTTTGATTATATGATGCACCAGCTCCGTTTCAAAGAGAGGATGCTGGTGATCACAACTAAAGGTCTGAATTTTTGGAGGAAGGAAGAAAGATGGGCCAATGACTGGATAGACCAAGTGCCAGGGTTTAAACAATTTTCTGATAAACAAGTTATGGCAAGGCTGCAAGCCATTCGTGCTCACAGGTTATTCAACACATCCAAATCCTTGCCGAAGTCTACATTCGCTCCAGATGGCTACTCTGATGCCAAGATTGAGCTATCAAAGCGCCAAGCACGAACAGCTGCTGAATATCATAGGCGCCAAACAGAATATGAAGCTATAAAGAAGGAAAGGCTGCTGGCCAGGATGGCTACTATAGTTGCTGAGCGTGAGGTCGGAGAGCTGAGCGCTCAAGATAAAAGGCATGTCCTGTTTCTAGAACTTGACATCCTTGACATAGTACAAGCGGCTCAAGCAGAGGAGGCTAAAGCTGCTGAGACCGCTCAAATCATGGAGGCGGCCAAGCGAATAATAGATGAGGAGGTTTGCTACTTGGATGCCCAAGCTAAAATAGCTCAAGCCAAGAGCGCAGCCATGTTCTTAATTGTCGAGAAAACTCGCTACTCAGATGCTCAAGGAGAGATTACCAAAGTCATGGAGGCAGCACAACGCTTAGTCGAAGAGGAAACTCTCTATTTAGCTGCCTATGGTGATGGAGATGTTGTAATGGATGAAACTGCCACTGCTGGAAGTCTGGAACTTGTGATAGCTACAACCTCTTCATTCAATGCTACCCCAGTAAGCTCTCATGACTTCAACTCAGTTCTTCATTCTGCTTTTCAATTTGCTGTGCAAAATGCTCTATCCACCATAAATGAACGAGTGGCAATGGAGGCGGCTGAAATAAGGAGGGAAGTTGAGGAGGTCAGGAGCGAAGTGTCTGAGGTCCGAGCTGAAGTTGCTGAGGTCAAAGCAGATGTTTCTGAAGTGAAGACCAATATGGATGTGATGAAAGATGAGGTCGCCGAATCCCAGCAACAGATTGTGCATACTGTGAACTCCTTCTCTGCCACCTTTTTGGCTGCTATCAAAGAGGGGGAAGAGAGGAGACTTGCTGAAGCGGAGCAGAGGATGAAGGAAGAGGAGGCACTTGATGCGGCTGAGGAAGAGCGCAGACTTGCTCTGGAAGAGCTGAAGAAGAAAGAGCTGGAGCTCAAGATCAAGATGCTAGAAATGGAAAATGAGAAGGTTGCTAAGAAGTTGGAGAGGGAAGCAGCTAAACGAGAAGCTAGCAAGGCATACTTAGAAAATTTTGTGCAGATGGCCATCGGAAAATTTGATGAGTATGACAAAAAGAAGCCAGCCCCTGACTCCTGAGCTCTAATTTCTTATCTTAGCAAATCTTCTGTAACATTTCATTTTTATCTTTTCTGGTTTCACTTGTACTTGTAAAATCTCAAATCATATATATGAAACTGGATCAGATTTAGACAATCCCTCATTGTCCATTTCTGAATTTTTCTTATGTCTTAGTTGATATACACTTTTTGTATATTTAACAAAAATTACAAGTGGATTCTTAGTCATACTTTTTGATTGGTTGGTAAAATGCTTCCTGAATTATTTGGGTGCTAAATTCTAGCATATTCCGAAGTAGCATTTTTACTTGTGTTTAATCGAGAAATATTTCCCAGCACTTTGTGAGGGGGAATTTTATTAAAACCAATCCTGCTAGAACTAAGTTGGATAAACTCTGAGTTAGATTGCTAGAATAGATCTGATACTTAGAAATCTCGTAAACTCAGAAATCTTTCCTCTTAGATTCAGCAAGTGATATTAAGCTTTGATCGCACCAAAAAGGGGGAAATTGTTGGGAATTATTCGTGAATTCCTCCCTTAGATCAATTTGTAAAAGGTTTTGTTGAATCAAAGTCTTAATAGGTTGGTCGATCATTGCTGAAGTCTAGCGTAGTCTAGCAACTCATGTGTAATGTCCTGTCTAGGAAAAATATCGAGTTGTAATAGATTAGATTGCTAGAAGTATTCTCAGCAGATGGTAGCTGCTAGAGGAGTCAGCAGACAAGGATGACTGCTAAGAAAGAAAGTAGTCATATGCTAAGAAGAGTGATTGCTAAGGTGCTAGCAATCATGTGCTGAAAAGAAGAGACAGCTAGGAGCATTCGCTTAGCAGTCAGCAGAATGAAGATAGCGGAATGCTAAAGGAGTCAGCATTCGCTACTACGGTAAGAAGATAGCAGAATGCTGAAGGAATCAGCATTCGCTACTATGGAAGAGATTGCTAGAAGAAATAGAAATCAAGAACCAAGACGCAAGTGCTGAGTAAGCAACTGCTGAGGAATCAGCAGATTGGCTACGAGGACAGATTGCTAGAAGCACTTAGCAATCAAAAGAGTCAAATGACTTAGCAGAAGGTTTCCAGCATTCTTCGATAGAATGCTAAGCAGAGAAACCTAGCAACACTTGCTAAACAAGCCCGTTCTGACAAAAGGTACAACAAAGGATGTAAGCCTTACTCGAAGTAGATAAAAAGGCACTGTACCATGCCGGAAAGGAAGAAAAAGCAAGTAACCATTTTGGACGGACAAGACCGTTGTGTCTAACGGGTCTGGAGATTCAAAGTTTGAATATCCAGATATAAAAGAGAAGTCCAACAGAGAGAGACACAACTACTACTGCTCATACTCGCTCATTCAAACACTTGAACAACTGAAAAAGAGAACAGAGATTCCTTTGACAAATGCGAACAAAGCAAAAGAGAGAGTAGTCAGTTGAGAGCCCTCTTAAATAGAAGTATTCAAAGCTCTCAACAACCATAGTGTCCCCCCATTTAATATTTGACACTATCTTGAAGAGATTCCTTGACTTTGTTCAAGAATCTAATCATTGGGATACCTTCCATCCTAGGAAGCATCCAGTAGTCACATCTCTGAAAAGGGATTGACTCCGACGGGCTGTTGCCAAAACCAGACAAAGTTCAGGAGAGAACTATAAAACCTCCATTACAGCGAAGGACAAGTTTTACGAAGGTGCGCCCTTAACTTGGCCGTAGCTGCTGACTGAAAGATTGAAGCATCGGAGGATAGCTTTGTAGTGGCTAGGTTGAAAGCTCACTACCTACTACAAGTGTTTGGTGATTCCTTGTACTTCAAATATCTTTTTAGTGAAATTCTCAGTAATACGACTGAGGAGTGGACGTAGATCTTTATGATCGAACCATTATAAATCTTGTGTGTTCATTACTGTTTTATTGCTTACTGTTTGATTGTGGTGATTTGAAACCTAGCATCGACAGTTGCTAGAGTATCTACCTGTAAAAAAACTTAAGACAAACCTCGAGCTAAACATTTTTAACAAGAACTTAAGTGCAAGATAATCATTAATCTTCCGCTGCATCCGTGTGTTAGTTATTTGCTATTCACCACGATGACTCTAATTTGGGACCAACAGAAGCAGAGCAAGCTGATCCCGAGGAAGTCAATCTTCAGGACACCAAGGAAGCAAACTCTGCTGACGAGCCAGCTATTGTTCAGAATACAGAAGCAGACCAGGATGCAGTTCCAGGACAAGAAGATGTAGGAGTCTCTAAAGAAAAGGAGGAAACTGACCTAGAATTTGATGTTGTACAACCACAAGAGGAACGTCCTACAGTTTCTGAAGATCCAGCTGCACGTGCTAAAGCCGCTCTTGTAAAAAAGCCTAGTTGGTTAAGAGATCAACCCAAGGAAGCCATACTTGATGATGTTAGAAATCCTGTTCGAACTAGACAGGGGACAACATTGATGTCTTTCATCTTATCTCAGACCGAACCATTGAAGATCACAGAAGCTCTTCAATCTACAGACTGGATAAATGCGATGTATGAGGAACTAAATGAGTTCGCTCGCAACAATGTGTGGTATCTTGTGGATCGACCTACACATCAGTCTATGATTGGTATCAAGTGGGTCTTTAAGAATAAAAGAGATAAGACCGGTACCATTGTTTGAAATAAGGCAAGACTGGTTGCAAAAGGTTACGCTCAATGTGAGGGGATAGACTTTGATGAGACGTTCTCCCCAGTAGCCTGACTGGAAGCAATTCGACTATTTCTAGCGTACGCAGCCTATCATAACTTCACAGTTCTTCAGATGGATATGAAGAGTGCCTTCCTCAATGGCGAATTAAAGGAGGAGCTCTACATTGAACAACCCCCAGGTTTCAAGCAAGGAAATCAAGTCTACAAGCTAAGAAAAGCTATATATGGATTAAAGAAAGCACCTCGAGCGTGGTATGAAACTCTCTCACAATTTCTGCTCAAAAGTGGATTTGAAAAAGGTGCCGTAGATCGAACACTATTCAAGATAAAGGATGGAGAGGACATCCTACTTGTTCAGATCTATGTAGACGACATCATCTTCGAAAGCAAAAATACCAAGTTATGTGAGAAGTTTGCCCAGTTAATGCAGAACAAGTTTCAGATGAGCATGATGGGCATTGTGACATACTTTCTTGCTTTACAAGTTGATCAGTCTGACGAAGGAATATTCATAAGTCAGAAGAAGTATACTCAAGACCTGATCAACAAATTTTGTCCAAAGAAGACAAAATCACTAAGGATCCCAATGAGCACCAGTTCTCAGATCACTCTCGATGAAGAAGGAGAACCTGTCAACCCGACAGCTTATAGAGGAATAATTCGATCCATACTATATCTAACTGCCAGCAAACAAGACATATCTTATGCTGTGGGAGTATGTGCAAGGTTCCAGGAGAATCCAAAGAAGTCTCACATGGAAGCGGCAAAGAGAGTTGTAAGATACCTCAAGAGTACAGAGTCTCTGGGTATCTGGTATCCCAAAACTGATGGAATCATGTTGAATGAATTTTCTGATTCAGATTTTGGAGGCTGCAGAATCGACAGAAAGAGAACAAGTGGAACCTGTCAGTTTTTAGGACATAAACTGATTAGTTGGTTCAGCAAGAAACAGCATTCGGTGGCTACATCAACCACATAGGAAGAATATGTAGCAGCAGCCAGCTGTTGTGCTCAGGTGCTGTGAATAAAGCACCAACTTAAGGACTATGGAATAGATACAGGATGCATTCCTATCTACTGTGATAGCAACATGGTAGTTTCTATTTCGAAGAATCCAGTTCTACACTCCAAGACAAAGCACATCGATATTCGTCATGATTTCATCCGAGACCATGTGGAGAAAGAAGACATCTCGGTGGAATACATTAGAACTAAAGACCAGTTAGCGAATATATTCACTAAACCGCTACCTGAGGCTCGTTTTAAAGAGTTATGCATCAAACTAGGTCTTCTAGAGTTTGATGAAGTCCCAAGAGAAGAAGACGATAAGTGACTGTGCAACAACTATTATTTGTACTTGATTGATATAATGATTAAGTCAATTTCAATTTGTTAAATGTTTGGAGTTTGCTGAAGACAAAGAAAATACACATTCTTTCATTCATTAAAGATGGATACAGGATGACAAGTCATCTATACACGATCAATGCATGGTACATGGAGCCTGCATCTATGGGAAGTAAGAGGAAGCACACTTCGAAGGATAGAAGTCAGCGGCATTTAGCCTTATCCCATCTTCCTCAAGAAAAGGGAACTGCTTCTCGATAAGCCAGCCCAGTTGCATACCTTATGGGATGGTAACTTCATGAAGTCTCTGAAAGGCAATTATCAGGCGGTTGAAGATGAATGCAACCCAATCTACGTCAGCCTGATCTTCAAATTCCATCATACCCTTCCATACCAATGGTGAAAAATGAGTAGTCTGAGTAGGGTGATAGACTATCATTTGGTTGATTATGTCAAAAGTCGCCTTATAACACGACTTGAGAAAATTGCTGGATACAGATGGGTGGAAGTTAACCTCAGCCACTCTCCACCGTTGTCATGCTGACCACTCAGAACCCACGACGTTCTAAAGATAGTCTTGAACATGGATGTCGCCCTGCTTAAGTCCGAACTCAGCAGCAAGAGAATCAGCAATAAAAAGGAACCCCACATCATTGAGATTGAAGTAAATCTCATTCTCCGTTACCGTGGAATTGTAGGTGAGCACCTTCAATAAATTTATATGAAAGGCACAAGGTTCCTTGCCTACAAAGGACTGAAGATGGTTGGCCTCCAATTTTTCAAACACCTCTTTAAAGATGGCGGGTGTACCCCAGTTCTGTCGCCAGAATCCACCAAAGTCTAGGATCTTATTGCGGTATACAGAGATGTTCGAAATATCTCGCACCATCTCAGGTGGAGGATCCATTTTCACAGGGGAGAAACAGAGAGACTTGAACGAATATGAAGTGATGAATTTCACTTCATGTCAAGACAATTTATTGAGAATTCTGCATAAGGATCAATGAATCAGAATTAAAGGCTCTGCAACTCATTACTCCAGAATAGACGTAAAGACAAGGCCTACAGAAAGCTAGAGGACTCGACTAAGCATGGAATTAGTGAAGGGATTCGTGAACTGAATCACGAAGTCCGTTTGCCAAGGATCGTTAATTGGAATATCAAAATAAATTGCTATGCCTATGAACAATCCTAGCATGCTCCTATATTATTATGCATAAGAAGGTTATGCGGAATACCTGGATCGATGAACGATGAAGAACGCGTGCGCGGAGACGCCCTTTGATCTTTCCTACGCACCAAGATTTAATTTCCTAACAGATTGAGGAAATTAATCTAAAGAAAATAAACAAGTATTTTCGAAAATAAGAGGAGAGAGAAGAAGAAGAATCCTCCTGATCTGATCTTCTGAT
This sequence comes from Plectranthus barbatus, assembly GCA_026898455.1. NCBI lineage: Eukaryota > Viridiplantae > Streptophyta > Magnoliopsida > Lamiales > Lamiaceae > Plectranthus > Plectranthus barbatus. The sequence goes on from JAPKLW010000717.1 coordinate 119,759, forward strand.
CTGTATCCCAACTCGATCTGAAAATCTGGTGAAGATTATCTATCAGATCCTTTGCCCGGTTGAGAAGCAGAATTTCCTCCTCGTATCTCAAACTCAATCGATCACCACAGCTCCCAATGCTCTGGTTTGCTGTGTGCAACTTGTGATCTTATGAGTTGAAGGTGTATGGAGGTCTGAGATACTGAGGCCTATTTATAGGAAATTCTTGGCTTCTATTGGGCTTGA
>JAPKLW010000717.1:120383-148043 GCA_026898455.1 Plectranthus barbatus
GATCCATACGATCTTCCGTGATCTCCTACACACCGTATGATCTCCCTATCGACGAGATAAGAGGATAATTGTGTTTGCGACACATGTTTGTTAATTCAGACAGGAGATGAACATACAACAATTATGATTACCAGTATATTAACCAATAAACCTTGTACATAATATACCAATCATAATGCTTTCAGTATATAAATCCATCAATCTCCCACTTATACTCAAAGCATTATACATTTGCTTTCCAGAGTATAACGCGTCTAAACTAATCTAGCTATTACATCTAGCATTCTACATGGCTAGCTTTGCCCTCAGCCCAAGGCTACGTACATGCATCTCGTAAACCTTCTGAGGCAGAGCTTTTGTGAACGGATCCGCTAGATTATCTTTTGTATCAATTTTCTCTATCAGCACATCACCCCTTGCTACGATTTCTCGTATAATATGGTACTTCCTTTCAATGTGTTTTGTTGCTCTGTGAGTTCGTGGTTCCTTAGAATTAGCCACAGCTCCCGAGTTATCACAATATACCGTGATGGTTCTGGGTAGCTGAGGAATCACGTCCAACTCCAGAAGGAAGTTTCGAAACCATACCGCTTCTTTCGAAGCTTCAGAAGCTGCCACATATTCGGCTTCCATGGTGGAGTCCGCAATGCACTTCTGCTTTGCACTCCTCCATGATATGGCCCCACCTCCCAATGTAAACACATAGCCAGAGGTGGACTTCTTTTCATCTCGGTCTACCTGGAAATCCGAATCAGTATAACCCACAGGGCACAACTCATTACACTGATAAACAAGACAATAGTCCCTTGTTCTTTTCAGGTATTTGAGTATGTGCTTTACCGCGGCCCAATGCGCCTGTCCAGGGTTAGACTGGTATCTTGCTACCATGCCTACGGCAAAGCAGATATCTGGCCTCGTACATAACATTGCATACATGAGGCTACCCACGGCCGATGCATACGGCACGTTGCTCATCTCATCTTTCTCTTTTTGTGTCACCGGACACTGATCCTTGGAAAGATGTATGCCATGTCTGAAGGGTAACAGACCTTTCTTGGCATTATGCATGTTGAAACGGGCAATCACAGTATCCACATATGACCCTTGAGACAAGGTCAGCATCCTTTTATTGCGCTCCCGCAATACTTTTACCCCTAGGATGTATCCTGCCTCCCCAAGGTCCTTCATATGAAACTGCTCGGATAACCACCCCTTTATGCCCGACAATACTTCCACATTGTCGCCAAATAGGAGAATATCATCTACATAAAGTGCAAGGAATACTACGCTTCTGCTGACACACAGACGGTACACGCAACTCTCATTTGAACATTGTGAGAATCCATAAGATTTAATCACCTTATCAAAACGGAGATTCCATGACCGTGAAGCTTGTTTAAGTCCATACAGCTACTTCCTTAGCTTCCAGACCAAATGTTCTTCGCCCTTCTGCACATAACCTTCTGGCTGTTGCATATAGATGTCCCTACCTTCTTCAAGGTACCCGTTTAGAAACGCGGTTTTGACATCCATCTGCCAGATTTCTAGGTTCTTATGTGCTGCTATGGCTAGGAGTATTCGAATGGACTTAAGCATGGCTACCGGTGAGAAAGTCTCGTCATAGTCTACACCCTCTTTCTGACTATAACCTTTCGCCACCAGCCTTGCTTTGAAAGCTGTAATTTACCCATTCGATCCTTTCTTTCTTTTGTATACCCATTTGCACCCTATGGCTCGATGGCCATCCGGCAAATCAATTTTCTGGTATACATCCATAGCAGTAATGGATTCTATTTCAGAATCCATGGCGATCAGCCATTTGTCCGCATCTTTATTAGATACCGCCTCGTCATATGTCCAGGGATCGGTATCATCTAGTCCGTTTTTCGGGATCAAGTTAGAAGACTCTCCTACGAACATATACCTCTCGGGTTGGTGACTAACCCTCCCACTGCGACGAGGCATCTGAGCTGTGTCAGTAGTTGGCACGGTACGCGTTTGTTCCATACCTTGCATTAGTGGCAGTGTTGGTATATTCTCACCTGTTACAGGTGGATTTACCACTACACTGGGTTTTCCTGATGGAATTGCTTCTTTATTCTCAAGCTCGTGGAGAATAATTTCACTCTTGGATCTGTGGTTTCTTACATATTCGTCCTCCAAGATCTTGCATTGGTACTGACAACGACTTTCTGATTCTCAGGACAATAGAAGTAACCACCTTTCGTTTGCCTGGGATATCCTACAAACAGCATCAGCTTGCCCCTGCTTTCTAACTTATCAGGTTCCTTTGTCAGCACATATGCTGGACAACCCCAAACCCTCACTCTGTTCAAACTTGGCTTTCGCCCATACCAGAGTTCCAGAGGTGTTTTAGGAACCGATTTAGAAGGTACCAGGTTAAGCAAATAGGCCGTTGTTTCCAAGGCATATCCCCAAAACGAAATCGGCAAGCTTGCATAACTCATCATCGACCTGACCATTTCCAAGAGAGTTCTATTTCTTCTTTCCGCTACACCATTTTGTTGAGGGGTTCCCGGTGCAGTCCACTGGGATGTAATCCCGTTATCTGACAAGTACTGCAAGAACTCGTTGCTGAGGTATTCCCCACCACGATCTGATCGTAGTGTCTTGATAGTCTTACCAAGCTTCTTTTCTACCTCAGTCCGGAATTCTTTGAATTTCTCAAAGCATTCAGACTTATGGCGAAGCAAATAGACGTATCCGAATCTTGAGTAATCGTCAATGAATGTGACGAAATACTCATACCCTCCACGAGCTTGCGTGGACATTGGTCCACATAAGTCAGAGTGGATCAACTGTAACACGTCCTCTGCTCAAGACTGACTTGCCTTAAAAGGCCTGGTCGTCATCTTTCCTTCTATACAGGACTCGCAGATTGGATGCAATACCACTTGGAAGGAATCCAAGAGCCCATCGCATGCTAATCTCTTTATCCTCTTTAGATTGATGTGGCCTAGTCTCAAGTGCCAGAGATATGTTTGATCCTCATCGCAAGAAAACTTTCTCTTTAAATGATTATTATTATTAGATGAGTTTGCAACATTCACGGAAGATTTATGCATACAATCAATGATATAGAGAGAGTCAATCAGTTTGCCATGACAGATAACACCGTTATTACCAATGATAGAAACTCCACTATCAAAAATAACTGAATATCCATCACAAAATAACTTGGAAACTGAAATTAAGTTCCGCCGAAAAACCGGCACATATAAAACATCTCTCAAAATCAGAACATTGTTTTCAAAGCATAAAGTAAAATCTCCAATGGCTACTGCTGAGACTCATTCTCCGCTGCCCATTGAGATGGTAATCTCATCATGCTTCAGCTGCCTTGTCGGCCTGAACCCCTGCAAAGTATAACAAACATGGTCATTAGCTCCAGTATCCACTACCCAAGAATGGGTAGAAACTGATGCTAAACATGTTTCCGTTATAAATGCACATGACGCACCTTGTCCAGTCTTCCTGACTTGACAATCTTTCTTCCAGTGACCAGCCTTGCCACACCTGAAGCACTTGTCTCTTTTAGCAGGCACGCCCGGTGTCCTCTTTGACTTTCTACCAGAGGTTGTACCTTTGGCTTTCTTCTTAAACGTTCCTTTGCGCCTCTTGCCAACCAGCGCAACAGGACGATTACAAGAAGTAGCCAAAGCAACCTTTTCTGGCTGCATGACTGATTCTGCTGCCATCAAGTCATTGAGTAGCTCGTTAAGAGTGTACTCTTTCTTGTACATGACAGCATTCAGTCTAAAGTTCTCATAGGACTTTGGCAGAGAGTTTAGGATGATATCAACCTGCGCTTCCGCATCGATACCTCCCCCATGCAGTGTAAGCTCATCCATAAGATGAGTCATACCCACCACATGCTCTCTGACCGAGCTTCCTTCCGCCATTTTCTTTCCCACGATTTCCCTCATGAGATTGAATCTGACAGCTCGGTCTGACTCACCATAAGTCGCTGTGAGGCTGTCCATAATGTCACTAGCATTCTCATATGAGTGATGCTGCTGTGCAAGAACCTTGGACATCGTAGTCATCATATAGCATTTCACTATATTGTTTGACTTGAGCCACTTGTTATAGTAGCTCTTTTCCTCATCAGTCGACGCATTAGTGAGCTCAGCCGGACGAGGCTTATCAAGAAAAAACTTGTGCTCCTCTGCGACAAGGATGTAATCCAAGTTGCGTTTCCATTCTTGGAAATTTGGACCGGTTAATTGGTTTTGTGCTAAGATATTGATTACGTTTGGTAAAGACATGTCTGAAAACAATAAATTAAAACATAGTCGCAGAACATTGAAACAATTAAATATTGAAACCTTATGATAAAGCAATATTAATGTTTCCACCAATTTGCCTAAGTGTTACTATTGCAAGCCACACATGTGGACGTTTACAACAAAACACCTAACCAGACTGCATCTTTCAATTCCAGTCCTTTAATTCCAATCCATGCCCGGGTTCCTTAGACAAATGGAATTAATAATTGGAGACTAACTTAAGACCATATTATCCTACTGAGCAGGGACTTCACATATGAGTTATACTCTGGACAATATCTAAGCTAGCTTACCACCAAAGCCAACCCTCCCATATAAGGACACACCTGATCCCTTATAATAAGGTTGTCTCATTTAATTCAATCCCTAGAGAACTTATGAAAATTCAATACGCAAGCTACACATGTAGACGTTTACGCATGAACTCCCACTTCTCACATGAAATAAATGTTTGTTTTAAGAAATCATATCTATTAGAACTTATGAACAATAAATTAAGTAAGCTACACATGTAGACGTTTACCTAATAAATTATCCACTTCCAATAAAGGATCGCTTTGTGGAGGTCTTACTAAATTATGAGCTTAGTAATTTTTCAGTTCATAAGGTTCAATTGCACAGATTATTTTATGTAGCCATAATTATAACGTTGCTAAAATTCTATCATGCAAAGCATGAACCCCAAATTTATAGTCATAATTAATTACATAAAATAAATCACATAGAATGCTTTAAAGCCGTAAATAAAAGCAGTAAACGTGCTCTCTAATATCTACAACATGCTGATATGCTGCACAATTATTTTAAACACGTATATCATGCGAAGACAGATAGTAAAACAAATAAAAATGTCCTCGTGGCCCCATGATACAAAACAAAATAAATCTAACTATTACAAGTTGGAATTTATTTTACAGATCTTCGACTGGGCTCCCACTACTTGGACTGAGATCTGAATTTATTTTCTGAACTTGGGCCTCCAAGATTTGATTCATCAGAAAATTGGACAACTGGGCCAGTTAACGAGATCGCAGGCCTAGGCACACATTGCAAGCCCAATAACCCGCGAGAACTCGCCCGACGAGCCACCACCGGCAAAACACCATCGTCGGCGACCCGCCGTCGTCGTGAGGGCTCCCGGCATGCACAACAGCCATGCACGTACGTGCATGGATGAAGTCCGCGATACCGCCTCCTCCAACCGTTGCCCGTTTCGCATGCTGCCACCCCGACTTGCCCCGACCGTTTCCTGAATCGCCGTTCACTCTTCTTCTCCTTCACCGACCTCCGTGACTCACCGGAATCGCGCAAGATCGGAATCAGAGGCTCGCACGAACCACGCTAAAAAAACCCTAGGGTTTTTCCGCGTTCCGACCGCACGCCCAGCCCCTGTCGTCGTCCAGCCCGCGTCGCCGGTCTCCGAGCCACCGCCGCCACCTGCCCCGCCTGCCGACGCCGACCGAGGGAGGGAGGATGACCGCCGGTCGTGCACCGCACCGCGCAGGGCTGCTGCGTGCGCGCGCGCGAACCCTAGGGTTCTGCCGCATCGCGCGCGCCTATCCCGCACGCCGCCGCGCCCCGCCGCCCTCCCCGTTGCCCCTCGCGTCGCCGGCTCGGCCTGGAGCCCCGCGCGCCTTGCCCTGCACCGACCGTGGCCGCGCGGCCTGTGCGCGTGCGTGTGCGCGCGGCGCGCGCGAAACCCTAGGGTTTCAGCACCGCCGCCGCCGCTTTGCGCCGCCACCGCCCGCCGGTCTGCCGTGCGCCGCCGTCGACGGCCGTGCATGGCCCCCAGCCATGCCGGCCCTGTCGCGTGTTGTCGCGCGGTCCTTCGTTCTTCGTGTTCTTCGTTCTTCGTTTTACAGATTTAATTTTTTGAAAATAAAATTACATGGGATAATTCTAATTACAATCTAAAAATTCTAATCTAACCACGGATTTATCTCGTGGGTGAAAAACGAATCCATATAAATGGGCGGATTAACCCGAGGAACCACGAGGACGAGAAACATAAGATCAATCCATAAACCATCCATTGCATGCAATCAATAATAATAATCATGCATGTTCATAGGCAATATTATTTTTCCGATAGAGCCAATTAATTAAACCTCGCTCTGATACCAATTGAAGGGATTCGTGAACTGAATCACGAAGTCCGTTTGCCAAGGATCGTTAATTGGAATATCAAAATAAATTGCTATGCCTATGAACAATCCTAGCATGCTCCTATATTATTATGCATAAGAAGGTTATGCGGAATACCTGGATCGATGAACGATGAAGAACGCATGCGCGGAGATGCCCTTTGATCTTTCCCACGCACCAAGATTTAATTTCCTAACAGATTGAGGAAATTAATCTAAAGAAAATAAACAAGTATTTTCGAAAATAAGAGGAGAGAGAAGAAGAAGAATCCTCCTGATCTGATCTTCTGATCTGTATCCCAACTCGATCTGAAAATCTGGTGAAGATTATCTATCAGATCCTTTGCCCGGTTGAGAAGCAGAATTTCCTCCTCGTATCTCAAACTCAATCGATCACCACAGCTCCCAATGCTCTGGTTTGCTGTGTGCAACTTGTGATCTTATGAGTTGAAGGTGTATGGAGGTCTGAGATACTGAGGCCTATTTATAGGAAATTCTTGGCTTCTATTGGGCTTGAATTATCATGGGCCAGAACAGGGACCAGAATGCAAATAGCAAATAAGGCCTATCAATTAATTAATTCCCATATTCAACCCAGAATATAATTAATTAATTAATATTGATTCATGCCACCAGAGAATCAATACTGTCCTACCTATTTGCTACCACGTTTTGAGGAACGGGTTGCATTGGACTCGATTTATCCCCACATTTAAGGTTACAGACATTCGCTAATTAATTTAAGCTCTGACAAGCTATTTAATTAATTAACATCTTTAATTCCTGAATCAATCCACTCAAACCTTTTCACTTATGCTTGAACTTAATCAGCCTGCAGGACTTTAGCATAACGAACCTTTTGAGCTGTTCAGGGAATGTCACCATCCTATACTGGATGTGGTTACCTAGTTCAAATACCAGACAGTCATACACAGATTGATATCACCCAAGACTGCAGAAGTACAGGTTCAACTAGAACCCTCTCTACAACTCAAAGTGATATACAATATATGTGTACTTCTGTATCCTCATATAGGTTTAAGATTCCATCGAGTCATAAAGATCTAGATTCTTTTAATGTCAGATAAAAGAATCGATCTCGACTTAGGTCCTCATCAATGTGTGCCCCACACCAGCATACCAAGACATCCAAGATAAGATGCTTATCCGCATATGCTGCAGCCTACACCGACAGTTTATCCTGGAACTGTCTCAGCTGTGATGACTATTTATATCTCGCTAGGTCAAACGATCCATACGATCTTCCGTGATCTCCTACACACCGTATGATCTCCCTATCGACGAGATAAGAGGATAATTGTGTTTGCGACACATGTTTGTTAATTCAGACAGGAGATGAACATACAACAATTATGATTACCAGTATATTAACCAATAAACCTTGTACATAATATACCAATCATAATGCTTTCAGTATATAAATCCATCAATTAGTCCCTCAACGTACGACTAAGATTTTAAGGCTACAAATTTCATCACCAAAGAAGGAAGTTCAGATTCTGGAAATTCGAAAGTATGGATCATTCAGGTGTATACAGGGTACAGTTATGGAAACTATTGTGTCATACTCTGATTCTCAAAGACTGAAAAGGATAAAGCTTCTTCATTTCAAAAAACCGAGAAACATTGCAAAAGGACTACAATATACAAAAGAAAAGAAGTGACTATCATATTTAATGAAAGTGACGAGGTCTCGGGGGATGGAAGTCAGAATCTCTGAGTTTGGTTGAACCTTGTGTGAGACATGGGAACTTTTGCTCCATGAGCCAGCTCAGCTGCATCCCATAAGGTATTGGAACATCTGGGTACAGTTCCAAAGACTCTTGCACCTGTTTGAAGACGAATGTCGCCCAATCCACCTCAACTTCGTTGTCAAAAGCCATCATCCCTTTCCAAACAGCCGAAGAAAAATCCAAATCCAACAGAGGGTTGCCGACGATCATATGGTTGATAATGTCATACATCACTCTATATTTTGGATTCAACCAGTGTGCGGAGGCCCTAGGGTGAAACTCAGCATCAGCATCTCTCCATCTGCACCAGCCAGACCATTCTGGCGTTGTCATACCTGCAAAATAGTCCACAACTGGAGTACGACCTCGAGGGAGACCAAAATCCTTGGAGAAGGAATTAGCTGTCCAGCGAACCAGTTGACCATTGACGATGCCAATAATCTCCCTCTGCCCTAAGATGATGTTGGAGCAGACAAATGCCCTTAGAACATTCTTTTGAAACTTATGAGGTCTCACGCTTACGAATTTCTCAAGGTCGTTAGCTCGCAGTCCCCTCATAACTTCATCATAGACCTGTGATTTCGACTCAACCTGCAGCCCAACTCCATGGAAGATTTTGTTGCGACAAATGGTGATATCTTTTGAAGATGCCATGGCTGCGATTGGGAACAGGAGGATCAATTCTCTACAATATGGAGAAGGATGTCGGTACTACCTATGTGAAGTGATATTTAGGGGAGTAATCGTGCAATGATCGAGATGATATTCTCCTATTTTAATGAAGGGTACGACATTCCAGGAATTCACAACGATTCGTATCTACGCTCAGAATCTGAAGAGTCGTGACTTGAATATTCGACAACTGTCATAAGCAAATTTTATCTATGCCATGTGATGGATTAGATCGACAATAATTTGCATATGTCATCATAGTTCTGTATCAATACTCAAGAACTGATTGGATACTGCAAGAAGAAAACTGTCCAGATCATCCTGTCATATGTTAAAGGGAGAGACTGTCTTTTCATGCCAAGGAGTAGCAGCTCAGTTTTTGGATCATCTCATATCCTCTAAACGACGCTTAAAGAGAGATAAAACTGCCAAAGGCAAGGCGCATCTTCGATTGTCGTGAAGATCTCGGCGGCACATTGCATTAAATACGGAGCAGCACAATGGCGTATTACCCAGAGCCACGTAAATCCTTTCTTACGCTGCTACATGGCGTGCCAGACAACACGAACAGGCGCTGAGGTCAGCATTAATCACATCCATTCAACATCGAAAAGGAGTTTAAATCTCAGCCTATGATTTTTATCAAAATTAATCTCTAAAACCCTTAAACCCATTTTGTCGTCGTCTTCTTCACTCCCTGCATGTCAATCAGTCAAACCATCAAAAAATTACCAAACCAAGAACTTCTCAAATCAACCACTTCCCATCTCTAGTTCATGCCCAAAGGGAGAAACCAAGTGATGGATACCAGCACCTCCGATAATCCAGAAAAGATTGTCGTCACTGAGGAGACTTCTCAAGACAAACTATTTGATATAGTTGACAAATCCAGCAATGCTAATCAACAGCTTCTGCTATCTCAAGTCATGAAGGAGAAAATTCTAAATTGGAAGAATTTCCTCTCGATCAACACAGACGAGGCAATTGCTCAAGAAATTGCTGGAAAGCTTCTCAAAGAGAAATTGACAAAGTTCCTAACTGCTTGTCCTCGAAGGTTCAATCCGAATCGGGTCGTCGAATTCTACAAAAATGCAACCTTCGACGATAAAGATGAGACCTTCTTCTTCACCACGGTTGAAACAAAGGACATAATAGTCGATCCTGAGATTGTCGCTCAATATCTACATCTACCGAAGAAAGGGGCTCACATCACCAATTACCTTCATAACAATAAAGAAGAGTTGATAGCTCACTGGCTAAAATGGAAGAAGCCCGAGCTGCCCAATAAGTTCAAAGCTGCCACCAAAGTTCCGAGTTGAATCCTTTTTCCAAAACACTCAGTGAGATCGCACTAAGAATGATTTATTGTAGGATTGGATCTCTGTCTGAGTTAAGTGGTCCCAAATATTCACTCATGATGGCTCTTGATGATTACCCTGGAGGAGATTGGGCAACCTACATATTTGGTCGCTTACTGGAGAATGCGAAGAAGAACAAGGATATCCCAATCAAAGGGAAGTTCTCCTCATGTGTATGTTTAGGATTGAAAGTCAGCTACCTTCTTGAGCGCATCCTAGGATCACAAGATGATGGAGAAAATCTCATATCATCTGACTTTATTCCACCGAAAGTTCCAGTTTATCGCTCAATTCAAAAGGATGACGCAGACGACAGTTCGGACGACATAGAATTAGATGCTGAGACATCTGAAGATCTCAAGACCATTCCAACAGTTCGTGCTGCTAATGCTACCAAGAAGCCAAAGAAGACAGGAAACCCCGCTCAAAATCCTGCACAAAAGCGAAACCGACGGAAACGTAAATAGGCAGGTAGCAGTTCAGAAGACTCACAGAAAGATCAACAACAAGCTGTTGAACAGGCCCAACGTCAGAAGACAAAGAAGACAAATAAAGACATGACAATCAAATCAGTTGCCAAAGAGCTGCCAATTCGGTGCTACAGGTGAAGGAGCAGGTCCAGCTTCCAATCTTGGCGAAACAGTTCCTAATCAAGAGCTAGCATGCCCTGTTGAGACGAATGCCTCTTCATCCTCTACATCTGAGCATACCATGTCATATCATCAAGTGCTGCAAAAGGATGAAAGCATACCCATCTTGGATTCAGGGGGAACTGATCATCTTGATGCTCATCAAGTGTTACCTCAAGCGAAGTGGCATCGAATTTAGATATCATCAGAAGAAAGATCAATGAATATCACGTCGTTCTTCAACAACTGGACATCCAGCGTCAAGAACTTGACCACCGGCAACAAAAATTAAACACTCAACGACAGACTCTAGACAACAATAAACAAAAGTTCAGAAGCAGTCTATCTCAACTTGAAATCGAAGAGGAAACAGCAATTGTTGAACTTCAAAGGATACAAGAGGAAGAAGCCGTTGAGCTCAAGAGACAGGAAGCAAAAGCAGCAGCAGAGCTAAAGCGCAAGCAATAAGCTGAAGCCGCTGGGCTTAAGAAACTGGAAGTAGAAGCCGCTGAGCTGAAGAGAAAAGAAGAAGAAGTTGCAGCTGCTGATGCACTTCGAAAGGCAGCAGAGGTCGCTGCTGAAAAAGCCAGATATGAGACAACAGCAGCCATCTCTACTCAAAAGGAGATAGAGGCAGCAACGATTCAAGCTCTACATCAACCTGAGACTTCCACCGCAACATCTAATAGTCAACCTCATGAAGAATCTAGAGCGTTGACCTTGGCTGACAAAACCCTGTCTCCGAATCCTGTCTCTATTGCCACAGATCTTCTACCCTATAATGCTCTGAGACAAGAGATGGATCATCGTCTGAATCAACATCTAGCTCTTTTGATTGATATTGTCAAAAATGGGGAAGAGAGATAGGATGAGTTAATGAAGCTGAGTTAATGAAGCTGCAGTTGGCTGAAACAGAGAAGAAACGAAAAGAGGAATACAGGATGCAGGAAGAAGAGTGCAAGATGCGGGATGATCAAGTCACAAGGAGACTGGATACACTAATGTCTTTCAGGAGGAAGACATGAAATAGCTCTCAGAACTAACCGCGGCTATCAAGGTGCAAGCTGAACTGCTCTCCGCATCCATTGCAACATCCTCGAAGCCAAAAGACGCTGATTCATTGAATCAAGATAAGGAGAATGACAAGAATCAAGACATGTAAGCAAAAGTCACGGGAGTTTATTTTGCTTGCATTATTTTGAATGTCTTTCCTTTACCACGGTTTTTTTTAGGCTTTTCATGCACTTGCAATTGATCAAATCTAGTGAAAAGTGCAAAACTGTTGGTTTGAAGACAACTACTCATTATCTCTCACCTTGATTCTTGACAGGCTGAATTCATATTTTCCAGTGTGATCAGCAAACCTTCTTCTATTGATTACTCTAAAAATGACTGATTTTAATCGAGAATTATTATCCCATTAAGAGGGAAGATCATTTAGAGTAGGTCGAGTGTAGAAGAAGCATGGCTCGGAGCAGTGTTAGATAGACAAATCCTATAAAACTCAGACCAACTGCATCTTCTCGTCGACATAGATAGACTTAGTGGTATGGTTTTGACAACATCAAAAATGGGGAATCGTTAGGTATTACTGTTGTAATCCCACCTTAATTTGATGTTTTGATGTGTCAAAACTATATACCAAAGTCTAGGCTTTAGAGTATTACCTCATGTAATCCTTGTATAGGATAATCGAGTTGTAATAGTCTAGGAATGAGGACATCATCAAAACTGTGGAACAGTTTTGAATAAGACCATTCTGACGAGATAACTGTCGAACATAGAAGGCGAAGACAAGTAGAGCAGATCAGAGTCACAAAAACTGCGCAGACAGTTTTTCCTGCCAAAGTCTGAATACTCAAAGAAAACTGTTGAGAGGCGCTCACAGTTTCAAGTCAAGGAAGTTTCGCGTCTAAGATAGCGTACGAGGCTAGTGTCGAGCAGTCAAAGGAGATTCTTAAAGAAGTTAATAAGAAAAGTCAGACACTACTCAGTTGCGACTGGTGTACAACGTTGTTTGAACATCTGACACATCAAGTACAAGCTGCTCTGAAAAGTAGGTCGATGCAGCAGAGATATCAAAGGAGAAAGCGACCTTGTACAGAGAAGAATGGACTATGATTGGACATTCTTCTTTATGTCTCTACCGGCTATTTTATGGGTCTCCACCTATAAATAGCAGGATCTACAGAGACATAAAAACCTTTGCAAAAATCTTGTGCCAAACCTCTTAACAATGTCGCATATTCGAATCTCCGAAACACCAGCCTCTCCACAGAAGTTAAAGCTCAAGGAATTAAACACTTTCTAGAGAAAAGGCATTAATATCGTGATTCATTCATTGAACACGAAGCATTCATTGCTTACAGAATATTTTGAGATTCTCCGTATCACCCTGGGTAAACGAGGATTAAGTCAGCCGACTTAATCTACACCTTTGGTGTTCTTATTCTACGAATAAGAACATAGCAGCCTGCTCTCGCAAAGAAAGAGTAGGTTATCACGGGCAACTGCCAAACTGTGGAAGTTCTGGGAAGAACTCAACCATACAACCTACTGAAGGAGGAAAATGGAGGTTTGTCCTCAGTCCAACTTCGAGCCAGTCCACAGAAAAGACGCAGAGCCTTCGACGGACTGAAGAAGGAGTGAAGTACAGCTACCTGGGAGAGTGATCCTTTGTGCTATGGACGGAGGTCTCTACAGTAACTGGCTATAGATTGTGAGGAGTGTATTTTCATTACTTAGTGAATTACCGGATCTAATATCCGAAAAGTGGACGTAGGACTTAAGGCTCCAAACCACTATAAATATCCTTATCGTTTACAGTTTTATTTCCTTACGCACTTTACAGTTTTCTGGTATACCTTAAAACCTTCAACACTTGTCTCGTAAGTGTTGAAGTGCATAAATTGTTAACTGCTTACAACTGCAAAACTGTTAAAACAAACTGTTGGCTAACGTAAATAGTATTGCTAAAAACTGCTTAGTAAAACTGAGTCAATAGTTAGCTGAACTGCGTAAGTTAGAGTGCAAGTTTACTAATTTAATATTTCCGCTGCATATTATATGTACTCTGATCTGGGACCAACAACTGTTATCCATCAGTCCGAGGAATGCTAGATGGATCTCCTATCTAACTTACAAAGAATAAAAGCTTTAGTTCTTCTTGTCGGCTTTTTGTCATCTCCCTTAACTTTACCAGTTAAGACTCCTTAACCGTAAGTTACTTCTTCAAGGGTTTGTCCAGCCTTGAGCGATGGTTGATTCCTATTAAATTCAACTCAATATACATATACAAGATTATAAGTTATGGACTTAACCTAAGTCAACTCTATCTATAAATCGCTTATTAAATGTATAGTTTGACTCATCAAGATTTTAATTTCCTAACAAATATTGTATCAAATTATTATATATTTTTGGTTCTACCCACCTTTACAAAACTAGATTGCAAATAGAAATATGTATGTTATTATTATAAGATAGTTTGTATTAGTCAATGTGAAATATTAACTACATATCATCAAGTGCGGTGGAGTAATCAAAATACAAATGCTGATTTGAAACCAATATTAAGGACATCTATTATTGTAAGTTGTATTTGGATTAACTATGTCATCATTATAAAATGGTTTCATATCATAATGAGGCAATGTAGATTATTTAAGACTAAATCTTCATATTATAAACATTTTTTTACTTGTTAGAATTCACTCATAACATTTGATTGTAAAGAGTAGTTGTGTCACCATTATAAGATGGTTCATACAATTGTCTTTGGATTCATTCAAAATTGGCAAAACTTGTGTTAGGCACGCCTAAATGATTTAGACGGATTTTATCCATACCCAAATGGGATCACCCATCCCAAATAGGGTTTATTAATTCTAATTAGAGTATACTAGATGAGTTTTGCTTGGATTAATGAATAAAACCCGGCTAAACCATTTAGACGTGTCTAACCTAAGACCTTCCCTTCAAAATTAGCTTGTAAGGAGAGGAATACCTCACTAGCTTAAAATAGTTCCTTTCATTGTCATTCATCAGTATGAAACATTTTAACAATATTACATAAATTTACAGGTCTCTTTATAATGGGTGATTCTCTAAGTATGAGACAATCCTGCTCACGAGCTATTCAGGATCGGCTCAATAAAAAAATTCGAAATCAACTTAACACTAGGGGTGGGAATAGGCCGGGCTACCCGACAGGGGCCTACGGCCTAGCCTACCCCAGGCCAGGCCAATTTCGTAAATAGGTCAGGCTTAGGCTATTTAAAAAGCCTATTTAGCTAAGCAGGCCCGGGCTCAGGCTCGTAAATAGGCCTACTAAGCCTAACAGGCCGGCCTATGAAAATAATCATATATTATATAATCAATTAAATATATTTATTATCTAGAATTAAAAATTTATTTATGATTTATGAATAATAAAATATTTTAAATAAATCATTTGTTACTAAATAATATATTTATCTAAATTATAAAATGTATTTGCTATTGAAATAACATAATATATTTATAACCTTTAAAATAAGATATACATTATAAATTTTAAGTAGGCTCTCATAGACTTTATACAGGCCAAAAATCAGGCCTATTTCATTAAAAAGGCTAAAGCTTAGGCCTACAAAAAGGCCTACTATAGATAACAGGTCAGGCTCAGGCCTCTTCAAGTTATAGCAGGCCCAGGCCTTCCGGGCTAAAGCCTAGCCTAGCCCAGCCTATTCCCACCCCTACTTAACACTAATCGAGTCAAACTCGAGCTACTGGAGTAGTTGTCCAGCTTGAGCTCGAACTTAATAATACTCAATTCAATAGGCTCGCAAGCTTTATGACACCAAGTTGAGCTCAAATCTAACCATATTCAACTCGATTAGACTCGTGATTACCCCGATTTCTACGCGATCATTTTTCTAATACAATGTTACAAAGCAAAGTCGGCTGCTACATAAAATAAGTAAAGCCTGATGTAAATAATATTGGAAAAATTGATTCTCGTGTTGACAAATACCCTACATTAACCAACTCTCTCCAAACGATATACTAACATTTACATTTGGGAAAAATCTGGAGTATATACCTTCTTACATACTCCATTATCCACCAAAAATTGTTTGTGTACGAGTTCAAACAAAGCATCAGCCAGGTCTCAGCACACCTAGAACATCTTTTGTGTTCAATAAATTCAGCTTCTGTGGCAGAATGGATATCAATGGTGACTCTCCATAAGATCTGCGAGAGTGATCTTTCCACAGTTGCCGGCATCGAGCCGTTCGAACTGTCGGCAAATCTGCAGAATGTCTTTATCCGTCACCTTCCCCATCTGCTTCAGCTTGTAAACAACAAATTCGGATTTACTGCAAGAAAAGAAAACCATGCGGGGTGGGATGTTAGACTTTATCAAAAAAACAAATCTATATAGAAAATTCTAAACGGAAAATATCTCCCTCTGATGACCTGAAACTTCAATTTTGTTTCAGTTTCGGATTCAACCCCAACTACTATTATAATAATTAAAAATGTTGAAAAGAATATAAGTGCATATACCTAGGTTCGATTTAAACTAAACTCTATTCTGAAACCATTAAGCCACGACCAACATGATGGGACAATAAAACACCATCATCAATCACACACAGTTTAATCATTCAAAAGAGAGAAAGTAAGGGAAGGAAGAATAACTGTTGGTTGCTAGATAACCCACAGAAAGAAAGAAAGAAAGAAAGAATCCTACATCATAAACTCGTTTGAACTGATCTACTTGTAACTGCCTAGTTTTGAAACTACAAAGCATTTGGGAGGTTCAATAAAATCATCTCCAGCTACAATTTAATTATCAATCAGAATTATGATAAAGATAAACAACATTCAAGTGGAAAGGTTATGGAAGCGCAATGAGTATGAGTGGTTACGTGACAAAGCCATTGTTATCAATATCTGCAGCAAGAAACTGAGCGACGGTCATGTCTTGCCCGAGCACCCACTGAGCCATCCTCCTGTGCCTCTTGTCAACCCTCAACTCAGCCAAGTAAAGAAAGGCTCTAGCAACAGCAAGTGTGGACACCAGCAACCAAATAGATGCGAAAATCCGTCCGGACATAGACTTAAACGCCCTGTCCCCATATCCAACCGTGGTGACTGACATCACAGACAGGTACAAGGCATCCAACAAATCCAGCCTCTCTACAAAATGCATAACAGCAACCCCAACTCCAATGCAAAGAACCACACTGCCTAATGCCAAGGCTACCTTCATCCGAATCCTCATCCTTCCCTTCTTCACATCAATGATATAGGACCTAGCATCATGGGAGCCTCCACCTTTGATAGTCTTCAAAAGATAGCTCTCTTGCAGATCAAGCATGTAACTAACCATCCCACTCAACAGAATATCAATAAAACCAAACCCCACAAGCACAAAAGTGATGGAAAACAACTTGGTTGCAGTACTACAAGGCGTTATATCACCATATCCAATTGTACACATGGTCACAATGCAGAAATATAAAGCATCAACCACAGGGTGAGTCCGAGTGGCCGTGAAATCATCCATGTTTAAAGAGTATATAATCACACCACAACTCAAGTAAATGATCAATAGAACAACACCCTGCTTCACAATCGATGGTTTACCAAACTGTGGCTGTTTCGTGTCGGGGCAATGATCGATTTCATTGATTGTGGCCATAGCAGGGGCAGTCTTGGACCTGTGCAGATTGCTCTTGGAGGCTGGATAATTAGGGTCAATCAACCATGACTGCAGGCTTTCTGGGTCAGAACTCGTTTTTTTCTGATCAAGATTCAACCTTTCACTCTCGATGTTCCCTACTTTGGGATCTTTAAGAATGCCTGACGAGGTTGAAGGCGACCCGAAAATGAGTATGTCTTTGAGGTCCTTGGATGATGGCGTCAGAGGCGGAGGCGGAATGCAGATTTCATTTTCTTCCGGCAAAGGGCATAGCGGCGGCGGCTGCGACCTCCCGGTGTTAATGTAAGAGAGGAGCGGCTCATCCATGTAAATCAACAAATATATACAACACAAAGAGGGAAGGTTTTTCTGAAAACAAGGGCGGCGGTGGTCGGCCGGAATATTCCAAGATTGCAGGAGGCCGTTGCAGTTGGAGAGTGTGGCGTCAGTTGAGAAACCGTATGGAGAAACGACAAGTTCTCACACAACGCAACGTAGGAGGAATTCATTTTTTTATCTTCCATTTTTATTGTGGAGTTTTGATTGAGGAGGAGAGAATAAGGGGCTGTTTGGATCAATCACAACTCTCGCTTTCCTACTCTTTTTTTTTCTCATTTAATAATAATAATAATAATAATAAACATTAATATATTATTATTATATATTACTAAAATAAAAATTATATTTACTAATATTAATATATTATTATATATAAAATCCGCGGTTGCAATCTAAGTAATAATAACAAAGGGCAAATTTAACCCATTAATTATTATGTGTGGAGCATTTTAGGCCTTCAATGGTATTTGGATTAATTAGAGCCTTAACTTTTGAAATAAGATAAGTTCAGCCCTTCCATTCTTTAAATTCTTGTTATATTCTTAATAAGAGATTAGATATTTTGAATAAAACCTTAAATATTTAAATACAGAATGCAAAACAAAATCTTAAATATTTAAATACAAAATCTCAATATAAAATCTTAAATATTTGAATACAAAATAAATAAATACTAGACCAATAAGGAAACAAATAAAAAAAATCTGAAGTTATATACAACAAATATGGATAATTATTTGTGCTAAATTTTGAATAAGGGAAAACACAAACTTTTATTCAGAAAGTTTTCGCATCTCAAAATTTTATTCGTTAGGAGATTTTATCTAAAATAATATTTTGCTTGGAAATATGTAGTTTTTTTACGATTAATCACCTGTTAAATTCCACGTAGTGTTCACTCGCACCCAACTGACATTCACGTGGATTATTAATGACTTTGACACTACAAAAAATTTAACGAAATAATTATTTTGAATAATTGTTTAATTAACTTAAATAGTTATGGAGTGTCTAATATGCACCTAGCAGAATAGTCAAAAGATTAATCACACCCTTATCTCTTAAAAAATTAATAAAGTACTGAATAATTTAAATAGCAGCCCTGAGGCCGTGTGAGAGGTGCATCGCACTGGGGCCTCCGAATTAAGGGGCACCATTTTTAAAAAAATATATATGATAGTAATATTATGCTATTAATTTATCTTAGTGGGGTACCATTTAAAAAAATAAGATAAAAAAGTAATTTTTAACTTAAAATAACAAAAAAAAATTATATTTTAGCCTAATAAAGATGAGCTCAAAATATATTAAAAATAAAATAATAAGATTTATTAAGATATCAAATAATATATTATTATAAATATCAATTATGATATTGCAATTTATATTATTCCTAGCATAATACCACAACTTAAATATTGATCTCTCTTCTAGAAGACAAAGTCGGTCTCTTTATTTTTACATTGATTCTCTAGTTCTTTTTTTTTGTTTTATTTTTTTCATTTTTCAATATCATACAAAATAATTTTAGTAAATAGCAATTTAATAAGGTAGTCTATCATTTTTATCAAATAAATATTAGTCTAAATTATTTGAAATAGCCAATTTGATAAAACACATTTCAAATTTAGCCACTTTTATGTATTCATTTCAATTTTAGCCAAAAGTACATAATTTAGCATTGGAATTAGTTTCCCAATCATTTGATCGCAAAAATTTTGACACTTAAGTCTAATCAATTAGTTAAAACCAGTTTTTAACTAATTTTATAGATATATTTGCATAAATGGAATTTTTTTCACTCGGTTATTATTTTTCAGAAAATAAGAATGGTGATAGAGAACGGGTCCCACTGAGTGCGACCGAGTCCGAACGAGTGGGATCGATGGCGACTCGGTCGCACTCCTTTTTTATTTTTTTTTTATTTCGGAGGTTTAGGGACCGATAGCCACCGAGTCGGATCGGTGGCGACCCGAGTGGGATCGGTGCGACTCGGTCGCAATTTTTTTCTTTTTTATTTCGGTGGTCCCCACCGAGTGAGAACCGATAGCCACCGAGTGGGATCGGTAGCGACTCGGTCGTTTGATTTTTTTTTTTTGACATGTTTTAAATCTTTATTTTAATCTCAAGTTAAAATATATAAATTGGTGAATTTTGATCAAGTTAAAATCTCAAGGTCCAGCTGAAATTCACGAATTAAAACTTTATATCTATAAAACTTTATGTAAGTCATTACTATAAGACATCAACTTGGCGAGAAATATACGGTGGAGTCGTGCAGTCACTGCCACCGCAAGATGAATGGGATGTTTCTGCCGAAGCAAGTTCGATGTGTGTCCTGCCTCCAATTATATCGCGTCAAGCTGGACGACCTAGGTCTCGTAGACGCCCATCGGGTGCCGATATTGGTCAATCTTCAAGTAGTAGGCAACGCGCAAAGAAAAAATGTAGTATATGCAGATCTGAAACACACACTAAGCGCACATGTCCAGATCGAACTACGAACTATTAGTGGATTTCGACTTTGTTTGTAATGAATAACATCATCTCGTTTGTTGTATTGAATAAAATTAAGTGTTTGTCGACGAATAAACCGAAGTCCTAAATATAATATAAAGAAGTACAAATACAAATAGAAACATGTCCAAAAACAATCAAAATCAAACAGTGTTTAGGAAAAACTGAATAGCTAGAAACTTCCTATATCTAGGGTAATTCCTAACATCTTGCATCCAAGCAATGCTTGGTACCCCAAATGCTACCTCATCGATGTGCACACAAGCAAACAGATCATGCAGGCGACGAACATTGCTCTCGAATTTAAAAACATGTGTCACGGCCATCTTCCCAGTGGGCTCATGTAATCTCAATGTGTTGTGATCCCAATAGCCATTTCTCTTAAGATACCAGTGAAAACAATCAGTCATCTTTCTTATCTCACTTAGCAGCTTCTGTGATTGATGCGGTTCTGCCTGATGCGCGTATGCATCGAACACTTCAACATTCCAAAAGGGAATACGAAAGACAACAGTGTACCATTTCGTGCCAACCTTGCACGGTACAATAATCTGCAAAATTAAAATAATCATAAATATTATCACAATAATTACTACATTTTCATTAATCATAAATAAAATATAAATGAGGATAATACTTACCGTATCTGCTCCAAACCAATCCTTCGAGGTCGATGCGTCGTTCCCTCGAATAATACTTACAGTAACAGCATCTCGAATCATCGCAAACAATCTCCGGGATCCACGAAATCTCCTATAATCACCAGAGGACCCACTCGATGAAGAAGCATGTCGGGTCGAACGACTGCGCCTACGAGATCCTCTGGAGTCATGTGGCTCCTCATGTCCTCCCTCACGAGGCCCTCCACCCACATTTGGCCCCTGATCATCATCATCGTCATGTCGCCCCTCATCACCATGGCGCCCCTCATCATCATGTGGCCCCTCATCACCATCTCCACTTCCTCCTGCATGGGGTGCTCGACGAAAAAGAACAGGGAGACCGTCATCTCGTCTTCTGGTTGGGCGTACTGGATTCTCAGGCATGTGAAATGCAACGCCAATGGGATTCTCTTGCTGACTAGACAAATAATATGCAGTGCGCATCTCGTCAGCAGTAGCATATAAAAAAAGCAAGGATGCCAGCTGCAATAAGAAACGCAATTGTAAGTAAATATATTTAAAAATCTAAAAATATTTATCGAAATTACTTACATTCGGATCAGCAAAAAAAGTACTCCAATTCTTAACCTCTGGCCTGCTAAACTTCCAATTCAAAAATCTTGGAATACGAATCGGCGTATTGACTGTACAACATTCAGCTGCCAGCTTCGGAATGGCCTCGTAAGACCACACCTACACAATTAAATGTCCTAGTTAATTAAAATTATCTCGCAACAATGAAGCAATAAAAGTTATAATAATTTACCTGCAAAGCCCAGATCGGTCCACCGAGATGAAAGCTTTGACCAAGTTCAGCAACTGTGGTGGGAACGTACGCGATATAATGAAGTAAAGACAGATACGCGTATGCACCCCATGGAAATCCACACCAAATATCCCACCTATCAACTAATTCATACATCCAGGGCTCAATCTTGTGCATCTCCGCAAACCCAAGTACGAAGTACCATAATGCTAGTAGATTAGCCACCTTCAAGTACAAGTCATGTCTATTTGTATCTACTCTCTTATCCTTGAATAGGCCTAACAAATCCCTCGCAGTGATAGACCTAGAACCACAAAACTGTACATACACTGTAGTACTAGATGGGTCATAATGTCCAGCAACATCAAAACTACTAGATCCAAACATAAAACCAGTCACTAGGGCAAACTCCGTCACTGAAAATCTAATAGGCTGACCACCAATTAAAAACCATAATTCAGATGGGTTAGGAGATCTAATTTGGTAACTTAATAATTCTAAAAGTGCTTGAGATGCACTTGGACCCTGCTTTTTCCAATTTAATAAGTTCCCAAAAGGTCCATTCTTAAACTGTTCTACCAACTGCTCCCCTCCTACAGACCGTAATGTTACATCTATGCGATCTAATACCGAAACTTTAGTGTATAAGTTTATTTTACTAGAAGCACCATGTAACTCACGTCTAATCCATTCAATCTGCACATATAATACCATAACAATTAAATAATTAGAAATTAATCCTAAAAACTACAAAAAATTCCAAATAACCATTAAATCAAAAAACAAAACAATTTCTTCAAATAAACAATTAAATCTACGCATATAATTAAAATAAACGAATAAATAAAAAATACATTTCAAGTGTGAAATGCACGGTTACATCTACCTACTAAACCACATATATAATAATTCAACAATTACCCTAATAAATAAAAAATAAATTAAAATTCATAGATTAAATAATGAGCAAAATCATTCACACGAAATTAACAAAACAATTATTCAACAATTCGGCTACAATTTATCACAATTCGGCTACAATTATCACAATCTTGCTACAAGATTAACACACGAATTTATTCAACGAAATTAAATAATTCAACGAATTATTCAACGAAATTAAATAATTCAGCATTTATCACAATTCGGCTACAATTTTGCTACAAGATTAACACACGAATTTCACTACAAATTTTGCTAAAATATGCTACAAGATTAACACACGAATTTCATGAAATAACTTAGGGCATAAGTTAGGAATTAACCTCAGCCATGGCTTTCAACTACGGCTCAACGGCGGAGGAGGTGTCGGCGGAGGCGGCGGCGGAGGCGGTGGCGGTGGGGGTGCCGAATGGGTCGCTGTCGACAGCGATTGAGAACGAGGGGGAAGGGGAAAATTTTCGTCGAAAATGAGGGGGGGACCAATTTTAAGGTTTTGAATATATTTAATATTTATTTAAATTTTTTTGACCGAGTCGCTATTGGTAGCAATCGGTCGCAATCGTGGTAGCTACCGTGTCGGCCACTAACTCGGTTTGACTCGCTGTCAGCGAGTCGCACTCGTGGTTGCTATCGAGGTCGCTATCGGTCCCTATCGGCAGTTTTAAATTTTTAAAAAAATTCTCGAAATTATTTGATAAATTATTTTCAGAAAAAAGACATGATCGCAATCGGTCCCTCGACATATATATGTATTTCTCATTTTTTTAAATTCTTTTGTCAAATCTCAAATTCCAAAAACCTGAAAAGTTATGACACATTGTACTTTTGGCTATATTCGACACACATACATAAAAATGGCTAAAATGGATTTGTTATAGCCAAAATGGCTATTTCATGATTTTGCTCTAAATATTATCTATGATGTTAATTATTTTGTTATCATAATGTAGTGCATTTTTTTAAATAATTATTTCGTGTTGTATTTATGTGATTTCCTAGACTTTTGCTTTAAATTTATAAGTTTGATTTTTTCCATAGTGTTTTTGGATTTTAAATTGTTTGGTTTTATTTATTTTGTATTAATCATATTAATATTATGTTAATTGTTCTTCTTGAGCTAGTAAACATTTATCTTGTTAAAAAAATAATTGAAAAAAAAGAGATGACGAAAAAAGCTCAAAAAGTTAGCTTAAAAAAATGTTAGGATAATTATTTTTAAATGATGACTATGCATTTAATTAATATCATACTCTGTATTTTTTTTTTTTATTCGGTTTCATATTTATTTAAAAATAAAGTAAAATACATAAGATAGTTCTGAAGTCATGAAGGACTCGAGTTTTTTTATTATAAGAGATTCGTAAATAAATTTATAATTTTTAATAGGATACATAATTTTAAAAGACATTTATGTTATATTTTATTAATAATATTTATAGTTATTACGTTTCCACTCGAAGCAAAGAGATTTCAAGATACCAGACGATCAAGTGAAATTGAATTGACATAAGGGCACCAAAATTTCCTTGGTAGCTTTAAAATTCACAAGACCATCCCTCACTAAATAACATTATGCTTACAAAAATTTTAATTTCATGGTCACGGAAACGAAGGAAGAATCGAGCATACTAAAAAACGATAAATTGGTGAATCATAATTTAAGAGAGAGAAGACAAATAGAAAGCATAATAAACAGAAATGAAGGCACACCTACGCCTCATGTTTATGGAGAACCAAACACGTCCTTCACCATGATTTTTAGAGATAGAGGGAGAAATTAGATTTTGAATAGCCTTACCCATCTGTCTCCTTTCCTATTAAATTGGATAACGACACTCAAGTGGATTAAGTGTAACCCAGAAAATTTAGGAATATCAATTCATCGACTTTTAAATCAATTTTACTGAATCATGGAAAATTCTCTTTGTGTCAATTTGGACTAAAAATATTAACTCTAACCCTAATTTTTTAATTTTTGAGCTAATCAATTAGAATGATGAATTTACAAATTATTATTTTCACTACAAAATTTTCGCGGATTAGAGACGGAAAAATCCGTCTCTAATTGCAATAATTCCGTCCCTAATTTGATTTTGGGAACGGATTTGATACGGACTCAATCCGTCTCAAAAACCTGGGTCTCTAAAACATTGAAGACGGACTTATTCCGTCTCAAAATATAAAGACGGATTAGAGACGGATATTCCGTGCCAACATTTAAAGACGGATTAGAGGCGGATATTCCCTGTCAACATTTAAAGACGGATTATCCGTCTCTAATCTGTCTTTATATGTTGTGTCAATTTTGAGACAGAAAATCCGTTTCTAATCCGTCCCTAATTGTAATTTTTTTTCTTTTATTTTTTTATTTCCCTATTTTTTCCCTTCAATTTTGCATCGAAAATTACACTTTGCCACACAACCAACAACAAAATAAACAGTGCAATCACAATAAAACCAACCATAATTCATGAACTTTTCCAACAGCTCACAAAATCAATCATAAGTAATAAGCATATCCAACAACTTACAAATCCAATCATACGATATAAACATCTACAAAAACTCATAAATCTCCATAAACATAAAACAAAAAGTCCCTAAACTAAAATCGTGTTTCTTCAATGTCATAATCAAACTGGAGATCACTGCAAAAGACATCAAAAACTAAGAATTATTAATTTGTACAATCACATAAATACTAAATGATGAATAAACTAACCTCGGAGAGTCGGAGACTATTCTTACGGTGCATCTGGAGGCGAACGAGGGCGTCGATCACGCTCTGCCAACTGGCGAGCAACCTCATCTCGAATCATTGCTTGTATCTCTGGGGTGGTATGTGATGCGATAGGATGTGGAGGCAGTGAAGTACTAGAGGAGGAAACAATTGCCTTCCCAATGCTTCCTAGTCCGAAAAGTCTTTTCTTCTTTGAAATTCCACCCGCAGCTTTCCTAAAAAGATTGTTCTGCTTTGCGATGGACGTCGCTGTATCAGCATTATCTGATTCTTGCATTTCCCTCAACATCCTCTGATAATCCTCCTACATCATTAAGTATTATTAGTTTGTTAATTAAAAAACTAACAAGAAAACTATTTAGTGTATATACTTACAGCCACTTGTCCTGCCTTCTCATTACAGTAAGAAGCATCTCGTCGATGGGTTGCATCAAAGACCTCATACTCGGGTACATCCTCAACCGGAATATCCCTTTGAGAAACCTATGAATTTTTATATCAAAAAAATAAGTTAATACTAAATTTATATTTAAATTGAAGGAAACACGAAGTGTTTGTTACTTACTATCATTATGGCGCACTCGTGCATCGATCGAGAACCACCCCGGTGTGTGATGCGTGGCCCTAACAACCTATTAGTAGATGCTATTTCTGAATTATCAGTGAATGATTTGCTCCTGCAGTGCGTTTGCCATTTACTCCACTCCTCCTCACTCATGTGTGGTAGTCTTTTATTATTACGCCTCATCCTATTGCACATGGCCTTGTACCTTTCCATCCCTTTTTTCATGAAAAGGCGCAGCACCGTATTTTCAATAGATGGATGCCAGTAATATTCTTTCTGTAATATTGAAAAATATCAATAATGAATATTTTAATATTAATTTAAAATTTACTTAAAACTTTACAAACCTTCAATTCATTGAACCACAACATCTTGTGGTCATTTGGGATCTTAGACCATGTGAAACCTTCAGGATACATCAATTTTCTGAAAATTCTAGTTATCTCCCTTGATACATTGTTTGAAGAACGCATCTCATCATCCTTAACGGTCAAGTGACGACGACCTTGATCTGCAACAAATTAAGTAGTTTCATTATATGTAAATTATAATAGAATGATTTGAGAAAATAATATAGAACTTACGAAAAGAATTAATCATACAAGTTGTACCTTGATTTTCATCTTCAAATGACCTGTGCGAGGAGGACTCCCCAACCCTCCTAGCAGCATTGAAGCCTTGACCTCTAGTCATTATTCTGATTTAAGATAAAAAGAATAATCACAATTAATTAATCATACAAGTAACTAACATAGCAACTGAATACCAATTGTGGCTCTACAAGACATGTGCATCTAATCTTGACTAATATTGATTTACAACAATATAAAAACCAGGAAAAAAGAAGAAGAGCAAATATCAATTTAACATGAGTAATAATTATTTTATGTAGCTAATCTCATACCAACTTTGGAAAAATAGGTTTATTGAAAACAATTTCATTGGTGTATTGTAGAATCATATGTTGTAATCCAAGTAAAACATGAGATATGAGCACAAATCAGATCCTTATGACTTCAACATCAAACAAAATCTTCAAAATTGTCAGCCAAACCACAATTCATTAAGTTAGATTAGGAAGATGTGAAAGGAGGCTAAGAATAAAAGAAGAAAGCAGAAACAAACATCCAGCTTAACATCTTGAGCAAGACAAGTATCTCAGTCCACATGCCTTCTCTGATTCTTATGACAATTCTACCCACTATTATGTAGTATGACCTATCATCAAACCCAATTTAGTTTTTTTTTTTAAACATCCAATAATGTAATAAGAATGCTTTACATTTAATCAATTTTTCGAATAACTCACAGGGACACTATTCAATCGATATTAAAGGTTCAATATGGAAGTAAAAACTTAAAAGCTTTTCCTTGCAATAAACTTATAAGCTATTGCATCCATCCTGTTCACTTGACTGTTTTTTAGGTAGCACCAAAGTTTAAACAGTATGAGAAGGAAACTAGCTGATACTTTTGTTACAATGTCACAGTGATTCTGGCAATACTCAGAAAGAGGCTGAAAGTTGGAAGGAGTTTTGTCATATCAAATACTGGAATACCATTCCCGGGCA
>JAPKLW010000717.1:156910-189646 GCA_026898455.1 Plectranthus barbatus
TATACTTGAAGATTCAAACTTTGAATCTTTGTATCCGTTAGACACAATGGTCTCTTTTTCCGAGAGTGGCTCGTTTATCAGCTTGCTTTTTGGCTTCGTACAATACTTTTTGACCTGCTTCTGAAAAGTCATGTCTTTGCGTGTACGGTTGTCAGAACGTTGGTATAGCGATCGTTGTTAGCTGTCTTTCTTTGCTAAGCTCCTTTGGAACAATCTGCTAGGCTTTCATTTCCAATCTGCTAGATAGATATCGGACTGCTGAGTTCTCAGCAGTTGCTCTTTTTATTCCTGATTCCTTCGACTCCGGATTGTTAATTCTTTAGCATTCTGCTATGTGCTAGCGAGTGCTGACTCCTCAGCATTCTGCTATCTCTTTGTCTTCTAGCAAGCGTTAGTCTTCTCTAGCAATCTGCTAGAGATACTTCGGTGTCAGCAGGGAGAACTCCTAGCAAACTAGTCTATTACAACTCAATGTTCGACCTATACAGGATATTACAAGATATTAGCCTATACTAGAATTCAGCATTTGATCGACCAATCTAGTAAGGTTTGATGTAACAAAACCTTTTACAATGTGATCCTAAGGGAGATTCAGGAATAATTTCCCAACAAGAAGGAAGTCAACAAAACTGTGGAACAGTTTTGGAGAAGAGACCATCCAGACAAAAACTGTCTTGACCAAGAAGATGAAGACGAGCATAGCAAGGTCGCGAAAACTGTGGACACAATTTTCACACGGAAACCGCCAAGATGTACCAACAGTTTCACAAACAAGACAGTTTTCTCATACTGAAATGTGTACACGAAAAGATGTCGAACAAAGTCGCAAGGGATCACCAAGAAGTCAATGATAAAGGATCAGACTTATACTAAGTTGCGACTGGCATACAACGTTCAACGTCTGACACACAAGTACAACTACTCTAAAAAGCAGTACGATTGTAGCAGAAAAAGTAGAAAGACGAGCGAATTTTCAGAAGAGCATGAATTATGATTGGCTAGTTCCTAGTGTTTCACCTATAAATAGCTGGAACCACAGAGACTTGAGAACCTTTGCCACTCTGCTAATCCGATTATACACACTATTTTGAATCTCCAACTCATTCATTGTCTCTCACAGAAGAAAAGTAATCAAGCGCCTTCAAGAGAGAAGATATAGCTCTCGTAGTTCATTAATTGAGCTCATTGCATTCATTGCTACGGAGGCTAAGGAGATACCCTGCGAGACATCGCAGTACTTGGATTAAGTCAGCACACTTAATCTAGTATCTTGGTGTTCTTATTACTGTCTACGTAAGAACACAGCAACATGATCTTTGCAAAGGAAGAACAGGTTATTACGGGCTACTGCCAACCATTCGACGTTCTGGGAAGAACAGAATCATCCAACCTACCAAATAAGGAAAAGGGAGGTTTGTCCTCAGTCCAACTTCGAGCCGGTCCACAGAGAAAACGCAGAGCCTTCGACGGACTGAAGAAGGAGTGAAGTGCAACTGCCTGGGCGAGTGATCCACCTTGCTATGGACAGAGGTTTCTGCAGCAGCTGGCTATAGATCGTGAGGAGTGTAACTTCATAACTTAGTGAATTACCGGATCTGATAACCGAAGAGTGGACGTAAGACTTAAGGCTCCGAATCATTATAATATCCTGTGTCATTTACAGTTTTTCCTTTACTTCTTGCATCGTACAGTTTTTCATAGATACTTTGAAACCTCCAATACTTACTGTGTAAGTATTGAAATGTATAAACTGTAAAACTGTTTTAACCGTAAAACTGTTAACTAATCCGCTAACCTAATTAAAACTGGGTTTTAAACTTAAAACTGTTAGTTATAGGTTACCACTGAAACTTGATTTACTCATAATAAGAGTGTAATTACTTCCGCTGCACATTACTCACACTTTGATCTGGGACCAACACAGCTCCTTGGAGTGTGGGCACACCATGCAACCTCCTCGTCGCTGGAATGAGGTGCTTAAAGTTTCTCCAAAACTATCAGCTTGCGGCAAAAGTGCCCGAAAGAGTCAAGGTAGTAGAAGTACTTGACTGATGTAATCTTTCTTGGAGAGAAAGATTACCAAAGTGTAACTCAAGAACGAATGTTCTGAGTCGGAATAGCGTAGAAAGCCTCTAACTTTGACTTGAGAATTTGCCAGCATTTCAGCAAGTTTGCAAGTTGGATTGCAGGTTAAGTAACCTTCTTTTGTTGAAGTCCTCCAATATTTATAGGTGATGAATCGAAGGTTTGAATCTTCATAGCCGTTAGAGACAAAAAGGATGTCGTCCAACCAGAACTCGTTGTTTACTGTAGTGATCAGTGGGCAGGTAGGTGCTTTTCCAGATGGTACAGTACTTCTCCCATTTTTTCCGATCCCGATAGTAATTGTTCACCTTTTAGTAGAACGGCAGTATTCGGTCAATCCGATGAATCTTAGACTAAAGTCTAAGTTAGTGTTCGCAGACTTTAAGGAATCTACAATCCTTAAAGTATGATCTTGTCAGTATGTTCCTCAGACGAATACTTCTTGTCTCTATGAGCTGGGATTGGAACTAGGATTCCATACTGAAGCCATCATAATTGCAAGTCCATGTTGGTCACGTCATCAACACTACAAAAAAAACTACGTGTAGTGACAATAATGTCAGCGACACTTAAATTTTTGTGGCTAAAAACACATTTTTAGTAACAATTATGTATTTTGTCACAAAAAATGCAATTTGTGACAATTTAATTAGTTGCGGATATTTATTGTTACTAAAGCTAGTGGCAATAATATTTTTGTGACTAAACATATATTTATAGCAACAATAAATTCTTTTGTCACAACAAAATATGAGTTGTGACAATTTTATTAGTTGCGAATATTTATTGTCACTAAAGTTAGTGACAATAATATTTTTGTTACTAAATATATATCTACTGCAACAATAAATTTTCTTGTCACAAAAAATATGATTTGTGACAATTTCATAAGTTGTCAATATTTATTGTCACTAATATTAGTGACAATAAATTTTTTGTAACTAAAAATACTATTTTAGCTACAATTAATTTTTTCATCACAATATTTTTCAATTTGTGACATTTTTATATGTTGTTAGTATTTACTGTCACTAAAGTCAGTGACAATAATTTATTTTGTTGCTAAATCAATTTATAGTGACGATAACCAAATTTATCACAATAAATTATAAATAGTGATAATTTAATATATTATAACTGAATTTGACAATAATAATATTTTTTATTATGTTTTAATAAAATTTCAAAATTTAATAAACTCCACTATTTCATTAGTAATAATTTTTATAAGCCATCAATTAGCTTTTGGTTACGTATTATCTAAAAATTTTAAATTTTATGAAATTCTATTATATACTTCCAAATATATGAAATTATATACTACATTATATTTTATTAAGTAATTTGATCCCCACCAACTTAACACTGTTAAGATTTTATTACATTTTTGGTTAAGACTATTATGATATTTACTCATATTAAACAAAATTCTTGATGTGGCAATTAAATAATAATTGAATATTGACTTTATATATTTAAGTAATTAAATTATATAAATATTTGTATATAAGTAATAAATATTAATAAAAAATTACATTTAAAAACATTTAAAATATGATTAAAGATTATGTTACTATATTAAAAATTATTCTATTTAAAGGTGATAAGATTCAAAATGTGTAATTAAGCTAAAATTCAGATTGAATTAAAACTTTAATTATGTATTTAAATAAAAACACACAATTAATTAAGATTATTGAATTTTTAATAAGTTAATTATTTTCAAAAAATAAAATAATGCGTAAATTTAAATTGTTTAGTTAAATTATAATTTTTATTACATAATTATGAAAAATTTATGTTTAATATAAATTAAAATCTTACGTTATAAGTTTTTTTTTTATTAAAACTTATTTTTTATTCAAATTTAATTATTAATAATCTTATAAATTAAAAAACTACTATCACTTCGACAAATTCTAAATAATGAAGTAAAAGTGAATATTGTGTAGTAGTTTTTTAATATAAAATTGTATAAACTTCATTTCATCAATAATTACATTTTACTTTTATTTTTAGAATTCGCTGATGTGGTAGTAATTTTTTAATTTATAAGTTTGTCAAGATTTAAAATTATAAAGAGAAATAGATTCCATAAATTTATTAAGTTTAGATAGATAGACACTATTACCTTACATATATTAACTATCCAAAATATTAATAATTAATCACTTGGTGCAGTGGATAGATATAAAGGATTAAATTAAGAGGTAAAATGTTTGAATCCTGTTGGAAGCACTAAATATTAATTTTTTATATGACTATGTGCAGGGCACCTGATTATTCATAGGTGCAGTGCGATGCGATGATGGCTCGGTGGTCCTAATTGCTCGTGGTGCGGCACGATGCCGGTGGATTCAGTCGATGGTTGGTTGTGGCTCGGTGGTGGTAGGCTGGATGCGGTTCAATGGTTGGGTGTGGTGCGGTTGGTTAGCTGTGGCTCGATGTTGGCGGGTTAGGTGCGATGCAACGGTTGGGTGCGGTTCAAGGCATTGCGGCTCAGTGGTGGCTCGACCAACGGTTAGGTACGGTGTAGGTGGGTTCAGATGATCTGGTCAACTATGGCTAGGTTTTTTAGTGACTATAATTTTTGCTACTAAATTCAAAGTTTTTGTGATAATTAGTGTTGTGGCTAAAAGATGTTTATTTAGTGACAGCACTTGTGTAACTATATAATGATATTTTAGTGACGACAAATTTTGCTACTATATTATAAAGTTTTAGTGATAATTATTATAGTGGCTAAAACATGTTTATTTAGTGACAACACATCTGTGCGGCTATATCATAACATTTTAGTGACGATTAAAGTTTGTAACTAATTAATAGTGAATTAGTGATGAAAATTGGAGTCACAATAAAATAGAGCAATAGTGACGACTATTGTAGTTCGTCGCTAAACCCTTTAGCCACTATTCAGTAGTCACGACATAGCAACGACACATAATATTGTCACTAAGATGATACAGTTACAAAATTCATATTTATAGTGATAAATTTTTTTCGCCATTATAGACCATTTTTTTTGTAGTGCAATCAGTTTAGGTTTGGTCCCCAGACTGGTAAGTTTGGTATCTGGTCTAGTTGTTCC
Source organism: Plectranthus barbatus (assembly GCA_026898455.1). NCBI lineage: Eukaryota > Viridiplantae > Streptophyta > Magnoliopsida > Lamiales > Lamiaceae > Plectranthus > Plectranthus barbatus. The sequence continues at coordinate 162,087 of JAPKLW010000717.1, forward strand.
GAACTGGCCAGTTCCATACTTGGTGTTAGTCCAAACTTGTCAGTCCCAAAGTCATGTAACCCAGACTTGCAAGTTCGGTTTGAACCTTAGTCTATTGAGTTTTGCGCATCTTACAAACTGATCTTGGAGTCTGTCTTCGATCAGTTTCAACTTACAACTCGATAAAAGACCTATACATGACTTTACATTTTTGAGACCATACTGAAACTTAATCTAGAATCTTACTTAGATGGCTTTTACACTTTAACCCCAAATAAAATAAAATAAAATAATTTTTAACCAATTTTCTAATATAACTTACTTGATGGACTTGGGTGGTATGTTTAGATCCTAGTTCTAAACATTGTTATACCCTATTAAAAGAGTACACCTTTAATAGTTTAACTTTATCTTTACTTTTTATAGTCTTTGTATCAATAGCGTACTTAAGATGAAAACAAATTCACAAATTAAATTTTTTATTATTCTCGTTAATAACGTGGACTTGTGGAATTATGAAAATCTTGTTTGATAAAAAGTACAGTATGTATAAACTATAAGACTCATAGCGATAATTCTTAATATTCTTTTGTGTCATTTATATTTTAATGCTCAATTTAATCGACAAGAAATAAAATAAAGAAAACATAAAAATCGTAGTTCAAAGTTACGTATCAACTCTAATAAGCACATTATTTTTTCTAATTTCGAAATAATGGACGTAGTATTAAGTTTTTATTTTTTACTCCCTCGATCCCATGAAATTTGTTCCATTTTTCATTTTTGTCTGTCTCATATAATAGTCTCATTACTAAAAGTGGAAGTAATTCACCCACACTAATAAATTATTAATTTCCCTGTGCCGAAACAAAATGAGACTAATTCTGTGAGACGGAGAGAGTATAAATTATGTAGCCTACTCTATCTATTTACTTATAAAAGTCTTCACGAAAATAAATGTTAGGAATCTCGATAGAAATATTCTTCCTTCTATTTTATGTTTTGGTGGGTCAAAGGTTGTAAAAGTCATCTTAGTTAGTTTTCAGCTTAGGTACAAAAATGTAAAGTCCTGTATAGATTTTTTATCAAGTTGTAAGCTGATACTGCCACTGGAGACTAGACTAAGGCTGTAGTACGCGCAAAAGACTATACAGGCCAGAAGTCTAGTACGCGCAAAAGACTCTACAGGCCAGAAGGATGCAGTATGCATATCAAGCCTGAGAAGAAAAAAAGTCTAAACAAGTATGGATTCCATCAGTACGAATCCAGTACAGTATGGTGCATTCGTAGAAACCATACTAAGCAGCAAATGGACCAAACATACTGAAGAGATGACGTCACCAACACAGAACTGCTACTGTGACCACACCAGCATAGACGGTCCAGTCTAGGTCATCAGCATGGAGCAACAAGTGTGACCACACCAGTATAGACTTTCGAAGTCTAGGTCCGACATATGAGGATGAACTAAAAGAAGAACGAACTTCACAGATTTGAGAAGCATTAAAGTCTGTCAGCACGAAACTTTAAGTTTCGCTACCTAGGACACTCAGTCCAGGACTCCTCATACTGGCAAAATACTATCGTTCTGACAAAAGACGAGTCGTCGCTTCCAAAGTAAAAAAAAAGCGAAGAAAAGGTGTAGACCCTATGCCAAAAGTACACCTACCCGCCGAATGTTGCAACCAATAGAAACATCTAATTGGACATCTTCCATTTGTCTCTAACGGATCTAATTTCAAACCTTCAAGATCTCAGGTATAAATACCAGAGAAACCATCTAAGAAGAAGATTACACACTCTCATATTCACGAATATACAAGAACTACAGAAGCTCTCTAAAGCCTTCAACCGCAAAAGTTCTATAACCTCCCACCGGAGTCTAAAGCTTAGCAGGGTGAGCAAGCTTCCGAGCTATTGCAGCTTTCCGTGTGTCACTCAGTGAACACGAGACTAATAATCTTCGTATTCTTGAGTTACCTTGTGGTAGTTTTTCTCTCCAAGAAAAACTACAACAGTCAAGTACATCTTGTACTCTGACTCTTACGGGCAACCTGCAGCAGAAGAGAAAGTTCTCGAAGGAACTCTAAACACCCCATTTCGACGACTAGGAGGCTGAGTGGTGCACCCACACTCTAAGGAGTTGCGAAGCGAGGAACCAAGCAAAGACCAGGCGAGTGCGCTTGTGAATCGGTGGATGAGGCATTTAGCGACAAGCAATAGATCGTAGGAGCACCTTTAAACGTTCTAAGCTTAGTGAATTTCCAGACTGAAGTGTCTGAAGAGTGGATGTAGGACGGTTTAGTCCGAACCACTGTAAATATGTGTTTTATTTCTTTATCTTTTTGCCTATCAGTATAGCTTTTACACTGCTTTGAAGCGCAACACTCACATGTTGGAGTATATTCAAAATACTGACTAATAAGCTAAAATTAACGACACATACAGCGCTTTTTGAATAGACCAAGCTGACTTGTTACTCTCAGCTTGGATAAGCACTTATACTGAATTGAACAAATATAATTATCCTCTGCGTATTTACATTGTACTATGATAAACCGGAACCAACAATAAACTATAAAAATAAGTTTTGGCAAATTAATATGTAACAGACATTGAGAAGAGAATAGCTTAATAGAGATGAACAAAAATTTTATTCTTTAAAATATTTTATTATCTTAAGTATCTAAATTTATTATGATAATTAATATAAATAAAAAAATGAATTAAAAGTGCAAAATGAACTATCACATGTGTTTTACTTAGTAAGGATATAACAATCATTATAAAATTTAAAGGGCTCAGTTGAACTATTTTTAACTAATTAAGCCAAAAAATAATGAGGGATTTATTTGATCATGCCAAATTAATTGAAAGGTTAAATTGATTTTTATCCCCTTTTAATATTAAAGTAGAATATACAATTATTCAATGTTCATTTTAATAGTCCACTATCAAAGAAGTTAAAAGGTTATAGGTGTTCAATGTTTGGGATGCAGTTATGAAAACTTTTTATTTAAATTGTGAGATTACAAATTCAAACTTCTTTAACAATATAGTGCGTCAGTTTAAATAAATATATTTATATTAAAAATCTTAAAAGGTAGGAAAAAAAATAATTGTTCATTACCAATTAAAAATAAAAGTAGCTGACAGACAGGACTGCCGTGGAAAGAAATTTGAGGCCAGAATTGAGGTCGAGTTAAAAATGTTAAATTCTACACAGATGGCCCCATCCCATCAGTGAAGTAGGACAAAACATGAAATTGGTGGCTTTTCTGTTTTGTCAATAAATTTACTTTGAATAGAAAAAAAGCCACGAGTAACTACAAATAAATGTGTGTGATGGTAAAACAATCTGAGTAGATTTCATAAATAAAGCAACTTGTTTTGGGAGACAAATTATTATGTCAAATTCAGACATCTTATGATCGAAAACATAAAATTTTATCCGAAATATTTTTACTTCTCAGAGTTTTATCCAGAATTTTATCTATTAGGAAATTTTATCCAAAATATTTTTTTTTTGTTTGGAAATTTTATCTAATGTTTTATTTGTTAGGGGATTTTATACAAAAAAAAATTCTGTTTGGGAATTTTATCCAACTTAACTAACAAATTTTTTGTACGATAAACCACCCGTTAAATTCCGTGTAGCGTCCAACTCGTTAATAATCCACGTAGACGTTAATTGAACACGACGTGAACATTATGTGGGATTTAACGGGTGATTTATCGTAAAAAAAAAATAAAAAAATTAATGTCAATTAAGTTTGATAAAATTCTCAAACATAAAATTCTTTGGAATAAAACTCCATAACAAATCAAATTTTAGAGAAAAATGATAACTTTTTGGATAAGATTCCGTGTTTTCCCTTTTAGTTATCAAGTATTATATAATAGAATACACAGGAATTGTTGACTTAACAATGCATCATTTATATATCGTTTTTTCATAACATTATCCTTCCACTATTAAATTATTGACCCAATAAATTAATTTAAACAGAATATAACAAAAAGAAGTGGAGACTGGAGCACATTCTTCATTCATCAAGTAAGTTCCAAAATTTTAAGTAAATATAGACTCATTTTTAGCTGGGAAAATTCGGGGAGAGAGAGGACCTTTTCCAGTAGGTTTTTCGAAGCTGTACACGAAATTCGTCAAAAAGAATGAACCGAGGAAGCTGCATCGCAAAACCCTTTGTTTTCTAGTTGCCCTCATTTGCAGCAACATGAAGCCTCAACAGCGACAGTTGCTCCTGATTCAACGATAAAAACCACTCCCTTATAGGAATATCGATTTTACCTTCAGCCATCTCTTCAAACTTTGTAGGACTCAGATCAAACAACGACGTTATAACAGCAAACTGGACAGGGAGGCTTAGTTTCTTGAAAATTGTTCCGCAAGCAAACCGTGACAAACATTCTCTTAATTTCTTGACACCAGAATCCTCATATCCACATGCATCCACTCCAAGCCTGCATCACAAATACAGGCAATCAAATTGTGAAGAATGGTCAGCACCACTGAAAGTACTGTAACAGATAAAATTCATGTAACAATTAATTCACTTGATTTCTAATACAAGGCAAGCTTGAAAAATTACTTTTAACTTAATTGACGATCACAAACAAATTCAAGTGTGAGTGAGGCAATCAGTACTTGGTGGAACCATATAAGCCAGAAGTAGAAATAAAGGGAAGCTAAGGAATTCAAGGAGATGGGCCGAGGTTTATATCGAAATACTTAAATACACAGGTGTTTAAGTTGGTGCATCACTTTATTTGGCATTTAGAGCAGTCTCACCAAAATGATATCATAAAGTAAAATGGTTTTTCATATGGCACGGCTCAAACAAATTTCAGAATGTGTGGAGTACTTTACCTCCCAACTTGACCAAGAAGTATGATAGCAGCAGCGGAGACTCCCTCCATGTGATTTAACTCCAAATATTCACAAACTCCTCCTACAATGTGGTCAGATGTCCAATTCCAGCACTGCATACCAAGAAATAAATCAAGGAGGTAGTTAGACATACACAATACTGAAAACAAAGAAAGGTAAAGCATCAAAGATACACAAAAGACAGGGCTGCCAAGTTGAACGCAGAATGAATAATCATAGCAAAGTTCATCAAAATCATGCGGTAATCATCAAATATAATTATAATCAAATTTTTTTTATATTAAGATAAAAAAAAGGAGCAGAATTGTGGAGAAACAGAAATATGCAAGATATAGAAAGATACTGAAAAACAGATGGGATTCATACCATGACTGAAGCTAGAACCTCAACCAAAGAGAGAATATCAAGGAAGTTGCATATATTCTCATCATATGTAGAACTCAACAGGTCAGCCTCTCCCAAGCCTGACACTTCTCCAGTTCCCTCCTCATGGGGCTGTAATCTGGGAAGTAGCTCGTTGACTAAAGCAAGAGAATTTTGCAGCCGTGACCCAGAATAACGCTGCTTTTGGAGGTTCTCTAACAGTATCACTGCAACATCTTCCATGGAAACTGCACCCACTGAGAATGGACAACTGGTGCAAGAAAAAATGCCTGATGGATTTCCAACAACTGATGAGGAAAAGGATGTAGAATCGGTCAACGAAGTTTTCTTCTCAAGAAACCTAACCAAGGATTTTACCACAGTCATAGCAATGGAATACTGCTGAAGGGTAAAATATTTGGAGCCACATATGTGGGCAAAAGCATGAAGAATAGCCAGCATCACTGGAAGGTCAAGCTTCGGCATTCTAATGATGCTGCATGACATCTCACAAACAAAACCAATATGGTCAACAGCTGAGCACAAAGATGCTAAAAGACACCCTGCTGCAACTACCATGTGAGCTGAAGCAGCCACTTCCAACAAAATAATGAGGTTACCATTTAAAACGAGCTTCAATTTGGAATTAAGATTAGACTCTGACTCAGCAGATACACCACTATCATAGACAAAAACTTTCTGCTGCAGAAGAAAATCCTCAATGAGAGCAAGCAGTCCGAACAAATCACACGAATCTGTAAGCATCCTTCTCAAACTTGGATCAGATAATGCTGCATGGAAAATAAGAACTCCTAAGGCAAAGACAAATAAAAATAAAAAAAGAAAGTGAAGCATACAAAAGTTGAAATTTGAGACTGTTAATAGCAAATACCTGAGTGGAACTTCAAACTCACTGAACCAAGAGAACAGACTAAATTATCAACCACGCCATTTTTCAGGTTCTTCAATCCAAGCTCAGAAATCTCATGCAGTATAAGTGACAAGAATACGCATGCCTTCTCCCTGCAAACACCATCACCGAGCAAAGGATTTAATTAGCAGGTCTGATGTACCATTCTAAGTATAGAAATGCATATTTTGTGCTCGAATTTATTCATTTTTCACAGGGCGTCATCATATTTTACAGTTAAAGATTGGGGGGCCCCCCCCCCCCCCCCAAAAAAAAAAAAAAACACATATATACGAGTCTAACTTATTTTTGATAGAAATGTAGAAATGTAAAAACACCTACCAAGTGTAGAAAGGCATGGTATCATTTCCGGCGTCTCATGTAATAGAAATCACAGAACAAATACTTTTTTATATACAAACCTATGAAGTCAGGTTAGATATGCAAATGGTAATCCATGGAATAAGGAAAGAAACATGTACCACATGAGCCCCGGCAAACAGGTCTATCTTAAGAATCACTATTCAAGAAATCTAAGAAGCATCGATATTTCATCCAGCGGGTCACAAACAGCTCTTGGCATGAAATAAGACCACAACTCATCAAAATCCTAGTCTTTTGACAGTATCAAGACAATCCCAGTCACAAAAAAAACAGCACATGGAACATCATGTCAAATAGTACCCAAGTAAATATCTGATATTAAATAAGTCATGTACCTTGTTGAGAGATCTTCAGCTTTAGAAAGGGCGTGTATTATATTTTGAATGAATATCTCTGCCGACTTATCAAAAGAACATGGTGGCGCACAACTGTAAATTGTTTGAAGTATCCTCAAAATGCTAGAATTATCTTTGTTGTCAGAGGCTACAATAAAAAACGTCTGCATCCCACCATGACCATATGTAATCCCATTTTGACATGATAAAATAGTTCCTTCATTTCCAGAATTATAAAGGTATGACATCCCCAACTTCCCACTTGAAACATTAATTTCCTGATGTTGAGTATCACTTAATGCTCTCAAAGCAGCATCTTTTGAGAAGTCAACAAAATTATGCTCCATAAACAACTGTGAAGAAATGGAGCCATTAGATACTACATTTGTAAGATTATTCTCCATTTCAATCATAACTGGATGATCCCTTGCATTTGACAAACCTTCATGGAAACTCTTACTCGCCAGAATCCCAGAGCTTCCTACTTCAAGTTTCTCATCCTTATCAAATTCAACCTCAGGCAGCATAGGAGACAAGGGATTGGCAATAGCTTTACGATAGGAGTCTTCATCAGCAGCATTATCCATGTCCAGCAACTTCATGTAGTCATCAGTAAACAGGTGGTCAAAATCTTGAGGAGTACCCAGGTCATGACCAGCAATATTATTTGTTCCATACTGAAAACCACAATCAGATCTCATTGTGTTAGACCCAGGGGATGAAGAAGGCATGCACGTATCTGAGTTATTGAAATCTGGATCAGGCATGCCATTTGAATCCACAGAGTCTCGCAGACGATGAGTAATTATTGTTCCCTCGGAGGAGGTTTTTCTTTTCTTGAGAGGTCTAGAAAGCTTTCTGCAAGATATCCCTTCCTCCGGTCCATCTATTTGGCCTTTGAGAATATCATGCAGTAGGGATAGTCTCTGAGGCAGCTGTTGATGTATGTTCTCGCCCTTAGCAAACAAATTTTCATTGGAGTCTACTGCACCAAGATTCCTCTTCTTTTCACACGAGCCAAGTTTCCTTTTACCAGAACTGTCAGTAATTGGACTTCTCCTTCTGTCATCAGCTTTAGCTACATTGTGCTTATTGTACCTTATTTGCATTTTGTCGGACATCATTATCGGGCAGTTTGATATATCTTCACCCAGGTTAGCTGATGTCATAATAGAAAGTGTACCTCTTTCCTGTGATCCCACCAAGGGTCGATCAGAAAAAGATGCCGAACTGGAATTCATGGCAGAACTCTGTAACATTTTTTGGTTGGAACCTCGATATGGAGGATCCATCCTAGAATCTATACCTGAAATGAGTCGCCTCTGATGCCCATCTGAGCATAATATTTCGCTTTTGGAGGTTTGACCACCAACCTGCAAAGTAACATGACCCAGTCAATTATTACCAATCCATATAGAATTAAGGCCAGCAGTGAAGTAGGACCATAAATCTGGTGATGTGTGTGTGCATGATTTTTACACTCCTGAAAGACTACGACATCCTATCAAACAATACAGAAGTATAGAATCTGCAAATCGTTTAATCTAATGTTTTAACTGACATAGCTACATCTTCCACAATTTTTTCTTGAAATTCATGTACACATAAACCCCGCAGCAGTAATAGCAAGAACAAACAAGTAGTAGTAACTCGCCATGTTGACTGCATTTTATGATGATTGTCAGAGAAAAATCATATGCTGGCAAGTTGATAACCACTGCCTGGGAAATGTTATCACCTTTAAAAGGCTATTCTGACATGAAAAGAAACGAAATTGCAAGAAGTATTTAAGCAAAATCAGGTACAATATATAAAGGCAACAATTTCATGATTTATGATGGACAAAACTAACCTTTTCCAACTCATCTATACCTTCAGAACGTTTCAAGAAACTTCTATCTAGTATTGTCAAGCGCTGTTGGAACTGAAGAAAATCCTGCTTGAGACGACATAATTCTTGTTGCAGAATCTTGTTACGAAAAGTTTCTACCTTTGCTGCTTCCTTAGCATGCTTCGCAAGCAGCTTTTCCAGCTTAAGTTGTTTCTTCAGAAGTTTAACTGTATCAGTTTCTAAAATGGCATCATTGTTCCTAGTGGGTGAATTGCCAGAGTAGATTCTGCATGAAACAGACTCCTGCAGTTCCTTCTGTAACTCTTCTACCCTGAGCTTGCACTTCTGCAGCTGTCCGGATAGTTGATCAGCTGAATGCTTCTGTTCCAAGGCCATTTTTTTGTATTTTTCTGCAACTTCTCTCTGTTTCTTTGCTTTCTTTTTCTCTGAATCTGCACGCTTCTTCTGCTTAATATTAGTTTGTTCTTTTTCCAAAAGCATCTTTTCCACCCACTGAGAGAATCGGGAATCATTCTTAAGCATGCTCGCATATACATCAGGGGCCGGCACTGCATTCCTGCCAGTATTGGATTTATCAGCTAGAACCTCAACCGACTTTACAGAAGATATATGGTTTTGTAACTCCAACTCTAGTTTTTCAGCCCTAATATTCGCCTCTTCCAACTTCCTATTCAAATTTTCAGCTCGATCCTTCTCAAATGTGGCCTGCTTCAAATTCTTTTCTGCTAGTTCCATTTGCTCTTTAGATTTGACAACAGCCAAGTCTGCCCTTTTTCTTTCTTTAATGGATTTCTGTTTCTCCATCGCCACTTCCTTTAGAGCAGCTTGAGATTTGGACTTCTCCAGAGCCAACAATGACTTCAAATCATCAGTTTCCTGTTTTAATTTCTCCAATAAAAGACTATCTTCAGATTTTACAGAAGACTTATATTGAAGCAACTCGCCCTCTAATTGTTCAGCCCTATTTCTAATGTGTTCCAACTTCCTATTCAAATCGTCTGCTCGATCTTTCTCCAAATTGGCCTTCTTCAAACTTGTTTCAGCAAGTTTTTGTTGCTCTCCGGCCCTTTTTCTTTCCATAATGGCTTTCTGTTTCTCAGCTTCCATTTTTTTCTCTGCAGCATCAGATTTAGATTTTTCCAAATCCAACAATGACTTCATATCATCCGCTTCTTTTTTTAATTTTTCCCACAGAAGACTATTTTCCTCAGCCTTTTTCCTCTGGGCATCTGCGGCCTTCTGCACTTCAGTAATCTTATTTCTTCCCATATTGAACTTCTTCAACGCCTCATCTGCATTCTTCTTTTCCAAAGCAGCATTTGCCCTCTCTTTGTCCAGAAGCTCCTTCAGCTGCTTAATTTCTTCTTCAGCCCGTATTAAACGTTCTTGAAGCTCCTCATCTGATCCTTGAGAAGTAGAACTGCCGATTTGTTTCAGTGATCGAACCTCATCTTGTAGAGCTGATACTTCATCCTCAAGATCATTTCGGCGACCAGATTCTTTATCTCTTTCTTCTTTCCAAACATTAGCCTGCAATTTGTGCTCCTCCAAATCTGTATAAAAGAAAATGTAAACATCATCATGGAGAATAATAAAGATTAACGAAATCAATAATCATAAAAATAATAACACCAATGAAAATCAATAAACCAGCATTTTTACCTTTTTTAAGGCTCTCATAATTTTTCTCAAGCGCATCATATTTAGTCTGCAACATTGTTGCGCATTGACGAAATTGCTTCTTCATCACTTCAACTTTCTTATACTTCTCCGAAAGCTTCGAGTGGCTCTGCTGCAACTGCAAGAAGTCAAGAAATTTCAACAACAAATTATAAGATAAGAAAACCACAAACTGTAGCGAAATGAAAACAAATTACCGCGGCACAGCAGGCATTGGGTGGTTTGTCTAGTTGCACCTCCACATCCTGCGCCATTTCGTCCGAAGCGAGCAAAGAAATCCCCTCAATTTCAGAAAAATAGAGAAACCAAAATCAACTGACGGCGAACCAGAAAAGGGTGGGCATGGGTTCAGAAGAAGATTAAAGCGACGTCGTTCAAGGGACGTCCATGTATTGAGATGAAACCAATCACCATTAATGATTCCTCAGTGGCGAGTGAAGCAATTAAACCCTATTTCCAAAACCCCAAATGTTTGCTGTTGCAAGCGAAAAAGGAAGCATCGAATTAGGGTGAAAATAAATAACGGAGTTATTTAAACAGAATACTATAATTTGGGCCTGTTGGGCTTTCATTTGACCCGGTTGAGGAAGTAATCTAATTGAGAATTTTATTAGTACAGTATTTCTCTAAATTTGAAATTTATCCCAAATTTTTTCTTTTAGACTATACCAAAAAGTTAAACAAATTAGGAGAGTTTACCCTAATTTTTATTATATAATATTTCCCTAATATTTTTTTAAAAATATTTTAAATAATTAATCAGATTAAAAATACATCAAGTCACACATTATTAAAATTGATTAATTCATTATATCTTTATTGTAACTGATAAAACTAATTGTAGTAAAATTTCACAATATAAAAAACTTTCGATAAGTTTTCCTAAATTAAATATTGGAATGTGATTACATTAAGAAAAATAATAAGATAACCTAAAAAATTTATAGATACATTGACGTAAAATTTATTGTTTTCCTTGTCTAATAAATGCAAAAGCTCAATTGACAGAGTTAAAAACCATAATTTAACTTTTTTATTACTCCATCCGTCCCAAGTAAATTGTCCACATTTCCTTTTTCGTCTGTCCCATAATATTAGTCCACATTCCTAAAATAGCAAATTCTCCACACTCATCAATAAAATATAAATTCCACTAACACTCACTACCACTCACATGCATTGGTCATCGTGCCCGGTCAAATGTGGACAATTTGACCGGGACGGAGGGAGTACTTTAAATTTGCTTTTAGTTTTCTATGATCACAGTTAACTTGATTTTTTTAATAACGTACGAGTTAAGTATAAACTTTAGAGTTATAGAATAAAAAAGTATTTATAATTAATATTATCAGATATTTGTTAGGAATTATATTGTTTTGTTGAATGTCAAACATTTTCTGTCATTTAATCTTTTGTATAAAATTGACTCTGTTACAATTAATCTTACAACTGTAATAATGTATATGTTCTAGTTTTACAGTAGTTCAGGTCCGGCCAATGATGAGTTCATATTTTCACTCATTATTGGTTTAATTTATCTTTGTTTTTAGTTTTATTTTAGTTATTTTTAATGCATGAATCGCTCTAGGAGGATATTGCGCTTGTAGTGGTGTATTGTTGCAGGTTTTAGGATGAACACCGAAAATCCATTCCGAAAGCAGTGACGTGCAAGAGTAGCAGTGAAGTATTTCTCCACTCAAGGTATTCAGGCTATTGGAGCATGGAAATGGATAGAGCTTTGAATTAGCTTTCCAACGCAACCGGAATCGGGTCAATCGGAGTTCGGGAGCAAAAGTTATGACCAAAACCGTGAGAGCGCGCACAAACGGTCGACGCAGCAGTCCCAACGGTCGATATGAATTCACGTCGATCGACACAAGACCCACGTCGATCGATGCGAATAATTTTGGCAAATTTCTGGAAGTTTTTCACGAATCTTGGGCGAGATTTGGTCAAAATTGAAGAGATATATCATATTGGAAGCCCTGAAGACTCAAGATCAAAGATATATCCATTATAGGATATGGAGATTTAGATATACATCAAATCCAATCCTATTTCCTATAGGATTCAGCCTTGTAAAGTTCATACAAACACTATAAATACCCCTCTAGACTAGTTTATTTAGTGGATTTCACTCCCTATATGAATATTAATTCATATATCCTTCTCAACCTCAATTTCTGTAGTTAGGATTTTATTTTATTTTATGCACTTTTGAATTTATGTTTTTATTTTAAATATAAGTTTATTTTATATTAATTATGTCTTTTATTTCTAGGGTTTGATATTACTTTGAGTGCATGTTTAGGATTAATTAATTAGGTTCAAATTCCTGTGTTTATTTTATAATTCTAGATTAATTCAAGGACCGAAAGGTGACGATTGGTTTAGATGTCTAGCTATTGATAGAAGGACCGAAAGATGAATATTGATAGTGGGATTAGGAATGCATGATATACTCTATACTGTCCAATGAGATGTATTAGACTGTAGGAATTGAACTGAATTGCTTATCAGATTGACTAACTTGGTGTTCTTGAGACCGAGCGGAGATAGTCACTAATTAGTAATCTAGGTTATATTTGTCCAACCAAGGAAATATAACATTATTGCAGTATTCCACCCGTTAAATTAATTGGTTCTTACATGTTATCCATAATAAGATTTCTTCCCTAGGATTTGTGTTTCGTTTTATTTAATTTAAGTTTATATTTTATTTTTTCTGCCTAGTTTAATAAACAAATCTGATTTTGAAGTACTCAAACAATTAATTTGAGATTGTGTTTTAGTACATAGGACTATTTCGCATATCTTTTCTCTGTGGGTTCGACATTCGAGTATAAATTTATTTGACCACTATATTTGCAATTAATCTGGTAGAAATATCAGTGATCAAATTGGCGTCGTTGTTGGGGAATAGATAGATTTAGCGCCTATTACTAATTTTGTTGAGGATTTTTGGATTGAGTTATATTATATATTATATATTTTATTTTAATTTTTGCTTTTGTTTTGCAGTAAAAAAAACGAGGACTGCTCGACTTCGATCGGCGCAGCCTGGCATTGATCAAAGTCAAGATCGGCGACGTGATGCACTTCGACGGGAGGATATTGCGCTTGTAGTGGTGTATTGTTGCAAGTTTTAGGATGAATTCATCGAAAATCTGTTCCGAAAGTTGTGACGTGCAAGAGTAGCAGTGAAGTATTTCTCCACTCAATGAATTCGGGCTATTGGAGCATGTAAATGGATAGAGCTTTAAATTAGCTTTCCAACGCAACTAGAATCGGGTCAATCGGAGTTCGGGAGCAAAAGTTATGGCCAAAACCGTGAGAGCGCGCAGAATCGGTTGACGCAGCAATCCCAGCGGTCGATATTAATTCACGTCGATCGATGCAAGACCCGTGTCGATCAATGCAAATAATTTTAGCGAATTTCTGGAAGTTTTACACGAATCTTGGGCGAGATTTGCTCTAAATTGAAGAGATATATCATATTGGAAGCCCTGAAGACTCAAGATCAAAGATATATCCATTATAGGACATGGAGATTTAGATATACATCAAACACTATAAATACCCCTCTAGACTAGTTTATTAGTGGATTTCACTCCCTATATGAATATTAATTCATATATCCTTCTCAACCTCAATTTCTGTAGTTAGGATTTTATTTTATTTTATGCACTTTTGAATTTATGTTTTTATTTTAAATACAAGTTTATTTTATTTTAATTATGTCTTTTATTTCTAGGGTTTGATATTACTTTGAGTGCATGTTTAGGATTAATTAATTAGGTTCATGATTCCTGTGTTTATTTTATAATTCTAGATTATTTCAAGGATCGAAAGGTGACGATTGGTTTAGATGTCTAGCTATTGATAGAAGGACCGAAAGATGAATATTGATAGTGGGATTAGGAATGCATGATATACTCTATACTGTCTAATGAGATGTATTATACTGTAGGAATTGAACTGAATTGCTTATTAGATTGACTAATCTTGTGTTCTTGAGACCGAGCGGAGATAGTCACTAATTAGTAATCTACGTTATATTTGCCCAACCAAGAAAATATAGCATTATTGCAGTATTCCACCTGTTAAATTAATTGGTTCTTACATGTTATCCATAATAAGATTTCTTCCCTAGGATTTGTGTTTCGTTTTATTTAATTTAAGTTTATATTTTATTTTTTCTGCCTAATTTAATAAACAAAACCTGATTTTGAAGTACTCAAACAATTAATCTGAAACTGTATTTTAGTACATAGGACTATTTCACATATCTTTTCTCTGTGGGTTCGACATTCGAGTATAAATTTATTTGACCACTATATTTATAATTAATGTGGTAGAAATATCAGTGATCAGCCAACCAAATACTCGAAGGCATGAAAAGTCAATTGATAAGAAGATCAAGTTCAATTGAAATCCATAACTGGTCAGTAGACAGTTATGAAAAGAAGAGAATTGTAGCTAAAAAGTCAGAAGATTCGAATGAAAAAGTTTGTGATAAGAAAGTAAACCTTAAATGACTCATTTTTGTGAATAGCATACCTCTGCGAACTAGCTGAGAGAATGATCAGCTGATAGTTTAGGAAGAACTAACAACTAAGAAAAAGGATGGACAAATTTATGCAAAAGCTTAATTGACCGAATCCTCAACTAATGCTATCTATCATTCAAGACATCTCATCCACGTACACAAGTTGCAGAGTTGTATAACTTTGTACAAGCATTTTCCAGCAAGAAAAGATGGATAATTTCAATTCAACAACGACTACATATTGAATGAAGTCTATAATACCATCTCAAAAATAAAAGTAATATGGAGCTAAAAAGAACAAGAAAGCAGTAGTAGCAGAGATTTTTAAATAAGCGTTGAGGTAGCGAAAGTTGATGTGGATCAGGATTGTCATTGTAGTTGTTATGGTTGATAAGATTGTCAATGATGCTAAAAGCTCTTAAGCATTATGTGCATATTTAGCACGAGACCTCTATCAGCATGTCAACGAAACCACTTGAGTAATCTAGTTGTTCATCTGTATAGGTTCCGATAGATTACAAATCCGTAGGATTAGTGATATGTGTGTGATTTGTGCACCTAATTCACATCCAATCATGCAATTAAACACTATAAAACAACACAAATTACACACATATCTCTTCTTTTGGTTGATTTTACCTTCACTTGGTGTTTGAGAGGTGTTTGAGTGTGCAGGGCATGAAACGAGCAAGAAATCCGGGTTTTCGAGCAAAATTTAGCCAAGAACAGGAACCGTCCCGAGTGGGACATGATCATCCCATTCGGGACCATCATCCCATGCGGGACGCTATGGTTCCGTTCGGGACCGAAGTTCGGGAGACAGCATTCCATTCGGAATTCGGAAATTTGACGAGAATTTTTGGTGCAGAGTCATCCCACTCGGGACAAGTCATCCCATTCGGGACCAAACCATCCCACTCAGGATGGGTCAATTCTGTGAGCTTTTGAGGAATACGATCCCATTCGGGATGAAACCATTCCACTCGGGACCGAAGCGGGAATTTCAGCTATAAAAGCAAGGGAAATCATAGTTAGAAGGGAGAGACTTCATACAACTTTGGGGATCAAAGGAGACTCAAGAAAAGGTATAGAAGGGCAGTTCCAAGGGTGAAAAACCAGAGATCATGGAGAGGAAACATCACGAAATTGAAGATCCATAATCTAATTCCTAAGATTTCTTGATCCTTGCTCTTTTTATGTTCAATTGGGGGAGAAAGATGTTTTACTTTGAATTCATGAATAGCTAATTCTATTTTTGAGGTTTAGGATGTGATTGGGAAGATTGATTGATATTGTTTGGATTTGGTATTTAGAATTTCCAAGGATTTGATTATTTGTTGATGATTTCAAATTGTGTTTCATATATGCTTGATCATCTTGTATGGATAATATGCCTCAATTGACTAGCTAGATTGGTTGGTGAAATTGTAGGAGAAAACAACAATAATTGGGTATCCTTTCATTTAGAATATAGGTGATTTGGTATTCAGATATAGAATTCTTGAGCTATTGGGAGTCAATTGGAATCAATAAACCTAGATTTAGGTTGAGATAAAGGTTGATCTACTAGTATTACACCGGTATTAAGGGTAATAGTTATATAAGAGAATTGATCCAAATTGATAAATGGAAATTGGTTGTTTTGACAAATCTAAACATAATTCCAAATCTTCACAATCCATCCTAAGTACCTCAACTTTTCTCTCTTTTGTTATTTTTCATAAGGTGTTTGGAGTTTAATTTAGTTAATTGAATTAAGTTCTAAGTTTTAAGTATTTTATAGTTGAAAACCTCAAGCTATTTGACCGCATCTAGATATTGAAGTTTTAAAATCAATCTCTTTTATTCATTGCAACGGGCAAGTTGAGTCTCTGTGTTCGATAATTTTACTTGATAAAAAAATACTGCATCAAGTTTTGGCGCCGTTGCCGGGGACTCAAAGTGTAGGTCGCTGCTTGATATTAGGGGATTTAAAGCTTGGTAGTCTAGATTTTATAAGATTGTTATTTAATTTAAATTTTCATTGGTGCAGGTCGTGTATGATTACTCGATCTAAGGCAAAGAGAAGATTAGAACTTATAATAGAGGAAAAAGAGAACGGAGATATGGCAGGAGAAGAACACATGAATGATAGGCAGATGATAGAGAATCTGCAGAGACAGTTGGATGAAGTAAGAGCTCAAGTCAATAATACAAGGGAACGTAATCCGAGGGAAGAAAGGAGGAATCCTCTTCAAAATTTGTTCCGACCGCAAAGGGGAGAACTTAATGCTGGATTCAACGTTCATACTGATGCTACTCATTTTGAGATCAAACCCCAGCTTGCTCAAATGGTACAAAAGAACCAGTTTGGGGGAAAGTCGGGTGAAGATCCTAATGCTCACATCATACAATTTCTGGAGGTAGCGGATATGATCAAAATCAACCAAGTCCCTCAAGACCAAATAAGGATGTATATGTTCACGTTTTCCTTGAAGGATGAGGCCAAGGCTTGGTTGGTGGGTCTGAACAAAAATGAAATTCGAACCTGGGAGGATTTGAAGGAGAAATTTCTGTTGAAGTATTTTCCACCAGGACTGACATTAAAGAGGAAAACAGAAATTCAGTCATTCAGCCAGCAGTATGATGAGCCACTCTACGAGGCATGGGATAGATTCCGAGAGTTGCTGAGGAGATGTCCGAAACATGGGATGTCTAATGCTCAGATAATTTGCCAATTTTATGCCGAGGTAGATAACGACACTCAATTGCGGCTGGATAATATTGGTGGAGGAGATTTTCTTGATATGGAGGAAGAAGAGGCCATGAGGGCCATTGAAAAGTTGGCAGAAAACAGTTACAAATGGCCAAAGGAAAGAAGAGATTATAGGGTTGTGAAGAGTGTGGCTGCGATGAAGGACCAGGATGAAATGAAGGAGAAAATGGCTTCAATGGAAACAAAAATGGATTTACTTCTTTTGGATAGAACTCAACAGCAACAACAACAAATGGGGAGTTCATCCAGGGGAGGAAACTCATCTTCCACTCAAAGCTGCAAAATGGGGTAGATGGAGGCTCAACATATTGATGATGTCAATTTCGTTGGTAGAGGTGGCTTTGGGAACTACCGAAGGCCTTATTATCAGTACGATAATCCACCCTATCATCCCAACAACCGATATTATCCAAATTTGTCCTATGGGAATCCAAAAAATGCTATGAATCCACCTCCTGGATTTGAGCATAAAGGAGAAGGATCGAATCAGATGAGTGGAGGTAATAATTCGAGGAAGCAATATGTGCAACAGGAAAGAAGAGCGCAAAGTTCAAAAGATGAAGAGCTCGAGAAGCGATTTGACAAATACGACAATATGTTGATGGAGATGCAGAATCAGATCTCAACTATAGCTAAGCATGTGAGTGGGAAACATCAACAGGGGCAGTTTCCCAGTGATACTGAAGCAAATCCGAAAACGAATGTCAGTGCTATAGCCACGAGAAGTGGTAAGTCTTATGAGGAACCTCGTGATACCACGTTGGGTAAGGAGAAGAAGGAGCACAAGGACAAGGTTTCAGAAGAGGAGGAGATTGAAGTGGAAGTGACTCCCCAACTAGTCAAAACACAAAAGGGGAGCACATCCGAGGAAATGTCCAGAGGGGGCAATCTACCCTTTCCTCAGAGATTTGCAAAGCAGAGATTGAGCAAACAGTTTGCAAGATTTTTGGATCATTTAAGCAAGATTCACATTAACTTGCCGTTGCTGGAAGTGCTACAGGATATTCCAGGGTACACCAAATTCTTGAAGGAATTGGTGACACGGAAGAGGAAGTTTGGGGATTTTGAAACTGTAAACTTATTTGAAGAATGCAGTGCGGTGATACAGCAGAAGATGCCTTTCAAAAGGCAAGATCCCGGGAGTTTCACGATTTCATGTGTCATTGGTGGACTGGAATTTGGCCATGCTTTGTGCGATTCGGGTGCGAGCATCAATTTGATGCCTCTTTCTATTTTCAAGAGGCTACAAATCGGGGAGATCAAACCAACAACCATCACTCTCCAAATGGCGGATCGCTCCATTTCATATCCGAAAGTTATTGTGGAAGATGTGTTGGTAAGAGTTAATGATTTTATCTTCCCTGCAGATTTTGTTGTCCTTGATATGGAGGAAGATAAGAATGTGCCCTTGATCTTGGGGAGACCGTTCTTGGCCACTGGAGGAGCACTGATTGATGTTAGGAAGGGGGAGCTGACTCTCCGCTTCAATGATCAGAAAATCTCATTTTCTATTTCTGATGCAATGAAGAAGCATGAAGGAAGGTATGAGGAGTGTAATAACATCAAGGTAATTTCTACTCCTTTGTTATTTGGTGATGTGAAGAAAGATGCATTAGAAGAAGTTATGCATGATTATTTAAACTTTAATACTGGTTTTGATGAGCTTTATGAGGTTTGTGATGAGTTATTAGAAATGGTGAATGCTTTGGATAATGCGCCGGAGGTCAAACCCAAGCAGGATGTCAAGTTTTTGGAGTTGAGGACGAAGGAGGAGGAACAAGAAGCAAAATTGAAGAAGGAAAGGAGCAAGACCGAAGCTCCAGTGGTGGAGTTGAAGAAATTGCCAGACCACCTCCGATATGTGTTCCTTGGGGAGAATAACACATATCCAGTCATTGTTGCTTTGGCGTTGTCTGCTGTGGAGATTGAAAAGCTCTCAAGGGTCCTGAGAATGCACCGATCAACTATAGGTTGGCAGATTTCCGACATAAAGGGAATCAGCCTGTCAATAGTCATGCATAAGATAATCCTTGAAGAAGGGAGCAAACCGAAGAAACAACCACAAAGGAGACTCAATCCGAAAATGCAAGAAGTGGTGAAAAAGGAGGTGTTGAAGCTGCTGGATAACAACATTATCTACGCCCCTAGTGATAGTGAGTGGGTCAGTCCGACTCACATGGTTCCGAAGAAAGGGGGGTTCGAGAAAGTTATCAAGCCAAACGGTGAAGAAGTGATTGAGAGACCGACTACTGGATGGCATTTTTTGCATTGATTACAGGGCTTTAAATAATGCAACTCTTAAAGATCATTTTCCTTTACCCTTTATTGATCAAATGCTTGATCCGGTTTATTCTACTCTCTATTGCTTATTTAGTTTATGTTAATATCTATTTTATGTTTATGTTTGGTTAATTTAGTTCTCGAACTGGTTGTATTAAAGTATGACTTGAAGTTTCTGTTGAAGACAATTTTTATTTGGAGGAAATTTCTGTTTTGAAAGGTTGTTTCTCTGTGGTGATGTTGAGCAGGTGGATAGAGCTTTAACAGACGGAACCATGCTGAAATTTTTGTGATTCGTGCTCTTAAAACCATCGGAAGCGGGGTACACAAGTTTTTAACACTTAATTCTTACACTAGCATGAGTTGAATGATATATTTGTGAATTAGATGCTTGTCAGTGAAGTGTGCTTTAAAACGAAAAACTAAAGTCTGAGATTGGATTTGTGATGAAGCATGATCATGATTTTATTTCACTGGAGCTTATGATAGTGCGGAATCAATTGATGTCGATCCATGTGTAGGTTGAACAAATTTTGCATTTGACTTCATGTTATATTTATGTTTAGAACTCAAGACCTTAGAATTTGTGAGAATTGAGCCTGGTTCGGTTGTGAGAGGCGAGGCACAAGTGGAATAAGTAAAGTCTGTCGATATCACTTTGTTTAACAAACCACATTGAACTAGGAAATTATGTTAGGCCATCCTTTCTTTGATATAACCTTACATAATTTGGAGAATAAGGTGGAAATATATTATCTTAACCATTGTTTTGGAGCCAAGTTGAGCCATAATTTGTTCGAATAATTTAGGAAAAATTTTGAGGTTGGGATAGAAATTGAAAAGAAAAAAAATTGAGAGTTTAGAATTGAAAGAAAGTGAGTGCATTGTAAATATTGAAGAAGCAATCCTGACGAGGGATATATGAAAAAGAAAAAAGAAAAAAATAAGTTGTGTTTAATACTGAGAATTGTCAAAAAAAAAATGGGGTTGATAAGAGTGGTATGAATTTATTGTTGAAGGATTGAATGGTTGTTTGTGAGAGAATGGGAAATGGGGATGAATTAGTCACTTTAGCCAAAACACCCTACCTGTTAGTAAGCCACGTTACAACCAGATTAAAGTCCTATCGGATTCTAGGATGATGTGGTGATGCGAACAAGTGTGGTTGAGATGAACAATACGAATGAAGCTTGTGCACTTGTGCTAGAGAGAAAGAAAATTAATCCTACACAGCTGAGTGTGAGTGTTACACTTAAATATGTCACATGTCGGTAAGGTTGAGTTCTTCGTATAAATACAAACATGATGGATATTGAAAAATTTGTGAAATCGTAACATGCATTGACTGATAGTGATGAGCTGTGAAGCATTGCACCAAGTGAATGAAAATCTTGTTTCTTGTTTTTGATTGAGGACAATCAAAGGCTTAAGTTTGGGGGGTTTGATATGTGTGTAATTTGTGTTGTTTTATAGTGTTTAATTGCATGATTGGATGTGAATTAGGTGCACAAATCACACACATATCTCTTCTTTTGGTTGATTTTACCTTCACTTGGTGTTTGAGAGGTGTTTGAGTGTGCAGGGCATGAAACGAGCAAGAAATCCGGGTTTTCGAGCAAAATTTGGCCAAGAACAGGAACCGTCCCGAGTGGGACATGATCATCCCATTCGGGACCATCATCCTGTGCGGGACGCTATGGTTTCGTTCGGGACCGAAGTTCGGGAGACAACATTCCATTCGAAATTTGGAAATTTGGCGAGAATTTTTGGTGCAGAGTCATCCCACTCGGGACAAGTCATCTCATTCGGGACCAAACCATCCCACTCGGGATGGGCCAAATTTTGTGAGCTTTTAAGGAATACCATCCCATTCGGGATGAAACCATTCCACTCGGGACCGAAGCGGGAATTTCAGCTATAAAAGCAAGGGAAATCACAGTTAGAAGGGAGAGACTTCATACAACTTTGGGGATCAAAGGAGACTCAAGAAAAGGCATAGAAGGGCAGTTCCAAGGGTGAAAAACCAGAGATCATGGAGAGGAAACATCACGGAATTGAAGATCCATAATCTAATTCCTAAGATTTCTTGATCCTTGCTCTTTTTATGTTCAATTGGGGAAGAAAGATGTTTTACTTTGAATTCATGAATAGCTAATTCTATTGTTGATGTTTAGGATGTGATTGGGAAGATTGATTGATATTGTTTGGATTTGGTGTTTAGAATTACCAAGGATTTGATTATTTGTTGATGATTTCAAATTGTGTTTCATATATGCTTGATCATCATGTATGGATAATATGCCTCAATCGACTAGCTAGATTGGTAGGTGAAATTGTAGGAGAAAACAACAATAATTGGGTATCCTTTCATTTAGAAGATAGGTGATTAGGTATTCAGATTTAGAATTCTTGAGCTATTGGGAGTCAATTGGAATCAATAAACCTAGATTTAGGTTGAGATAAAGGTTGATCTACTAGTATTACACCGGTATTAAGGGTAATAGTTATATAAGAGAATTGATCCAAATTGATAAATGGAAATTGGTTGTTTTGACAAATCCAAACATAATTCCAAATCTTCACAATCCATCCTAAGTACCTCCACTTTTCTCTCTTTTGTTATTTTTCATAAGGTGTTTGGAGTTTAATTTAGTTAATTGAATTAAGTTCTAAGTTTTAAGTATTTTATAATTGAAAACCTCAGGCTATTTGATCACATCTAGATATTGAAGTTTTAAAATCAATCTCTTTTATTCATTGCAACGGGCGAGTTGAGTCTCTGTGTTTGATAATTTTACTTGATAAATTTTTTTTGCATCAATTAGCCACCTTAAAGATAGGTCTTCAGTTGAAGATGTCAATTGAGAGGGTTCACGGCACCTTAAAGTCAGGTTCCCGAGTCACGACATTAGAGTAAAGAAGACTAAGATGTTCAAGCTGAAGACCTTAAAAGAACGAAATGGATAGCTCCTAGATAGGGGAAATCTAAATGCAAATGGAAGGAACCCAGTTGAAGAGATATCTAGAAATCAGCACTAGCTCCTGTTGGTAATTCGGGTACTTCATTGTAAATTTCCAATGTGAAATATTTAATTTTGTTGAAATTAAATGTTACCAACTCAATCTACGCGAAGAGTAGATAATCGTGGTATATTTATTTTGTCAAATTTGAATTCCGGTGAGTGAGAAATGAGTCCACGAAGTGACATGGTTGGTGGGATTATTACATAAGTGAAGTATGTAATAAATAAACTATCCCACATTGATTAATTAAAGTAATAAATCTATGTTTAAATACCTTTATGGTTGAGGTGTGTAATAACCAAGTGTGCAGTGTGTGTGGCACCCGGTGGCTCGTCTCGCGCGCCGCTGCCGCTTGCCTCGCCCCACCCCGCCTCAGCCTATGGCCTCAGCGAGGCTGCTGGCCGAGCGCCCGCGCCTGCAACCCGTGCCCCGACCCCAGTCTCATTCTCGGTTCTTGACAATTGGTCTTTGGGTGGTCTTTAGGCTCTTGGGTCCTTGGCTTGGCTTGGTCCACGATGCCTTATCTTTTTGGGCAAGTGAAATGAGCCTGCGGGCTCGACACGTGGACTGTCGACGTGGATAGACCAGTCGATGTGGTGCACAATGGGCATGTGACGTGGCTGATGAGTCAACCACGTGTTGCAAACATTTTGCACATGTTGAATTACACTCAAAGGTGTAACGCCTACAACAATTGATTGGCATCGGTTACACCCCGTGTCTCATGCCTGTAATGGCTCGGCCTTGCTGGCAGAGACATGCTCCCCCTGGTGGAACATATCTATAAATAGGCATGCATTGAGCTGTCCTTGGTCCCCCGAACATCCGACATCAGACAAGCTCACTTAGCCAGATACTGCAACATTATCCTCATATTGCTGCATCTTTTTTGTTGTTCTTCTGCAACTCAATTTCACCTCTATTCAGTTCGCCGGAGCCTTTTCGATTGCGCTGCTGCCTCGAAAAGGACGAAGCCATTTTACCTTTGGGGAAAATCGCCGTTCAACGAGCACTATGTTGGCAAATTTGTCTTGCGGGAAGAGGGCTTCCTCGACTTGGCTGTGCTTCATTGCACTTTATTTTGTTTCATTTCATTTCAATTTAATTTCTTTTATTTTGTTTGTTCTCGTACTAGCAGTACTTGCAGTAATACTTGTAAAACCTTGTTGTACTAGACGTAATTTATTGTAGTGTTTTCATTCGTTCTCCACAGATCTTATTTCCAACAATCGCAAGACAAATTTCTACTTCTCAAGATCTAAGATGGCTAATCACACTCTCAATGGTGCTGGAGGAAGCAACACCAACAACGGATATAAACTCCCTTCGAATGCCCAGCCGACAAGCCCTTCAAGTTTGGAGGCGTGGACTTCAAGACTTGGCAACAAAAAATGTTATTCTACCTCACTACTCTTGGATTGGTTGCCTACTTGAAGGAAGATAAGCCCGAGCTTGCCGATGATGAGGTCGGTCAGAACAAGAGAATTGCTTTTGACAATTGGTGTCATGGGGATTTTCTTTGTCAAAATTTTGTATTAAATTATTTAGTTGATCCCCTATACGCCGTGTATTGTAATGTAAACACCGCAAAAGAATTATGGGAACAACTAGAAAGAAAATACAAGACGGATGATGCGGGTACTAAGATCTACGCCGTGGCCAAGTATTTGTCATACCAAATGGTTGACAATAGATCGGTGGTGGAACAAGTGCAAGAGTTTCAACTCATTTTGCACAATGTTCACGCCGAGGGGATGTTACTCCCTGATGCCTTCAACATGGCTGCGGTCATTGAGAAGTTGCCTCCTTCGTGGAAGGACTTCAAGAGCTACCTTAAGCATAAGCAAAAGGCTATGTCTCTTGAAGATTTGGTTGTCAAGCTTCGTATTGAAGAGGAAAATTGAAAGGTGGATCCTACGTCGAGAGCTATGGATGCCAAGGCTAATTTGATGGAACATGGTGGTCCATCAAAGAAAAGAAAAAGGCCTAACCCGTCGAACAAGGGGATTTTGATCCAAGAACCTAAGTTCAAGGGTGTTTGCTACAATTGTGGCAAAAGTGGGCATATGACGAATCAATGCAAAAAGCCTAAAAAAAAAATAAAGGCAAAGCAAAGATGGATGACAATAATGTTGAACCCGATAATGATTGTGATGATGACTTGTGTGCCGTGGTTTCCGAGGTTCACCATTTTGACAATCCACATGAATGGTTTGTTGACACAGGCGTGACATGTCATGTAGCTTCAAATAGGAGTGTGTTTGTCTCCTATAAGTCTGTTGAAGGAAGAAAGCTCCATATGGGCAATCAAGCTTCCTCAGATGTGGTTGGAGTGCTCTAGTTTATGGCATGTAAGATTGGGACATGTGAATATTAATGAAATAAAGAGATTAGTAAATTTGAATTTACTAAAAGTGGTTGAATTCAAACAAACTAAATGTGAAGTTTGTGTTGAGGCAAAAATGACAAGAACATCGTTCAATTCAGTCGAAAGGAGTACTAAACCTCTAGAGTTGATACACACGGATTTGTGTGATTTCAAAATGGTGCAAACTAGAGGTGGGAAAAAGTATTATATTACTTTTATTGATAATTGCACCAGATATTGTTATCTTTACTTATTGAGAAGTAAAGATGAAGCAATTGATGCCTTTAAAAATTATAAAGAAGAAGCTGAAAATCAATTGAGTTGTCGGATCAAGATGATTCGAAGTGATAGAGGTGGAGAGTATGTTGCACCATTTGAAGAACTATGTGCCGCTTCGGGCATTATTCATCAAACAACGGCACCTTACTCACCTCAGTCCAATGGTGTTGCCGAAAGGAAAAATCGAACACTAAAGGAAATGATGAATGCCTTATCGATAAGTTTCGGGCTACCGCTAAATATGTGGGGAGAAGTTATCTTGACAACTAACTATATCTTGAATAATATACATCTTAAAGGGAAAGAGGTGACACCTTATGAGTTGTGGAAAGGTCGAAAACCTTCTTACAAGTATCTAAAGGTGTGGGGTTGTTTAGCAAAGGTCGAAGTACCTTTACCCAAACAAGTTGCAATTGGACCTAAAACAGTCGATTGCATCTTTATAGGGTATACTTTGAATAGTGCTGCCTATCGATTTTTGGTGCACAAGTCGGATAATCCGAATGTGACCGAAGGCACCACTATAGAGTTAACGAATGCTATATTCTTTGAGCACATCTATCCTTGTAAAGATAAGAAAGATGTACTGACTATGTCTAGAAAAAGGACATATGAAGAGGCTACTAGTTCTACTCCTATAGAGGAAGAGCTGAGACGTAGTCAAAGGGCTAGAGTGGCTAAAAGTTTTGGTACGAATTTAATCACCTACATGTTAGATGATGAACCTAGAACCATTAAAGATGCCTTAGCTAGACCCTATGACTCACTATTGCAAGAAGCCATTAATAGTGAGATTGAATCGATTATGCAAAATCATACTTGGATTTTGGCCGATCTCCCAAAAGGTTGTAAGTCCTTAGGATGCAAGTGGATCCTTAAAAGAAAGTATAAAGTTGATCGTTTGGTTGACAATTTTAAAGCACGCCTTGTGGCGAAAGGCTTTAAACAAAGAGAGGGAGATGATTTATTCGATACTATTCACCAGTGACTAGGATCACATCTATTAGGGTGCTTATAGCGATTGCTGCTTTGCACAATCTTGAAATACACCAAATAGATGTGAATACAACCTTTTTAATCGAGAGCTAGAAGAAGAAATATATATAGATCAACCGAAGGATTTGTAGTACCTAGACAAGAGAGAAAGGTATGAAAATTGGTTAGATCCTTATACGGTCTTAAACAAGCGCCCAAACAGTGGCATGTTCGATTTGACAATGCGATGTTACCAAATGGATTCAAGTATAACGAATGTGACAAATGTGTGTACTACAAAGGCACGTTTGACAATTTCGTGATTGTCTGCCTCTATGTAGATGACATGTTGATCATGGGAAGAAATCAACAAATAATTATTGATACTAAACGAATGTTGGAGAAGAAATTCAACATGAAAGACATGGGTGTGGCTGATGTGATTCTTGGAATCAAAATCATAAAAAAACCTAATGGAATTGTCCTATCACAATCTCACTACGTTGAGAAAGTGCTAAGGAAATTTGATGCTTATGATAGTTCACCGGCCAAAACACCGTTAGAGCTTAATATTGACTTTGTTAAAAACAAAGGTGACCCTGTTGGTCAAGAGAAATATGCAAGGGTCATTGGTAGTCTAATGTATTTGACTAACTGTACTAGACCGGATCTTGCATATGCAGTGAACAAATTGAGCAGATACACGAGCAATCCCAGTAATGATCACTGGAAGGCTCTTGTGAGAGTTTTGAGATACTTGAAGTATACTCTTAACTTGGGGTTACACTATATAAGTTTTCCACCTGTACTTGAAGGGTACAGTGATGCCAATTGGATCGACTCGCACTGCACAATTGGTAGAGGAGGCTACTGATGCAGTATTTTTATCAAGTAAAAATTATCGAACACGAAGACTCA
>JAPKLW010000717.1:189656-244804 GCA_026898455.1 Plectranthus barbatus
TTACAATTGCAATCTCCTCTAATAAAGAAGCCTATAAAGCTAGTTCACTGAGGCATAAATCCAAATACATGGTGATCAATCATGCAAGGGACACAAATTCAAAACCACAATAATAAACAAACCATGGAAATTCAATAAATCAAGTCCAAAAAATATCCAAAATCATCCCCAATCACATCCTTATCCTCAACAATGAGTTTAGCTACTCATGAATATAATGAAAAACATCAATATCCCAAAATGAAACATAGAAGAGAAGGGAAAACAAGAACTCTTAGGCTTTAAGGATGAATCCTCAATTCTAGCTTCGTTTCCTTCCTTCAACCTTCAATTCCCTGCCTTGAGATCGTGAGTTTCGCTTCTCCTTCGTGCCTTTTTCTCTCTAGGGTTTCTCAGAGTCTAACCTCTGTTTTGTGACCTCCCCTGGCCTTTTATAGTTGAAAAATCCGCAGCCTCAGTAATTTGGTCCCGAGCGGGACCTCCTTTGAAAACCTTCATCCCGAGCGGGACAGAGCCATCCCGAGTGGGATAGGCTTTGAATTACCAATTCACCACAATTTCACGCTAGATTTCTGAGTTCCGAGCGAGATAGACGCCTCCCGAGCACTGGGCCCGAGCAGGACAAGACGATCCCGAATGGAATTGGCTTCGACTTCCAAATTTCACGCCAAATTTCTAAATTCTGAACGCAATTTGCTCCTTCTGAACGTGGGTCCCGAACGGAACCGGCCTGTCCTGATTAGGACAGGCTTCGAGTTTTTGCCTTTTTGCTCCAAAAACTCGGGTTTCTTGCTCGTTTTATGCCCTGCACACTCAAAACACCTCTCAAACACCAAGTGAAGGTAAATCAACAAAAAGAAGAGATATGTGTGTGTGATTTTTGCACCTAATCCACATCAAATCATTCAACTAAATACCCTAAAAATATCACAAATTACACACATATCAACTACTAGAATCAGTATAGGCAAGGGTTTTACTAGCACTACTGATCGCTAAATTATTTAACAAGCGACTTAGCAAAGCTAACAATATAGCGGCAAATAAAATTATCGAATCCCAGGGGAAAGAAGTAACGAAAAATCCTAAGTACTAAAACATTAGTTCTCAAAACTCTGGTTAGGGAAAATCAAATTTTGGGTTTTGGTTATTTTGAAAATCTCAATACTTGCTAATTAAAATTAAGACAGAAAACTAAATTACTTTGGATGAAAACGATTATGGGAAGCACAGATTCCAGGGACATCTACCTATCATGTATGACATAGATGAATGAATTGATTATTTCCCAATTTAATTCCTTTTCGTAGTGAAACATCAGAAAGGTATTATGAACTTCTTTGTTGGACAATTCATAAAGTAGATTAATTAATTACCTATCTCCGCTCAGTCTCAAGATAAATTAACTAACTCCAAAGATCTAAAGATTTATCCCTACAATCAATCTCCTTCAGTTACGACAAGAAACCAGATTATATTGTGAATATCTCTTTCCATTGAAAACTATTACAGTTACGTCTCAAGTAATCAACTAATTGATCCTAAGTTGTGGCCAACAAACTCAAGATTATGAATAAACTCAGATTTCACAAACTATGAAGGGAAAGGGAAAATAATTCAATTAATCAAAACATGCATACATTGATAGTTCGAAACCCTAGAATCTGAGGAAGAGATTAGTTACACATATTCAGAATAATATTCATCATAGAAAAATAAAACCTGAATTGCATAAAAACTTTGGTCTGATTGTCTTCCCACAGAACTCTGTCTTCAAACATAAAAACTCTAAAACCTCGGAAATCTTCAATACTAAAATCTCTTAATTGCTCTAATGATTTCCACACTTAAAAATGAATTTACACATGGCTATTTATAATAGTGATAGATGTATCAAACAGTATCTAGGATGAGATATGTCTTTATCTTCAAAGCAGACTCAAATTAGGAATCCCGCATGCGCGTCGACCGTGGGAGAATAGCGTCGATCGATGCTGATGAAACACCCTCGTCGATTGACGTGGGCTTTGTTGCTTCCGTCGACCTTCCCCTTCTCCTTCATCGATCGCTTCTTCTCCAATTTCCTCGTCGATCGACGAGGCATCCCCGTCGATCGATGTGGACCTGAAACTGGGAATCCGGCTCTTCTCTGTTTTCGACCAAAAACCTGCATGATTCATCAAACACGACATTACAAGTACAAAAGCCAATTCATGCACGAAAAAGACACTAAAAACAATCTGAACATCACATAATTAGTTAAAGAACAATCAGATAAGTCGGTGAAAATCCTATCTTATCAACTACTCGCCGAGGACTCATCTTGGTTTCTCTTATGCTCAGCCGGAAGGTGCAGAACTTCCTCCATTTGGTTTTGACGTTCAGAACGGGGAAATTGTAGAAAAGAAGAAGGACAACCTCGATGAAGTGCTCTCCAAGTTCATCAAGACATCTGATTATCGAGTTGGGAAGATAGAGCAAGAAGTTGCAGGGGTAAATATGAAGGTGGACCACTAGGGAAAGCATGTGTAGATGATCGAGACTCAAGTTAGTCAGATTGCTACATCTCTTAGGATGCAACACAAGCAAGGACAACTTTCGGGCACCACTGAAGTGAACTCGAAGAATCAAAAGGAGTGAAAGGAGATAACTTTGAGGTCTGGGACAAACTACAAGGGTCCGGAGATGCCCCAAAACGAGTTTGGGGGTGAGATGAAGAAATTGTCCGCATATAAGACCTCTGTTTCGGTTGACACATCTGACATCGACTGAAACAGGGAGGCCGGCATGGAACAACAGTCAACACAGGAGACTTCGATCGAGACATGCATGTTGACCGACACACTGCATGTCGATCGACATGCGCATCCAGAGGCAGCATTCAACAAGAGCACATCCCGGTCAAAACAAAGGGTGGTTCAAGGTGAAAAGTCCAAAGAAGATGCAACTCAAATCCCTCCGATGCCCTTTCCCCAACGATTTTCCAAGCAAAAGGAGGACTCAAAGTTTGCTAGATTTGTGGAAAACTTGAAGAAGGTGAGTATCAACTTGCCAATGTTTGAGGCATTGAAAGAAATTTCAGGGTACATGAAGTATCTCCGGAAGCTAATGGGTGAAAAGAAGCAATTCGTGGATAACATGATCGTCAAGATTTATGAGCAGTGCAACCTACTACTCCAGAAGCAGGTGCCCATCAAGAGAAGTGATCCTGGATATTTCTCAATTCTAATCGAGATTGGGGCGATGGAATTCCAAAGAGTGTTGTGCGACACTGGAGCCAATAATAACCTAATGACGTACTCCATCTACAAATGCCTCAACATCAGAGAGATGAGGACAACTACAATTACTCTGCAGATGGCAGATCAATCTATCACGGTCCAAAGGTATACTTGAGGATGTGCTCATTCGTGTGGATCATCTAATTTTTCCTGCAAATTTGTAGTGCTTGAGTTGAAGGAGGACAACAACATGCCCCTGATCTTGGGATGGGAGTTCTTGGACACAAGTGTAGTTGTGATCAACTACCGGACTGGTGAGATAACCCTTCAAGAAAACGTTGAGAAGATCATCTTTGTGATCGATAAAAGTCGGCAATAATCTGAGTGCAACTGGATCACCTTTGTGGAAGAATCTGAAGATGAGGTGGAAGAATCCGAAGAAGATAAAGAGGAAGTTGTTGCCATCGAATGGGAGCGAGGAAATGAGATGACAAAATTATCAATAACAACATCTCTTCCCGAGTTCACTACTGTCATTCGAGATGGAAATGTGTTTATGGTGGATGCTAGTGGTCGCCAAGTGTGGACCCGACCTCCGTGGCGATAAAGAGTGAGGTATCGTCGAGCTACGATGTTAACTAAGCACTTGTTAGGAGGTAACCAAACTTTTACTTGCTTTATTATCAATTTTTATTTTTCATTTCGAGTTTGTTTTGTCTAATTATGTTTTGCAGTTAATATATATATATATATATACATATATATTGAGGAGATCTCTTTATCGATCAATGGAGGCACACTTCGAGCGGAATGAGGGGTCGATAAGAAGGCTCTATGTCGACCGACACGCCGCACATCGACCGACACGGAGTGAAAACTACTGAAAAGTCAACATCGCGAGATTCTAACCCTTTGGAGGATAAAAAGTTGATGTCTGAGATCAACTGTCAGGTACCATTCCTACTCTTGTCTAATTTTCAAACTTATTCCACTATTTGAGTTGGAAATAAGTTTAAGTTTTTCGGGGGGGGGGGGGTGTGGACAAGAGTTGGAACCCTCTATCCTTTATTTATTATGCTTTTAGTATTTAAAGTTATGTCTAGAAAAATATTTGGGAAAAAAATATGGATATTTTGTGAGGAAAATTTTGAGTTTTGATAATCCCGAGCTAATTATGAGTTTGAAACCGATTGATAATTGAGTTTGGATTTAGATTGATTATGGTTAATTGCCTATGAATGTAGAATACCGCATGATATGATTGAATTGAAACTTGCATGTTGTTTGAGTGGATTTGAAATTGATTGTGGAAGAAATTAGAACCTTTGTGTGAGTTTTTTAGCCTTATATTCGTGTGATGTGAGAATTGCATGTTATATTTTCTCTAGAACTTGTTTTGTTTATGTTTCATGACTGCATAGTGTGCACAAGTCTAGAAAATGATTTTAGGCCATCTTTGTTAGAAAACTATCTCAAACACTATCCCTGACAATAATTTATCCCTAGTCAGCCATTTGAGCATTACTTCATTTTTTTTGTCTTGTCAATGAGATTTTTATGATAGTGAGGTTGTTTTTGTCTTGTCTATGAGATTATGGGGAAGAATAAGGGTGGAATAATTATGAGTGGATTAGAAATTTTTAGAATTGGTATAAAAAAACTCTTAGAAAAAAAAATATTTATGTCCTTAAAAGCTCATTACCTATGAAAAAAAAATAATAAGAGCATAAAAGGATGTGGAAAAAAAAAAGAGAAAAGATGTTGTGAGTTGAATTGTCTTAATTGAGGAAAAAGGTAGCTGATGATAGATGGTGATTTTGATATGTTTAGAGTAGCTAACTCGATTTTCTTTTTTAGTCACTTGGCTATGTTTCCCTACCTTTCATAAAAAGCCTACATTACAACCAAATGAAAAAGTCCTTTATGATTCTAGATCTTGTGTGCACATCTAAGCAGTGGATAAATTAGAATATCTACAAGCCTATGCTAGAAGTAAATCATACATGATGGAATGAATGCAGATTAAATCCCTAACCACTTGTGTGATGAGCGATACACTTCATGTGAGTCTTACACAATAGATGAATATTTTGTCTCTTTCAAACTGCTTGTGTATTGTGAATTTTTGGTTCTTGAATGTGATGAATCTTGTGAGGCATTGCACTTTTAACTGTATGGGATTTGTAGTCTTTCTTTTCTATTGATTTAAGACAATCAAACATTTAAATTTGAGGGGATTGATAAGCTCGTAAATGTACTCAGTTATCCATGTTTTTCTCCATTGTTTTATGAGTTTAATGTTTATTTCATGCATAAGTCTATTATAGAGGTTACTATGCTTGTCTAGGGGTGTGCATAACCGACCACCAACCGAAAAAACTGACCGAACCGATTATTTTTGGGCGGTTCGGTTCGGTGCAATTTTTGTTCGGGTCGGTGGTCGGTTTAGAATTCTTAAAACCGATTGTTTTCGGTTCGGTGGTCGGGTTGGCCTTTTTGAACCGCCAAACCCAACCGACCGACCGAAATAGAAATAATATAATAAATATATATTATTTTTAATACATAAATATGAAATATACCATTACCAATTCTAAATTCCTAATTTCTAAACCCTAACACATGTACCATTGTACCAGTCTCCCCCAATTCTCAACGCTCGCACTCCCCCGACACGGCGACACCCTCCGGCCGTTCCCATCCAGCATTCACTCGCCCCTCGCCTCTTGCCTCCTGGTCCCGGACCTCCCCGTCCATCAGTCGCAGCTGGCAGTCGCAAGCCTGTCCTCTCAATTTCGGGCCTCTGCACCACGAGTCGACTGGTCTCTGGCCTCCGCCTCTCATTTTCTTTTCTTTCTTTCTGTTGTGTGTTTCCATTTTCCCACCTCCCTGTTTCTTGCAGAACACAGACTTAAGAGTTTTTTTATTTTATTTTCAGGCAGCCCGAAAAACCAATCGAGATTTTTGGGTCGGTGGTCGGTTCAGCCAACTTTGTTATCGGTCAGTTTTTCGGGCAGTTAAATTTATGGGGTCAGTTTTTTTGGGTTGGGGGTCTAGCGATCGGTTTTGCCCCGAACCGCCCGAATGCACACCCCTATGCTTGTCATGGTGTGCTTTCGCAGGTTTTTGGGCTAAAAAGTGGCTAAGTGATGAAAAGAGCCGGACTTGAGAAGTTGTTGTTTCGATCGGCACACGAGATATTGACCGACATGGAAGACAAAGTAAAAAAAACCCGAGGAAAATCTCCATGTAGATCGACGTGGCACGTGTCAATTGACATGGAGTGTGGATGTCGACCAAGGCAGGAGGCGAAGCAAGGCTCGACATGGAGACACATGTCGATCGACACAGGAGTCCGAAAAGGAAAAAACACGCCAAATTTGGAAGATTTTAATACTATAAGCCCTATACCTTTGAGATACAGTTTTACCACTATAAATATCCATGTATTCAAGTTTTTTTTTAGAATTTTGGAGTTTAATTTAGCATTGGATTTTTTTCAAGGCTTCAAGAATTCCTCTTTATTTTTGTAAGTTAATTTATGCAATTTAATAACATGTTTTCTTAATTTCTATCCATGATTTTTGGCTAGAAACCTTATCAGGTTCCAGGGTTTGAGCAGTAATTTTTTATGCATGTTTAATTTATTCAACTCAATTGATTGGTTTAATTTCCTGATTTAATTTAATTGGATCTAGATTTAATAAAGGATGAGATGAATCGAATCAAGGTTTATAGTTATCAATTGAAAGACTGAGAGATAAAGATTGATAATAGGAAAAAGGATTAATAATACAATTGTTTCTATATCATAAAGAAGAATTCATTATAGGGATTAAAATATGATGTTTATTGGGATTGACTAATATTGTCTTATTGAGACCGAGATGAGATAGTCACATATTAGTAATCTAGGTTGCAATTACCAGTCTCAGGAATTGTAATAATTGAATTTGATTTCCCATCATTGTTGAGTTGATTAATTGTTCATGTTGATGGATTGATTGTTTGCCTTGGAATATGTACTTTTAATTCTTGTTTTCAAAACCCTTTAAACTCTATTCTTTGCAATCTTTAATTTAAAAACCAAAATCCCAATTTCTATTTTGCTCAAACAATGAATCTTAAAACTACAATTAGTACATAGAATAATTTTGCCATTCAATTCCTTGTGGATTCGACTTCTATGTTATAAATTTATTTGGCCACTGTTCTACAATTTATCTTGTAGAATTATCAGTGATCACACTTTAGAAGATCACTAAAAGTCACTCTTCATAGGATAGAATACTACGTTTGGAATCAGATAAACTAGTATTATCCATTGTTTAAAAAGTTACAGTTTCGTTGACTGTAGGATAAAAGGCCAAAAAGTCATAAATATTGCAGAACCGTGCAATTTCATACGACATAGATATATGGGACAATTAATTCAAATATCAACGAATACTATTCAAGAGAAGCCTATAAATAGTCTGTTCAAGAGAGAAGAGAATATAACTGAAATAGCGAAAAGAGACTACACCTTAGACAATCTGAAATTTAAGCGCACAAGCTCTGAGCAATCTTTATCTCACTAAGCTCTAAAACTTATCATACTTCTTAAACACGAGACCCACCAAAAACTTATTAACTGATCACTCAGCAAAGTTTCCGAGAGATCATAGTTCCATAATATTAAATACCTAGATCAAAGTTCTTTGAAGAGAATGCAAGCCTTTAACTAGCAACTGGAGAAGCTTAGTTAGTGTAGAACGGTAAAATTTTGAGAGTCGCAGTCCTCAGTCCTAGCACGTGAAGTGTGGTAAAGCTCAGTTAGTGGAAGTCTCCCATTAGAGAAGAATGAATGTTGTAAACCGTATTCAAGTACATCTTGAGTTAGAGATTTGTGTTCATGAAAGAATAAAGAGTGGATGTAGGAATTTTTAGCTCCTGAACTACTATAAATATCTGATCTCATTTACTTACTTTCATTATTGTTTTCAGTTATTCATTTCGCTGTACATCACTTAAGTGATTTGAAACTCAATAACTATCGACTTTTGGAGTATTGTTAGACTAAGTACTTTTTATAACTAATAAATGATTTATCATAAAAATGAGCAAAAGTCAGCGAATAACTGACCCAAACCCACCCAATTATTTATTTTCACTTTGTTGGAAAATTGGTACAAGTCTGAGAACAGTACAACGAGGGGTGATCATGAGCCAAGCCAACTCGCGAGTTACTCGAGATCGACTCATAAAAAACTCGAATTCGACTCGTAGTTGACCGAGTCAAGCTCAAGCTCGAGCCGCTCAAGTAGTAGTCGAGCTCGAGCTCGAGCTCAGTTTTACTCAGCTCGATAGGCTCGCGAGCCTAAACGAGCTCAACCCTTATTTTTGTATTTATATTTTTATCCCTCAAATTCTTATTATATACATTTTATACCCAAACTATAAAATCTTTTTTTAAAAAAAAACCCTAAATCTTTCCCTTTTATTTTATAGTGTTGCCCGCAACTCTCTTCAGTTTTCTCTCAATTCACTCTAATCTGTCAAATTGGTGGTATTGTCAAATCTCTCAATCTCTCAATCTCTTATCTTTCAGTTGTCTCTCATCTTTCAAATCTTGGTGTCAAATTTCTTACTTCTCTACCGCCGTTGCCATAAATAAAAAAAAAACAAAACAATCCTACCCTTTAATTCCTCCTTGACGGATAGTAAAGCAGCCAACACCTCCCCTTGGCCCAGAATCTTCACCACCATAGAAACAAATACGACTCTATGGAACAAGAACCATCATCATCAAAAAAATTTAAAATTGTTCCATCATAGATTTTCATTTCGAGTGGTGTTCTAACTTAATTTTTTTGAAAAACATATTCAAATACAAATTGAGCGGTTACGGTTAAGGCATGAGTGGGCCAAGCCAAACACCACTCAAAGACTAATTACCAAGAATCGAGACCACGTCTAAGTCAAGATAGGGGTCGCGCTCGGCCGGCGGCCAAAGGCCGCGACAACAGCGGCACGTGAGGGTACAACTGTGTGCCACCTACACAACACACTTTCTTATTATACATCAATAATGGTTTATATACACTTCATAATTAGTATAATAAATCCATGTAGGACATCATTTATTACACAATCTCTTTATATACTAATCCCTACAAATTATGTAACTTGGTGAACTCATTTCTTACTAAACAAAATTCAAATTTGAGAAAAAAATATACCACAATCATTCACACATCTTATATATTAATTTGGTAATGTTTAATTACAACGAAATAAAAGATTTTATTGAGAAAATTTACAATAAAATTCTCGAATTTCCAACACACTTTACATACTATAACTTTGATTAGAAATCAATAAATTTTCGATTAGATATATAAATTTGTTCTATCTAATCCTCAAGCATAACTTTAGATAAATGAAGATTCCAACAACAATAATATTATTAATAATTATAAAACTGCAAAATGTTGACATCTTTCACAGTTGTACATCACTTCACTTGTTTGGACACTCACTCTCATGAGCTACAACTAAACCGCAGCAGAAGAAGAGAACCGACGATGGGTTTCACCATGGGTCTGAACTTGCTCCTCCTCCTCGCCATGGTCGCCACCAACATTCTCTCCCTCTACCACCTCTCCTCCACCATCCAGTCCAAGCCCCCCCCCCCCCCCCCCCCCCCCCCCCCCCTCATCCACCAGCTCTCCACCATACGCGCCACAATCAGCCACCTCACCAGCCTCCAGCCCTCCAAGAAAACCCCCTCCGCCACCGTTTCCGCCGCCCCCTCTGATCTACTCATCTACGCCCACATCGCCCCCATCGGCTCCTCCTGCAAAGACAACCCCATACTCCTCCACCGCTACATGAACTACACCCCCTTCGCCCTTTGCCCCAACGACGCCCCCTTAGCCGAGGATCTCATCCTCAGGGGCTGCCACCCCCTCCCCCGCCGCCGCTGCTTCTCGAGAACCACTCCCGCCCCTCCGCCCTCTCTCCCCGCCGATCCCTTCTCGCCCCTCCCGGAGAAGACAGCTCTGCTGAACCACTACAACTGCAAGACTTTCTCTTGCTTCGCCGGCCTCAAACCGGAGATGGGATTCGACATGAGGGTCGAGAAATCGAGGTATTTAACTTACAGAACGGATCTGGATCTCCCCATTTCGCAGCTTCTGCAGATTGCTAAGGCGGCTAAGAGCGTAATCAGACTGGGGCTCGACATTGGCGGTGGGAGCGGCACCTTTGCCGCTCAGATGAAGCTGCTGAATGTGACGGTGGTGACTACAACGATGAATCTTGGCGCGCCGTACAATGAGGCGGTGGCGGTGAGGGGGCTGGTGCCGCTTCATGCCCCGTTGCAGCAGAGGCTTCCGGTGTTTGATGGGGCTATGGATCTTGTGCGGTGCGGCCACGCCGTCAACCGTTGGATTCCAGTTACGTCGATGGAGTTCTTGTTTTTTGATGTGGATAGAGTGTTGAGGGGCGGGGGTTACTTCTTTATCGACCATTTCTTCAGTAAAAAACTGGATCTTGACAAGGTTTTCACACCGCTGATTGGGAAGCTGGGCTACAAGAAGGTGAAGTGGGCTGTGGCTAATAAGAGTGATGCCGGTGGGGTGAAGAATGGGGAGGTTTATCTCACTGCTCTTCTGCAGAAGCCATTGATTAGATCAAGCTCCGAATGAGGTAGCTACATTTCTGCTGTTTAATTATTTGAGCCTGTTTTATTTTATTTGTTTATATATCTGATTGTTTGAGTTGGTGGAATCTTGATGGAAATGGGGTGTGTTTTGCATTGTGTCTTCATCTTTATGCTTTAGTTTATGTTGTATCAACTGATCTTCAAACAAGGAAACATTTGGATTTTCTTAATTTTTAAATCAACACTGGTGTTAGTTGGAAGATGGTAATGCTTGGATTTCATTCATCATTGTTGCCCCCATGAAGTGAAGGTCTTGTGTTGATACATCAATAAAATCCATTCTTGAAAATGTAGTGTGTGTGAATGTGAATGTGATGATCCATATCTAATTCCTTTCAGATAAAGAACGCAAACACCTGTAAGTAGAAAGAAATATTGCATAATTAGTATGGTGTTATTTGAGTTTTTGTAGGGATAAAAGACACAAAACTAGGATCCTTTGCTTGTGTAGATGCAAACATGGAGATTGCTTTGCAGCTGCGAACACATTGTTTAATGGTCTTAACCAAGGTTGTAAAACTTGCTAGACGCTACTCGAGTGCCCTAATAGAATTGTGAGCCTATGTAATTTTAGTTTTGTAAAGTGTTTCGTATCTGTTATAAATTGGGATTAAACGTCCTACATCAGTTATGAGTTGAATATCGAGAAATTGAATCAACTATAAGATAAAGAATCCCATATTGATTATGAGACAAGTGAATCGATTGTAAAATAAAAGCGATTATTGAACTGACTACCCTAATGAGAAAATTTATGATCGCCTGAGATGCAGTTTCTCCCTTGTTGCTCTGTGTTCATATGTTTTGAGTGTGTCAATATTTTCACTTGCCTTGCAGGGATAAACATGATTTGACTTCATCTCCAATTGTTGAATCCTAGAGATTGCGCAAGCAAATCATCTCTCTCTCCCCATGTGTTGTGGGTTGGCATTGTAAGAGTAAGATTGTTGTAGTTTAGAATTTGAAAACCTGGAACCATGAGAGGTTGCAAGACAAGAGAGATACTGAATTCCAGGTTGATATAGTCAGGGGTGCATATTTTATACAGCTTCTGTTGCAACTAAGATCAGCAATGTAACTATTCTAGTTTTGATTCTTTTTTTGTCTTCATAGATTGCTGGTGTTTTTTCTTTTCAATTCAAAGATTTTATACTCCTTTTTATTTTGGTCAAAATTGATTCTTTTCTCCTTTATATCTCTAATAACTTCTATTGGTTTGGAAGGTAATAATTATATTATATGTACTGATTTACATACGAGCTGTTTTTACTGGATAAAATGTCAACTTATCCAAGCACTGAATTATAGTAAATGGATGGATAAGATTTATCAGTTATTTTGAATAGTTGTGATATACGGAAAATTGTGTATTTTATTCTCAAGTTTTACTTTTTCTGGAATTTTTATTCCAGGAAATTTATGTCACATAATTCTATCACATCTTTTAGTTCTATTAGTTAATTTTATCACGATTAGTAAACGGCATTAAATTACTGCCCAATCAGCTGGTTTCTTCCGTGTGGTTGTTCACATATTATTCACGAAGATATTTATTTAACTTTTTATTTTTCCAGTTACTTATGCCGTCTCCAGCAGCTAACTCTATAATGCAGTACACTTTATTTATTTGCAGTTTAGATTTGGCAAATTTTCAGATGAGATGGTCTCACCATTTTTATTGTGAGCCGAATTTAATAAAATGATATGTTTCTTTATTGCAAATGATGTACTCCCTCCGTCCCGGTGAAGTAGTTCCTTTTCTTTTCGGCACGGAGATTAAGAGTTGTGAGTGTAGTGAAATTAATATTTTATTGGTGAGTGTGAAAAAGTTTGCTATTTTAGGAAAGTGGGACTAATTTATGGGACAAACAAAAATGGGAAATGGGACTACTTCAACGGGACGGAGGGAGTATTTCTTTGTTGCAAATAATGTAATTTTTAAAAATGAAATGATGTATTTAACTTATTGAAATGATGTATTAAGGTCCGTCTCACAATAAAACAATAGCGAGACCGTCTTTCAGGAGACCAACTCTTAGATTTCCAGTTTTTCATTTTTCTCCAACAGTCAACTCTATATTTCACTCTATAAAGAATGTTCTATTTTTTTATTCTTCTACTATTTATTTAATTTTCTTAATCAAATTATTATATCATATTTTCATTCATATATTAGTATTTATTTTCATATTTATAATTATTTAATTCCAAATTAAAAATTAACAATTAAATTTAAATAAATTATTTTACAAAACTATAATTAAAATATATTTTCACACAAAATAATCATTTTGTATTATGAGTGCATTTAATTTATATTGTATTCTATGTTCTATAAGTTATTATTTTGTAGGTTATTAATGTATTTAGTTTATTTTAATGTTTTTAACTTTAAAGTACTCCCTTCGTTCCGGCTGAATTGTCCCGAGTTGACCGGGCACAATAACCAAGGAGTGTGAGTGTAAAGTAAGTTAAGTGAAATTAATATTTTATTGTTGAGTGTGAAAAAGTTGCCTTTTTATGTAATGAGACAATTGAGGTGGGACAGACGAAAAAGGAAAGTGAGACAATTGAAGTGGGACAGAGGGAGTACTTATTAATACTTACATAACTTTAAAATAATACAAAATAAAAAAATGAAAATAAAAATAAAACAAATGTTCGAAAAGAATAATACAAACAAAAATAAAATATAAAGATGAAAAGTAATGAAAAAAAGAGATTTAAATCTTTTTTTTTTTTTAAAGAAAGTAATAGGTATATAGTGCAACATAAAAAATGAGAGTGTATTGTTCAACTGTTTGCAAATTAAAAATGCAATTGGCAAAAAGCAGGTACTGCTGTAGTTTTTTTTTTCATCAAATGCCATTTTCAAAGATAGCGGAAGATGTCTTAATTAAAAAATCCCCAATTTTTTTTTCTTCCTTAAACCCTCTCATGAAATGTAGTGCCCGAATTTATCAAAATATTTGTTAATGTTAGAGTAATGAAAGTGTAACAAATATAAGAACATAATTACTGTGTACAACGGATAAATTTTGTCTGGGGTTTATTTCTAAAACTCAGACTGCCTCATGACAAAATATATTTCACTAGTAAAAATAAGTTTTTACATAGGAAACAAAATAAACAAAACAACTCAAACTTCCTCTAAGTTCACTCCTTAGAGTAAATTTGATCACATGACTTACTAACCTAAAGTAACGATCCTCAACAGTGCTTCCTCAATCTTAGGATTCACTCTCCGGTGATTGCCTCTACACTATAAAGGAGATATTCGAATGGTTGAGATTAGTAAGGGTGGAAGATGGTAAGCCTTGAGACCTTTTCTTGAAATTATAATTCTATCACACACAGTCTTCAAGTCTTGATCTTCCTTTTATTCTTTCTCTTCCTTGGAGCGCACGATCTCAGAACCCACGTCCTTACTTCATTCAGTCGTGTGTTGTGTAGTCTTCCCACGTCCACTTGCTCGATGAATAAAATCATAAAGCTGCTCACTCACTCACATAGGCAGTGGTTAAGTCGTGGGGGCGCTCCCTGAAAAATAGGAACAAAAACAAACACGAAATTGGAGTCAAAGATATATCCCTAAAAAATAAGAATTAGTTATAACCAATTTCATAAGCAGCAGCGAGAAAGTATAACATTAACAAGAGATATGCTAGACATTGATGTTAAACTTTGGAAAAGTTTAATATCACAAATGTCTAAAATCATCAATCTCCCCCTTAATGTTACTTTCTGCTGCCATTCTACAAACCAAACAAAGTCATGGTTCAACCATGATAAACTATTCACACGAAGACCAATGGATCATCTATAACACATAAATACTAAATATAGTGAAATATGGATCATCCACAACAAATATAAAAAAATGGCTCAACCATAACACATAAAGGATAAACGAAAAGACCAGCTGAATAAAACATCAGAGGTAAAACAGCTCCCCCTGAGTTAAAGATTATCCACAAAAACATAGAGTACTTCAAGTACTTCAAACTTGACAAAAAAAAAAAACCTTAAAGGAAATTGTTTGTTCAGCAGAATAAAAAAAAAACTTAGAACAACAACATCAGATTGGGAAGATCCTTCATTCTTCGTCCTCGTCCTCCTCGTTCTCACCATCTCCTTCACCACCACCAAGTTTGCTCTCCCCCTGAATGGTGGCAGAAAGAGCACCATGAATCTGCAAGAGAGTAGCAGAAAGAGAGTTGAGTTGAGAAATGACGGTAGTAACCCCCTGTAATACGCTTAGTAGATCCATTGAAGATGAAGCAAGGACAGGAGAGTGATAAGTTAGGATTTTTACCAACTTATCTAGTTGTTCTTTGATTGATTGTGTGATGTTCAGACTGTTTTTAGTGTCTTTTTCATGCATGGATTGGCTTTTGTGCTCGTAATGTCGTGTTTGATGAATCATGCAGGTTTTTAGTTGAAAATAGTGAAGAACCGGAATTCCAGTCCAGGTCCACGTCAATCGACGCCAGGGCACGTCGATCGATGAGAAAATTTTTGTGGAGTGATCGACAAGAGGAAGGAGTGATCGACGAAGGCTGCGAAACAAAGCTCACGTCGATCGACGCCAATGCACGTCGATCGACGAGGGTGTTTCAAAGGCGTCGATCGACGCTGATTTCCGACGATCGACGCGCATGCGGGTTTTCCTAATCTGAGTCTGATTTGAAGATGGAGACATATCTAATCCTAGATACTGTTTGATACATCTTTCATTATTATAAATAGCCATGTAAAATTCGAAATTTAGTGTGGAAATTAATATAGCAATTAAGAGTTTTTAGAGTTGAAGAATTTAGAAGATTTCCAAGAGTTTTTAGAGTTTATGATTGAAGACAGAATTTTGTGGGAAGACATTCAGACCCAAGTTTTTATGCAATTCAGGTTTTATTTTTCTGTGATGAATATTGCTATGAATATATGTAACTAACTTCCTTCTCAGATTCTAGGGTTCGAATTATCATTGTATGCATGTTTGATTAATTGAATTATTTTCCCTTTCCCTTCGTAGTTTGTGAAATCTGTGTTTATTCATAATCTTGAGTTTGCTGGCCACATCTTAGGATTAATTA
Source organism: Plectranthus barbatus (assembly GCA_026898455.1). Lineage (NCBI taxonomy): Eukaryota > Viridiplantae > Streptophyta > Magnoliopsida > Lamiales > Lamiaceae > Plectranthus > Plectranthus barbatus. The sequence continues at coordinate 205,679 of JAPKLW010000717.1, forward strand.
GTTGATTACTTGAGACGTAAGTAATAGTTTTCAATGGAAAGAGATTTTCACAATATAATTTGATTTCTTGTCGTAACTGAAGGAGATAAATTATAGGAATAAATCTGTAGATCTTTGGAGTTAGTTAGTTCATCTTGAGACCGAGCATAGATAGATAATTAACTAATCTACTTTATGAATTGTCCAACAAAGAAGTTCATAATATTTTTCTGATGTTTCACTACGAAGAGGAATTAAATTGGGAATTAATCAATTCATTCATCCATGTCATACTTGATAGGTAGATATCCCTAGAATCTGTACTTCTCAAAATCTGTCATCAAAAGTATTTTAATTTCCTGTTTAATTTTAACCTGCAATTATTACGATTTTCAAAACAACCAAAACCCAAAAATTTGATTTTCCCTAACCAGTGTTTCAAGAGCTTGTGATTTAGTACTTAAGGTTTTTCGTTATTTCATTCCCTGTGGGATCGATAATTTTCATTTGCCGCTATATTATTAGCTTTGCTAAGTCGCTAGTAAAATAATTTAGCGATCAAATTTTGGCGCCGTTGCCGGGGAGTGAAGAAATAATCTTACTATTAAATCTGTGATTGAAATACTAGTTTAGGCTGTAATTTTCGTACTTTTCTTCAAATTTTCGTACCTTTCGTCGTCCACGTCGATCGACGCTGTTGTTATTTTCACATCAATCGATGCTTTATCTCGTCGATCGTCGCCCTAGTGCTTTCAGAATTTCACTTTTTCAATTTCAGTTCGTTTCGTTTTATTTTCAGTCTTACCTCACTACCTCCTTTGCTGTACAGGTAGTGCATGAGTACGAGAGCTAGAGGAAAGGACCCGCTTTATTATCACCCGGACATAGAAGGGTTGATGGGATTCATGGATTCTCCAGGGAAGACTTGAGCAATATGTGGTTCACGGAGAATTTCCTCAGTCTCTTTATCAAAGAGAATATCAGCTGCAGTCCTTTAATCTCTAACAGGAGATTTGTTAGACTCAGGAATAAGGTTTAGATCAGAGGATGCAGAAGGTTGTGGGTTAGGTTTTTCAGTAGATTCAGGCAGCGGAGATGATGGTTTCTCAACCAAGGGCTCAGAGGTTGTGGTAAGAGTAAGTTCAGGGGTCGAATCGATTTGGGTTTCAGAGAGTTTGGGTTGAGAAAGGATTTCAGAGATTGTTGGAATATCTGTTTCTGTGATTGGTTGAGATATAACAGTAGGGTTTTCAGACAGAGTTTGAGAAGAAGAAGAGGGAGGAGGTGTTTTTGGATTCTGAGTAGGATCAGCCATCTCTGTAGAAAAAGGAACATGAGAGTTTTGAGAGGGTGAGGCTTGTAGGTTGGCCAGAACTTTAGAAATAGAATTTTGAAAGGCCTGAAGATCGCCGAAGCTGAGAACCACCTTGAGAAGTTCCTGGAATTTTTCTGCCATGGTGATCTGTTTCAAGCACAAAACAAAAGAGAAGGATGAGAAACTGTAGACTGGAAGTCGATAGGTTTCTCTTGGTTAAATGTGCCGTGAAATGACTTGAGAGGAAAGAAAAGAAATTATATAATAAAAATGAAACAGTGAAGTGCGAAAAACAAGGAAACCCTGGGCACAAATTTAGAACAAATATATTAAATAAGTTCACTTAATATTGAAAAATTTAGGGATAGGAATTTTTTAATCTCAAATGAAAATAAACCTAGATAGGATCAAATAACTGAATCCTAGAACTTAGATGATGAAAGATTTGGAAAGAGAAACGAATCCCTGAGAAATAGCAACGATTAACAGTAAAAAAGAAAACAAAAAAACCTGTTTAAGAGTTTAACAAAGACATTGTTAGGGTTACACATTGTGAATATATCAACATCCTTCCACAGAGGTTGTGTGCCTAATTAACTCCAACCTCTAGTACTAGTTGACACAAAAAGATAATAATCCATTGCTTTATTTTGATATTATTTCACATGAGTTGTGTTCTAACAACGTCCAACTCATAGTACTTTATATGATTTAAGCAATGAACACAACAATCAAGTTTTATACTCTGAAACCTCACACTGTGTTTGTGACTTTATAACATGATAAAAGATCACAAAAGAAAACAAACTCTAACAATAACAAGTAAAAACTCTAATAGGCACAAAGATTTAAATTTTACTGAGGCGAATTGCACATTCCCTGGGCATTTCGAAGAAAGGTGTATCTTTCAAAATCCAAGGCCTTGGTAAAAATGTCAGCTATTTGATCTTTAGTAGGTATATATTTCAGAGACACGAATTCCTTTTTCACTAGATCACGAATAAAGTGATGCCTAATATTAATATGTTTAGTTCGTGAATGCTAGACAAGGTTCTTTGAAATTTCAATAACATTTGAGTTATCACAGAAAAGAGTTAAGGAATCAGAATCAATACCATAGTCATTCAGCATTTGTTTCATCCATAGAAATTGAGTACAACTACTAGCAGCTAAAATGTATTCTGCCTCAGCTGTAGATAAGGAGATACAACTTTGTTTTTTACTTGCCCAGGCAACCATGTTCGAACCTATCAGGTAACATCCTCCACTGGTGCTCTTTCTATCGTCCACATCACCAGCCCAATCAACATCATAATATCCTGTAATGTCAAAGTTTGAGAATTTGGTGTACCATAATCCCATATTAGTAGTTCTAGAAATATATCTGGTAATGCGTTTAACAGCTTTAAGATGAGATTCTTTAGGTTCAGCCTGGTATCTTGCACAAACCCCTACACTGAAAAGTATATCAGGTCTACTAGCTGTGAGGTAAAGGAGACTTCCAATCATTCCTCTGTAAAGTGTGGGTTCAACATTAACACCTATGAATCTTTGCTGAGATGAAAACTTGTTCCCATATGAGTCCTAAGATGTTTAGCAGACTCAAGACCAAATTACCTGCATACTTACTTTGAGAGATGTAGACTCCATTTTGGGTTTGCTTAATCTGAAGTCCCAGGAAGTAGTTTAGTTCCCCAACCATGCTCATTTCAAAAGTATCAGACATACTTTGCACAAAACAGTCAACCAGCATGGAGTTTGTGGCACCAAAAACTATGTCATCCACATAGATTTGTGCTATGGTGAAGTCCTTTCCTTCATGTTTGATGAACAACGTTTTATCTGCATTTCCTCTAACAAAGTTAATCTGTAACAAGAAATCTGTTAGTCTTTCATACCAGGCCCTGGGTGCCTGTTTTAATCCATACAAAGCCTTTTTCAGTTTAAAAACATGATCAGGTTTGTGAGGATCAACAAAACCTTTTGGTTTCTCAACAAAAGCTTCCTCATTAAGTATTCCATTTAGGAAAACACTTTTAACATCCCTTTGAAACAAGGCAAAATCAGCCGCACAAGCAATAACAATCAAAATGCGTATAGATTCAAGTCTAGCAATAGGGGCAAATGTTTCATCAAAATCAATCCCCTCTACTTGAGTATAACTGTAACACCCCGACCCCAGGGCCCGAACGAGCTCACCTGAGGTCGGCCACGTTACCCACCAATGGCCTGGACGAGCTTCCAGACTGACGGCTGACCCCACAAACCAACACAAGTCATTTCCAAAGTGCTTTTGTCCTCACTCACATGCACCCTGAGAAACCTCCCAGAAGGTCACCCATCGTAGTTCTACCCAAAGTCAAGCACGCTTAACATTAGAGTTTTCCTATAATGGGTGCCGAAAAAGATGATGCACCATGTTGGTATGAGTAACACCTATCAATCCTTAAGCTCTCCTCAGCTATACAGTCCCATTCCGGTATAACCTCGGAATCCCTCTCGTTCCGGTGTGGGCCCGGTTCATACATGTCACCCTCCGCTCAACTAATGGAAGTCTTATGGGAGCCGCTCATTGTTCGTGCTTCTTTACACCGGCGATCACTCCCTTCTCCGGCACCGGGTCACTACAATAACCTTGAGCCACTAGTCTAGACTTATTCCTAACAATGTTTCCTTTTTCATCAGTTTTGTTTTTAAAAATCCACTTGGTTCCTATGATATTCTTATCAGTAGGTCTAGGAACAAGAGTCCATACATCATTAGCTACAAATTGATTCAACTCTTCCTCCATAGATCTAATCCAATGTTCATCTTTAAGAGCATCAGAAACTATTCTAGGTTCAGTGAAAGACAAAGCAACTTGAATGAAGAAGGTTGAATTTAGAAGACATACAAACAAGTTTTACCATTTCTTTGTAGTTGACTGGTGGTTTTCTTCTGGTTTGAACACCATCAGTAATGTTTCCAATAACCTGAGACGTGGGATGATCCTTCTTGATATGCAATGGATGTTCCCTTCTATTTGCATCTTGAAGAAGCACATTTTCTTCTCTGTCAGAGTCAGACTCCTGAGTAGATGTTAGACTTGAAGAAGGTCTAACATTAACATCTGTTAAGTCAGAGATCTCAGGTTCTTCTTCAATCAGATGAGATGTATCAAGTTGATCTTCTTTGTCTCTCAGAGAGCCTGAATCATAAAAAACAACATTAGTGGACTCCTGAATTGTTTGAGTTCTAAGATTGTAAACTCTGTAGGCACGACTATTGGTAGAGTAGCCTAAGAACAATCCTTTGTTGCTCCTAGCATCAAGTTTGCTGAGAAAATCACGATCATTTAGAATGTAGCAGATACATCCAAAAACATGAAGGTACTTTAGATTTGGTTTCTTTCCATTTAACAGTTCATAGGGAGTCATTGTACTTCTTGGGCGCAAGTACACTCTGTTGATCATATGACAGGCTCTATGAGCAGCTTCGGCCCACAATTTCTTTGACAGATGTTTTGAGTTGAGCATAACTCTGACCATTTCTTGAATGGTTCGATTTTTTCTTTCAGTTACTCGATTTTGTTGAGGAGTTTTAGGAGCGGAGAACTCTTGAGTGATTCCTTTATTGATGCAGAAATTGGAGAAGTCTTCATTCTCGAATTCCCTCCCATGATCTTTTCTGATTCTGACAACTTTGGCTTGGTACATTTTCCTGAACCGCATGTACAGCTTTCTGAAAAGCTCAAATGTTTCAGACTTCCCTCTCATGAATTCAACCCAGGTGTATCTGGAAAAATCATTTGTACAAACAAGCACATATCTTTTTCCTCCAAGACTATCAACTTCAATAAGTCCCATTGAAGGGATTCGTGAACTGAATCGCGAAGTCCGTTAGCCGAGATCGTTAATTGGAATATCAAAAATAAATTGCTATGCCTATGATTATTCCTAGCATGCTCCTATTGATTATGCATAAGGGGGTTTATGCGGAATACCTGGATTGTAGAAACATTAAAAACGAGTGCGTAGAGATTTTCGAAAACAAGAGGGAGAGAAGAAAGAAGATGATCCTCCGGATCTGATTTTCTGATTTGTATCCCAACTCTAATTCGAATATCTGGTAAAGATTCCCTTCAGATTCCTTGCCCGTTTGAGAAGCAGAATTTCCTCCTCGTTCTCAGATCCAGTCGATCACCACTGCTCCCAAATCCTGGTTTGCTGTGTTGCAACTTATGATCTTGTGGTGTGTTGTGATCTGAAAAACCGAGGCCTATTTATAGGAAAATTCTGGACTTCTATTGGGCCTGAGTTTTCATGGGCCAGACCAGGGATCAGAATGCAAATAACAAATAAGGCCTATCAATTAATTAATTCTCATATTCAACCCAGAATATAATTAATTAATTAATATTGATTCATTCCACCAGAGAATCAATACTGTCCTACCTATTTGCTACCACGTTTGGCGGTACGGGTTGCATGGGCTCGGTTTATCCCCACATTTACAGACATTCGTTAATTAATTTAAGCTCTGACAAGCTATTTAATTAATTAACATCTTATATTCCTGAGTCAATCCACTCAAACCTTTTCACTTATGTTTGAACTTAATCAGCCTGCAGAACTTTAGCATAACGAACCTTTTGAGCTGCTCAGGGAATGTCACCATCCTATACTGGATATAGTTACCTAGTTCCAGTACCAGACAGTCATACACAGAATGCTATCACCCAAGATACAGATATACAAGCTCAACTAGAGCCTTTCACTGCAACTCAAAGTGATACACAATCTGTATTTACTTTTGTACCTTCATTTAGGTTTAGGATCTCATCAAGCCATAGAGATCTAGATTCTTTTAATGTCAGATAAAAGAATCGATCTTGACTTAGGTCCTTATCAATGTGTGCCCCACACCAGCATACCAAGCCAACCAAGATAAGATGCTTATTACTGCGTTTGCTGCATCCTACACCTACAGTTTATCCTAGAATTGTCTCAGTTGTGATAACTATTTATATCTCACTAGGTCAAACAATCCTTACGATCTTCTGTGATCTACTACACACCGTATGATCTCCCTATCGATGAGATAAGAGGATAATTGCGTTTGCAACACATGTTTGTTAATTAAGACAGGAGATGAACATACAACATTTATGATTCCCAGTATATTAACCAATCGACCTTGTGCATAATATACCAATCATAATTCTTTCAGTATATAAATCCATCAATCTCCCACTTATACTCAAAGCATTATACATGTGCTTTCCAGAGTATAACGCGTCTAAACTAATCAAGCAATTACATCAATCATTCTATGTGGCTGGCTTTGCCCTCAGCCCAAGGTTACGTACATTCATCTCGTAGACCTTCTGAGGCAGAGCTTTTGTGAATGGATCTGCTAGATTATCTTTTGTATCAATATTCTCTACTAGCACATCACCCCTTGCTACGATTTCTCGTATAATTTGGTACTTCCTTTCAATGTGTTATGTCGCTCTGTGAGTTCGTGGTTCTTTTGAATTAGCCACAGCTCCCGAATTATCATAATATACCGTGATAGTCTTGGGCAGCTTAGGAATCACGTCCAACTCCAGAAGGAAGTTTCCAAACCATACTGCTTCTTTCGAAGCTTCAGAAGCTACCACATATTCTGCTTCCATGGTGGAGTCAGCAATGCACTTCTGCTTTGCACTCCTCCATGATATGGCCCCACCTCCCAATGTAAACACATAGCCAGAGGTGGACTTCTTTTCGTCTTGGTCTGCCTGGAAATCCGAATCCGTATAACCTATAGGGCACAATTCCTCACACTGATAGACGTGACAATAGTCTCTATTCCTTTTCAAGTATTTGAGTATGTGCTTTACCGCGGTCCAATGCGCCTGCCCAGGGTTAGACTGATGTCTTGCTACCATGCCTACAACAAAGCAGATATCTGGCCTTGTACATAGCATTGCATACATGAGGCTCCCCACGGCCGATGCATACGACATGTTGCTCATCTCATCTTTCTCCTTTTGTGTCATACACTGATCCTTGGAAAGATGTATGCCATGTTTGAAGTGTAACAGAACTTTCTTGGCAGTTTGAAAGCTGAAACGGGCAATCACAGTATCCACATATGACCCTTGAGACAAGGTCAACATCCTATTATTGCGCTCCCGCAATACTTTTACCCCTAGGATGTATCTTGCCTCCCCAAAATCCTTCTTATGAAACTGTTCGCATAACCACCCCTTTATGCTCGACAATACTTCCACATTGTCGCCAAATAGGAGAATATCATCTACATAAAGTGCAAGAAGCACCACGCTTCCGCTGACACATAGACGGTACACGCAACTCTCGTTTGAACATTGTAAAAATCATAGGATTTAATCACTTCATCAAAACATAGATTCAATGACCGTGAAGCTTGCTTGAGTCCATACAACGACTTCTTAAGCTTCCAGACCAAATGTTCTTCGCCCTTCTACACACAACCTTCTGGCTGTTGTATATAGATGTCCCTACCTTCTTCAAGGTACCCATTTAGAAACGCGGTTTTGACATCCATCTGCCAGATCTCTAGGTTTTTATCTGCTGCTATGGCTAGGAATATTCGAATGGACTTAAGCATGGCTACCGGTGAGAAGGTCTCGTCATAGTCTACACGTTCTTTCTGACTATAACCTTTCGCCACCAGTCTTGCTGTGAAAGCTGTAATTTCACCATTCGCTCCTTTCTTTCTTTTGTATACCCATTTGCACCCTATGGCTCGATAGCCATCTGGCAAATCAGTTTTCTAGTATACATCCATAGCTGTAATGGATTCTATTTCCGAATCCATGGCGATCAGCAAATTGTCTGCTTCTTTATCAGATACCACCTCGTCGTACGTCTAGGGATCAGTATCATCTAGTCCGCTTTCCGGGATCAAGTTAGAAGACTCTCCCACGAACATATACCTTTCAGGTTGGTGGACAACCCTCCCACTGCGACGAGGCATCTGAACCGTGTCAGAAGTTGGCACAGTAGTCGTTGGTCTCATACCTTGCATTGATGGCAGTGTTGGTATTCCCTCACCTATTACAGGTGGATTTACCACTACACTGGGCTTTCCTGATGAAGTCGCTTCTTTATCCCCAAACTCGTGGAGGATAATTTCACTCTTGGATCTGTGGTTTCTTACATATTCATCCTCCAAGAATCTTACGTTGGTACTGACAACCACTTTCTGATTCTCAGGACAATAAAAGTAACCACCTTTCGTTTGCCTGGGATATCCTACAAACAGCATCAACTTACACCTACTTTCTAACTTATCAGGTTCTTTTTGTCAGCACATATGCTAGACAACCCCAAACCCTCACTCTGTTCAAACTTGGCTTTCGCCTATACCAGAGTTCCAGAGGCATTTTAGGAACTGATTTAGAAGGTACAAGGTTAAGCAAATAGGCTGCTGTCTCCAAGGCATATCCCCAAAACGAAATCGGCAAGCTTGCATAACTCATCATTGACCTGACCATTTCCTAGTGAGTTCTGTTTCTTCTTTCCGCTACACCATTTTGTTGAGGGGTTCCTGGTGCAGTCCACTGGGATGTAATCCCATTGTCTGATAAGTACTGCAAAAACTCGTTGCTGAGGTATTCTCCACCACGATTGGATCGTAGTGTCTTGATAGTCTTACCTAGCTTCTTTTCTACCTCAGTCCTAAACTTTTTGAATTTCTCAAAGCACTCGGATTTGTAGCGAAGCAAATTGACATATCCGAATCTTGAGTAATCGTCAATGAATGTGGCAAAGTTCTCATAACCTCCACGAGCTTGCGTGGACATTGGTCCACATATGTCAGAGTGGATCAATTCCAACACATCCTCTGCTCGAGTCTGACTTGCCTTAAAAGGCCTGGTCGTCATCTTTCCCTCTATACAAGATTCACAGATTTGATGCAATACCACTTGAAAAGAATCCAAGAGCCCATCGCATGCTAATCTTTTAATCCATTTTAGATTGATGTGACCTAGTCTCAAGTGCCAGAGATATGTTTGATCCTCATCAGAAGAAAACTTTCTCTTTAAATAATTATTATTATTATTGGATGAGTTTGCAACAATCATAGAAGATTTATGCATACAATCAATGATATAGAGAGAGTCAATCAGCTTGCCACGACAGGTAACACCATTATTCCCAATGATAGAAACTCCACTATCAAAAATAACTGAATATACATCACTAAACAACTTGGAAACTGAAATTAAGTTCCGCCGAAAAACTGGCACATATAAAATTGATGGGTTTTGTATACTGAAAGAATTTATTATAATGAGTATACAACGGTTTATTTCTCCTATCTGTTAACAATCTTACATGTATGAACAATGGTATCCTCTTGTCTCACCGATAGGGACGATCATACGGTGTGTTGTAGATCGTAGAAGACAGTATGATCACTTGACCTAGTGAGACATAAACCTGATCACAGCCGAGACAGCGTATGAGGATACATCTGTCCGGATGGCTGCGGCATTGTCGGAATAAGTAGTCTGTCTTGGTTACTTGACATGCTGGTACGTAGGGGTGGCGCATTGATGGACCGCAGTGAGATGTATTCGTCTGTCTGACATCAGCGAATACAAGATCTCGATATTGATTGAGTCTAAACCTTAACGAAGATTCAGGGGTTTGCACGGGTTGACTGTTGCTTTGACTTGCCATGGTGGAGAGCCTAAGTAACGTGCTCGTATATCCGCATCTTGGGTAACAGCAGTTCGTGTAGTACCACCTGAGACTGGGTTTAGGTAACCATATCCGAGTAATAGGATGGGGACATTCTCTGAGGAGCTCAATGACATTCATCGTGCCAAAGTCCTGCAGGCTGATTAAATTCAGGCACGAGTGATAAGGATTGAGTGGTACTACTCAGGAATAATAAGATATTAATTAATTGTAGTTAGAGCTTGTCAGAAGCTCCAATTAATTAATGGATGTCCGGTAACCTTAAATATGGGGATTCTCAATTAATGCAGCCCGTTCTCATAACGTGGTAATAAAGGGGTAGGTCAGTATTAATTCTGTGGTGAAAAAGAATTAATATTAATTAATTAATTGTGTCCTGGGTTGTGGACATGGGAATTAATTAATTTATAGGCCCACTTTATTATTTGCATTAGGTCCCAGGTCTGGCCCAATGAAAGTGTGCTGAATTGAGCCCAGGAGCCCACTAGGGTTTACAACCCTAGATCTATAAATAGACAACTCTCTCTCATAAGTTGTAACACAGTTGAAAAACAGAAAACCTAGAGAGAGAGTGGGGGCGCCGATTTTGAGAGAAAGAGGAGGAGAATTTTTGAATTCTGGTCCTGCTCAAGTACAGATCTGTGTAGTCCTCACCAGTAGCAGATCTGAACGTACCGGGATATAGATCTGAAGATCTAATCTGGAGAACAATTTCATTCTTTCTCTTTTGTTCTTTTGATTATTATTAAATCTAAAAATTAGATATCTAATTTCTTATTCCGCAGATTTAATAATATCGCGTGGTTGGTTCTGGATCTGGGAATACAAACGCTAAAGATCGTTTCTGAGACTACGGAATTAAGGTAAATAATTCTTTATCCACACATTATATTCAATAGGAGCATGCTTAGGGTTTTTGAATGTTTTATGAACAATAACCATAAACGGCCCGGTTCATTTGGTTTTGGTGATTCGGTTCACGGTAAAACCCTACCAAAACATCTCTCAAAATCAAAACATTATTTTCAAAGCATAAAGTAAAACTGCCAATGGCTATTGCTGAGACTCGCTCTTCGCTGCTCATTGAGATGGTAATCTCGTCATGCATCAGCTGCCTTGTCGGCCTGAACCCCTGCAAAGTATAATAAACATGATCAGTAGCTCCAGTATCCACTACCCAAGAATGGGAAGAAACTGATGCTAAACATGTTTCCATTATAAATTCACATGACGTATATTATCTACCCATGCTAGGCACTAGATAATTTACTTCACTTCGCTTGCGTTTTCATGGCTTGGTGATAGCTTCTGCTAGATCAACTTCATCTAATTTTTTAAGCATTTCCTTTGCTTCAGCAACTGCCTTGTAAAGAGCTAACAAAGTTGGAGCAAACTCAAATGCTATCATGTCAGATTCATCTCGCAACAGGGCCCTGAGTAACTCATGAAGAGGAAACTCGCGCCTGACACCCAGAGATTTGATGAAATCACCATAAGAATCAGATAGAGAGTGCAGGACAATGTTTATTTCTCCCCGCTTAATGATTCGTCCACCTCTTTTTGGTATTTCTTCATGATTTTCATCATACTGATGAAGTGCATAGCCGACAAACTCCCCTCAGTCATTTTCTTGCAAACCAGGTCTTTCACAAGATCATCACTGATAGTTCGTCTCACCTTCCTATATACTTTCACAAGTTCCCTCCATATCTCAACAGCGGTTTGATATTTTCTGTACTTGGGCCTTTATTCTCTAGACAGATTGCTCATGATGAGATAGTGGGCAAACTCATCAGAAGCTTTCCATCTTTCATAGAATTCTCGCTCATAGCCAGAACAATTCCAATACTGAGGAGACAGTGGGTCCATGTAAAGCACATAGACATGTTTTGCAGTACAGAGTATTTCCATCAGGCAAAAATAAATTTAAGCAGAAATTAAAACATAGTCGCAAACAATTGAAACGATTAAATATTGAAACCTTATGATAAAAAAATATTAATGTTTCCTCCAATTTGCCTAAGTATTACTATTGCAAGCCACACATGTGGACGTTTACAACAAAACACTTAACTAGACTGCATCTTTCAATTCCAATCCTTTAATTCCAATCCATGCCCGGGTTCCTTAGACAAATGGAATTAATAATTGGAGACTAACTTAAGACCATATTATCCTACTGAGCTGGGACATCACAAATGAGTTATACTCTGGACAATATCTAAGCTAGCTTACCACCAAAGCCAACCCTCCCATATAAGGATCTGCTAGGACACACCCTGATCCCTTATAATAAGGCTGTCTCATTTAATTCAATCCCTAGAGAACTTATGAAAAACTTAATACGCAAGCTACACATGTAGACGTTTACGCATGAGCTCCCACTTCTCAAATGAATTAAATGTTTGTTTTAAGAAATCTTATCTATTAGAACTTATGAATAATAAATTAAGTAAGCTACACATGTAGACGTTTACCTAATAAATTACCCACTTCCAATAAAGGATTGCACATATTATTTTATTTAGCCATAATTCTAACATTGCTAAAATTCTATCATGCAAAGCATGAACCCCGAATTTATAGTTGTAATTAATTACACAAAATAAATCACATAACATGCTTTAAAACTGTAAATAAAAGCAATAAACGTGCTCCTATTATCTACAATATGCTTATATGCTACACAATTAATGTAAACACATATATCATGCGAAGATAAATAATAAATCAAATAAAAAATGTCCTCGTGGCCTCATGATACGAAATTAAGAAATAATCCTATCTATAACAGTTTGGAATTATTTCACAGATCTTCGACTGGGCTCTCACTACTTGGACTGTGATCTGATTTTATTTTCTGAAAAATTGGGCTTCCAAGATTTGATTCTATCAGAAAATTGGAAAACTGGGCCAGTTAACCGAATCGCGGGCTCGTGCACACATTGCAAGCCCGATAGCCAGCGAGAACTTGGCCCGACGGGCCACCACCGGCGAACCACCGCCACTGGTGACCCGCCGCCATCGCGAGGACAACCGGAATCGTGCAACGATCGTGCATGCACATCGCGCGACCGTAGGCCGCGATCTCACCTCCTCCAGCCGTCGCCCGCCGTTGCCCCAGCCTGCGCCGACCGTTGCCCGAACCGCCGGCCACCATCTTCTCCACTGTCGGCCACCACGGCTCGCTGGAAACACGCAGGGAGCACAACACGAGAACCGCACGCGCATCACGCAAACCCTAGGGTTTGCATCGCTACCGCACAAGAACCACCTTCGTCGTGCCACCCCCAGCCCGCGTCCCATCGCCCCGAGCCGCTGCGCCTCACCACCTGCCTCCACCGATGCTGTCCGAGGGAGGAAGGGAGTGCCGCCGGCTGCCGTGCGTGAAGCTGCGCAGAAATGTCTCGCGCACGTGCGGAGCTTAGGGTTCTGCCGCGCGCGTCTCTCACGCCTTAGCTGCTGCATGCCGTCGTTCCGGCCTCCGCCCCCCGTCGCGCCATCGTCCTGGTGACCGCCGCACCTGCCTGGCCGGCTATGGCCGTGCGGCTGCTGCCGTGCGTGCGTGTGTGCCGCGCGCTGGAAACCCTAGGGTTTCGCAGCGGTTGCGCCGCTACCGTGGCCTACCGTGCACCGTCGCCGCTGTGCCCCTGCTGTGCGCGACCGCCGTGCACGACCTGCTACCATGCCGGCACTGTCGTGCATCATCGTGCGGCCCTTCATTCTTCGTGTTCTTCCCTCGTTCTTCGTGTTCTTCGTTCTCCGTTTTACAGATTTATTTTAAAATTTAAAAATTACATAGAATAAGATCCTAATACAATTTGGAATTTAAATCTAACCACAGATTTATCTCGTGGGTGAAAATTGTATCCTTATAAAAGGACGGATTAACCCGAGAACCACGAGGAACAAAAACATAATCATTCAATCCAAAACCCATTCATGCTTTTATTGAATAATAATTATCATGCATATCATAGGCAAAATTATTTTTCCTGACAGAGCCAATTAATGAACCTCGCTCTGATACCAATTGAAGGGATTCGTGAACTGAATCACGAAGTCCGTTAGCCGAGATCGTTAATTGGAATATCAAAAATAAATTGCTATGTCTATGATTATTCCTAGCATGCTCCTATTGATTATGCATAAGGGGGTTTATGCAGAATACCTGGATTGTAGAAACATGAAGAACGAGTGCGTAGAGATTTGATCCTCGATCCTTTTCCCACGCACCAAGATTTATTCCTAACATATTAAGGAATAAAATCTATGAAAATTAAACAATAATTTTCTACTACAAGAGGGACAGAAGAAAGAAGATGATCCTCCTGATCTGATCTTCTAATCTGTATCCCAACTCCAATCCGAATATCTGGTAAAGATTCCCTTCGGATTCCTTACCCATTTGAGAAGCAAAATTTCCTCCTCGTTCTCAGATCCAATCGATCACCACAGCTCCCAAATCCTGGTTTGCTGTGTTGCAACTTATGATCTTGTGGTGTGTTGTGATCTGAGAAACTGAAGCCACTTTATAGGAAAATTCTAGACTTTTATCCAGAATGCAAATAGAAAATAAGGCCTATCAATTAATGAATTCCCATATTCAACTCAGAATATAATTAATTAATTAATATTGATTCATTCCACCAGAGAATCAATACTGTCCTACCTATTTGCTATCACGTTTTGAGGTACGGGTTGCATGGGCTCAGATTATCCCCACATTTAAGGTTACAAACATTCATTAATTAATTTAAGCTCTGACAAGCTATTTAATTAATTAACATCTTATATTCTTGAGTCAATTCACTCAAACCTTTCACTTATGCTTGAACTTAATCAGCCTACAGAACTTTAACATAACGAACCTTTTGAGCTGCTCAGGGAATGTCACCAACCTATACTGGATAAGGTTACCTAGTTCCAGTACCAGACAGTCATACACAGAATGCTATCACCCAAGATACAGATATACAGGCTCAACTAGAGCCTTTCACTGCAACTCAAAGTGATACACAATCTGTATATACTTACATACCTTCATTTAGGTTTAGGATCTCATCAAGCCATAGAGATCTAGATTCTTTTAATGTTAGATAAAAGAATCGATCTCGACTTAGGTCCTTATCAATGTGTGCCCCACACCAACATACCAAGCCATCCAAGATAAGATGCTTTTTACTGCGTATGCTGCAGCCTACACCGACAATTTATACTGGAACTGTCTCAGTTGTGATAACTATTTATATCTCGCTAGGTTAAACGATCCATACGATCTTTTGTGATCTACTACACACTGTATGATCTCCCTATCGACGAGATAAGAGGATAATTGCGTTTGCGACACATGTTTGTTAATTTAGACAGGAGATGAACATACAACATTTTTGATTCCCAGTATATTAGCCAATCGACCTTGTACATAATATACCAATCATAATGCTTTCAGTATATAAATCCATCACCCATTAGGTCCATATGAAGTAACTCAAAACATCCATTAGTGTTAATAATGTTCAGTATAGGATGTGAGGATTTAGTTTGCTTACCTCATTGACAGTCTCCACACACTTGTCAATGTTGAACTTTAATGTTGGTAGTCCTTTCACAACCTCATACTTCAGAAGTTTTTGGATGCTTCTGACATTTGCTTGTCCTAACTTCTGGTGCCAAAGCTTAGCTTCATCTGGTTTGCTGATCAAGCACATTCCTTCTTGATTAGCTTGATAACAATTATCATTCGTCCTGCTACCAAACATAACACACTTGTTAGATTCATCATACACCTCTCACACATCTTTATCAAACTTAACAATCATCCCATCATCACACAGTTGACTGATGATAATAAGATTAGCAGTGAGGCCTTAAACATTCAAAACTTGTTTGAGTTTGGGAAATTATGGAACATTCAGAGTCCCTTTCCCAGAATTCTTTCCTTTTGCACCACCTCCATGAGTAACTGAACCTCCATTCAGCTCTGAAAAATCAGTCAGACAGGATTTATCTCCTGTCACATGTCTTGAGCAACCATTATCAAAGTACCAAGTTCCTGCGATGTTAGACTTTAAAGAGGTATAAACAATATTGCAGAACTCTTTCTTGTTTTTCTTACCAACTTTCCTGTTTTCATTTGCGATTCGCATCCTGCAGAAAGGTTTAATGTGACCAGTTCTATTGCAATTGTGACAAACATACAATTTTGACTTACCCTTCTCATGCATGTGTTGCTTAGACATGTTAGAGTTATACATGTTGGACTCAGACATGTTAGACTTATCAGCAGATGTCTCAGATTTGCAAAATCTTACAGTATTATTCTCAGAGCGAAAAGTGTAGGATGAGTAGAATGAAGCTTATCATATACCTAAGGCCACTGCCATCTGAAGTTTTAGTGGCTAAGATTTCATCCAGAGATCCTTTACCTCTATTGATCCTATCGAAGGCAATGCCAGCCTATCGAAGGCAATGTCAGCCTCTTTTACTTTTTCTTTGAGGTTATGAACTTCCAAGTCTCTGCGAGTAAGAATAGCTTCCATCCGAGTCAGCTGTCTCCTTAATGACAGATTTTCTTCCTTTACTTTGTTGATTTCAGCAGCTTGTTCTTCACACTTTTTATCCACTATATTGAAGTATGTTGCAATAACTTCCATCTCCTTGGGTGAGGTGACAAATTTTGGAATTTGTTCAACCTGTGATGGACAAAAAGTAACTTTAGCAGATTCTGAAAGGTTTTCAGAGTGGTCATACCAGTTTGTATTATTCTCCAGAGGTAAGTAGGGATCAACGAAGTCCTCTTCCATCTCACTTGCTTCAGACTCTTCTTCAACTTCCATTTTGACTTCTCCTTCCTCCATTTTTCCAATTCGAACATAAAGAACAATCTATCCTCATATTCCTCTTCAGATTCTGAATCATTACTCAGGGTGGTATTGACATCCAGTTTCTTTCTCCTTAAGATAGTAGGACACTCATTTGCATAGTGACCAAGTCCAGAACATCCATGACATTTGACGTTGTCAATGTTAGACTTTTCAGTAACAATTTTTTTACCTTTCTTGGATGTGCTATCTCCAAGCCTTTTCGAAAATCCTGAAGAGTTTGGAGAGTTCCCTGAAAGACTTGCTGTAGCAAGATTCGGGGCAGATCTTCTCCTGAAATCTGATTCTTTATTATCTTTTCTCATAGAGCGGACAAGCTTGTTGAAATTCTTTGTCAGTAGAGTAAGACTAGGATTTTCTTCATCTACCAGTTCCTCATCCGATTTATCTTCGGGAAATGTGATTCTGGGAGTACATGGTGAATTCACACTTTTTGCCGATTTTCCAGCATGGAGAGCAATGCTTTTTCCTCGGTAATCATGCTTCTGTTCAATGAAGTTCATCTCGAAAGTGGTAAGGATGCTTACCAGCTTGAAATTTCCAGAGCATCAACATCTCTTACTTCTTCAATGGATGAGATCTTCATATTGAATCTCTCATGAAGCGATCTTAAAAGCTCACTCACTTGTCTATTATTGCTAATGGGCTCACCCAAAGCTTGCGCTTCATTTGCCATTGCAGCCAATCGTTCATAGTTGATGGGTTTTGCATACTGAAAGCATTTATTATAATGAGTATACAACAATTTATTTCTCCTATCTGTTAACAATCTTACATGTATGAACAATGGTATCCTCTTGTCTCACTGATAGGGAAGATCATACGGCGTGTTGTAGATCGCAGAAGACAGTATGATCACTTGACCTAGTGAGACATAAACCTGATCACAACCGAGACAACGTATGAGGATACGTCTGTCCGGATGGCTGCGGCATTGTCGGAATAAGTAGTCTGTCTTGGTTACTTAACATGCTGATACGCAGGGGTGGCATATCGATGGACCGCAGTGAGATGTATTCGTCTATCTGACATCAGCGAATACAAGATCTCGTTATATTGATTGAGTCCAAACCCTAACGAAGGTTCAGGGGTTTGCACGGGTTGACTGTTGCTTTGACTTGCCATGGTGGAGAGCCTGAGTAACGTGCTCGTATATCCGTATCTTGGGTAAAATTAGTTCGTGTAGTACCGCCTGAGACTGGGTTTAGGTAACCATATCCGAGTAATAGGATGGGGGCATTCCGTGAGGAGCTCAATGACATTCATCGTGCCAAAGTCCTGCAGGCTGATTAAGTTCAGGCACGAGTGATAAGGATTGAGTGGTACTACTCAAGAATAATAAGATATTAATTAATTGTAGTTAGAGCTTGTCAGAGGCTCTGATTAATTAATGGATGTCTGGTAACCTTAAATATGGGGATTCTCAATTAATGCAGCCCGTTCTCATAACGTGGTAATAAAGGGGTAGGTCAGTATTAATTTTGTGGTGAAAAAGAATTAATATTAATTAATTAATTGTGTCCTGGGTTGTGGACATGGGAATTAATTAATTTATAGGCCCACTTTATTATTTCATTAGGTCCCAGGTCTGGCCCAAGGAAAGTGTGCTGAATTGAGCCCAGGAGCCCACTAGGGTTTACAACCCTAGGTCAATAAATACACAACTCTCTCTCATAAGTTGTAACACAACACAGTTGAAAAACCCTAAACCTAGAGAGAGAGAGAGGGGGGCCGTTTTTCTAGAGAAGAAAGAAGGAGAATTTTCGAATTCTGGTCCTGCTCAATTTGCAGATCTGTGGAATCCTCACCAGTAGCAGATTTGAATGCACCGGGAAACAGATCTGAAGATCTAATCTGGAGAACAAAAAACTTCTTTCTTTCCCTTTTGATTTTCGATTTTCATCTAAGAAATAAGGGTTCTAATTTCTATTTCCGCAAATAAAATCGGATTGCGTCGTTGAATTAAAGTTGGAAATTCAAACGCAAAAGATCGGATCAGACTCGATGGAATAAGGGTAATTCTTCAATCCACAATTCTGGTTATTAAATTCATAGGATCATCCTACGGTTTATTGTTTATTTAATTGTGCACAATATTCATAAATCGATCCGGTTCAAATTAGTTTTTGGTTCACGGGAAAACCCTACAATTGGTATCAGAGTCAGGTTCTTGATTTATGGCTCTTTTGTGTATAATTAAATTCGATATGCATATATGAATTTATCATTTTGTGGATGTTGGTTTTTGTTCTTCGTGGCAACCCGTGTAATTCAGCCCGCGGTGGTCTATCCGTGTAGGGCTGAATTAATTTCATAAAATCACGAGAAAATTCGTGATTAGTGTAGATTTTGAAAATTGTAATAGAATAGATTCTGTAATTTTTATTTTTCAAAATTATGTAATTGGACGGGTCGAGGACGAAGAACGAAGACGGAGCCAATGCAGGGCCGACGGAGGACGACGGCGGGCGGCGGACCACAGCGGCAGGCGCGCGGCCCTGCGGCGCGCGCGGGGACCAGGGCCGCTGATAAACACTCACTTTTTGCATTTTACTGATATAGATTAGCTCGCTTTTGACCTCAGATTGGATTGTTATGTGGTATTTTCATGCATTATCTTTATTCTTTAAGGAAATATTACGTTTGGTTTGGTTTGTGGTTATTTATGTAGATTTCATGCACAGTCAAGTTGTTTATGAGATCTAACCAAGTACTCTGGGGCCAATCGATGCTAACTTGTATCGGGAAAAGAAAGAAGTTAGAAAATACCGAAGGCCACGCCGAATTCACGTTCGTGACGATATCGGCGACCAAAATGACACACTCGGCGATCGCCAAGTTTGAGAAGTTTTCATGCTGGTTACAAAGCGAAATCAGCGACCCAATTAATGTACTCGGCGATCGCCGATCGGGTATGTTGGGTTGCCGATTTTGACGCGTTTTGACGAATTTTGACGAATCTGAGGCCCAAAATCATATCTTCTCAAGATTTGAAGATATCCAAGTATAAATAGGACTTCCCAGGACCTAAAAAAGGTTCCTTCACATAATTTTAAAATACAGAGAGATTGGAAATCGCAGGGGAATAGAGAAAACTTGAAGAGCACTCCAGAAATTGAAGATTGAAGATCACGGGTTTTTGATTTTCATGTTCTTCGTTTCTATGACTTTTTATTTCTCTGTTTTCTTAGAACTTAGCATGATTGGCTAAGTCCTTTGTGGATTCTAGGGTGTGAAACATTATAGATTTTCATTCAATATTTTACGTAATTTGATTGTCCTTTTCCATCGATGTTCTGATTTTATCTGGGTTTTCATTAATTGCATGAGACTGGCCATTGAATGTGATTTGAATTGATAGTTTTTGAACCGAGAGGTCTAGGTTATCAATTAAGATGCAGATAAATTGGATTTAATAGAACGATTGTCCGAGAAGAAATTGAACTTTTGAAGGGTTAAAAAAAAATCTCAGGTTTTATCAAGAATAAAAGTCTTTTGTACGTCCGAGAGGAGCCATTAGGTCTTTTATTTCCATGTTATGGTTTAGAGTCCGAGAGGATCACCTGATAACACATTCGCGATTAACTCACGTTTTTGGAAATTAAATTTGGAATTGAATTGCGTAAATAATTTTTTGATTATTCTTCAATGTGGATTGCCCTGGAATCCTAGTTTCTCAATAAATTTTCTAAACTTAATAATTTTAATTGCTTTATTAAATATTGCCTAGGAATTAATAAATAGACTTATCTACCAATTTTGTCTAGATAGTAGTACGGTATCCATGTGTTAGTGCTTGATTATACTTCAATCCTGCAATCTTCGAGATCGATAAATTATTACTTTCCCACTACAGTGGTCTGTACACTTGCAGCTATAGCGCGTTGCGAAACGCGCTATCAAGTTTTTGGCGCCATTGTCGGGGATTGCACAAATTTATAATTAACACTAATTCCGATATTATGCTAATTACTCTAGAGTTTGTTTTTCACATTGTTAATTTTTATTTTCTATTTTCTTTTCTGTGTTGTTCACTGTGTGTGTTCTCTTACAGGTAGTATATGTGAACCAGGTTAAAAGGTCCAGCTCTTGAACCTATAGATCCGGAGATCGAATCTACTTGTCGAAGAAACACTGCAAGGAGAAAGTTGGCATTTCCTATGGCTGACGATCAAGCAACGCAGATTGCTAAGCTGCAGAGGCAATTGCAGGAGATGAATCTGAGGTTACAACGGCAGAATCCTCCAATCCTGCCGAGACAGCCTACTATTGATGAGATGTACGAGCCTATGACTGATAGGCATCGCCATGCAGATTTCAGGTTGAAGGTGGATATACCAAATTTTGAGTTAAAGATTGGATTGATTCACACGGCTCAACATAATTAATTTGCGGGACTACCATCTGAGGATCCCCACGTGCACATCCAGTCCTTCCTATTGCTGTGTGATATAGTTAAGCAGAATCAGGTGCCGATCGACTACATCAGACTGCGCATGTTCTCATTTACACTGCGCGATAGAGCCCTCTCTTGGTATCTATTTCTGGATCGCAGTGCAATCACCACTTGGGAGGAGTTGTGTAAATTGTTCTTGGTCCAATTCTTTCCACCCAGCAAAACCATCAGACTACAAACTCAGATTTCTCAGTTCAGACAACTCGCTGGGGAATCACTGTATGAAGCATGGGAGCGCTATAAGGACTTACTACGCTCCTGCCCTTGCCATGGATTTACTGAGAAGCAGCAAGTCTGTCACTTTTATGGGGGACTTGATGAAGAAACCTAGAAGCACGTGAGAGCTTCAGCCGGAGGATCAATTACTGCTAGACCTCCACAGGAAGGGTTAATATTTCTAGAAACCATGGCAAAGAGTGAATACAACTGGCTAGCAGACAGGACGAATCGCAGGATAGCAGCAGTTGATGACACTGGGGATTTAGCTGCTGAAATTAAACTGATGAGGTAGGAGGTGGCTGCATCTACAAAATCTATGGAGCAGCGCCTCTCCAAGCTGGAGAACAACATACCTCATCAGGGATTTGATCAGGGAGTTGAGATGTAGATGGAAGATGCTAATTATGTAAATCAGAGGAACTTCCAGAACAACAGGGGATATCCGGCAGGGAACATGACTTATCACCCCAATAACAGGAATCATCCCAATTTCTCCTACGCCAATCCAAACAATGCACTGCAGCCCCCACCTGGTTTCTCTGCGAACAATGGGGGCTGTGAACGAGCCTAAGGAGCCAAGCATAAGGGAGCTTCTGACCCAATTCATCTCGATCTCTAATGCCAAGTCTGCAAAAATGGAAGGCGACATCTCTACGCTACAGACTGGTATGGGGGAGATGGGAAAGCATATTAAGCAGATGGATACACAGATCTCGCAAATTGCCAATGCGGTCGGCAACCAGCACACCCCTGGACAACTCTCCAGCAATACTGTGGTGAACCCAAAAGACCACTGCAATGCCATCACTACTCGCAGTGGTAGGGGATATGAGGGCCCATCTGTGCCCGTTGATACACCTGAGCAACCTGAAGTTGCACAACCTGCTCCTGTTCTTCCTGAAGAAGAACGGACTCAAAAGAGCAAGGGAGACTGTCCTGAAGACAGTTCCAAATCAGCTGGTCCTGTTGTTGTTCCCTTCCCACAGCGATTTGTTAAGAAGCAAAAGGAGGAGAGATATAAGAGATTTCTGGAGCATATGAAGAAGATCCACATCAACCTCCCTCTAATTGAAGTTGTGCAGGAAATTCCTGGGTACATGAAATTTCTGAAGGATATGGTTACCCAGAAGAAGCCTTTTGGCGCATTCAAGACTGTGAATTTATTTGAAGAATGCAGCGCCATTATTCAGAAGAAAATGCCGATAAAAAGAGCTGATCCGGGCTATTTTTCTATCACCTGCGTGATTGGAGGGCAGACTTTTGAGAAGGTGTTATGCGATTCAGGGGCAGCATCAATCTGATGCCCCTCTCTATTTTTAATAGACTCAGAATCGGCGACATCAAACCGACTACCATCAGACTGCGGATGGCTGACAGATCGGTAAACTACCCTAAAGGGGTAGTAGAGAATGTATTGGTGAAAGTTGGGGAATTTATTTTCCCAGCTGATTTTGTGGTCCTAGACGCTGATACTTGGGAGGCCCTTCCTCAACACTACTGATGCACTGATAGACATAAAAAAAGGAGAGCTTACTTTAAGGGTAAATGATGAGAAGATCACCTTCTCCATCTACAAAGCCATGGAGCGACATGATTCTGATGATGCTATGAAGAGTGTGACATGGTTCAGGTTTTGTATCCTTATGACCCTTCTATTATTTCTTCTGATTCTTTAGATTATGGGGTGCAAAATTCTGTCTATTCCTGTGATGATCTATTTGATGCTTGTGATGAGTTGCTAGAGTCTGTTCTAGCATTAGATGATGCAGGTGTAAAGAGCAAGGTGGAAAGCGCTCACTTTTTGAAGCTAAGGAGCGAGGAGGAAGAAAAGGAAGCTCGCAAGAAGGGGCTGAAACCTGAGGAGAAGAAAGAGCCACATGTGCTGGAGCTGAAGCCTCTACCGGACCACCTGAGGTATGCATACTTGGGGGAAAATGACACTTATCCGATAATCGTATCTGCTACCCTATCTACTAGTCAATTAGATAGATTACTGAGGGTATTGAGAGACCACCAATCTGCTATTGGGTGGTCATTATCTGACATCAAGGGTATTAGCCCTTCTATCTGTATGCACAGGATTTTACTTGAAGACGGATACAGGCCTAAGGTGAAACCACAACGAAGGCTAAATCCCATCATGCAGGAAGTGGTGCAGAAGGAGGTGATGAAGCTTTTGGATGCTGGCATGATCTATGCCATTTCAGATAGTGAGTGGGTGAGCCCCACCCAAGTGGTTGCCAAAAAGGGGGGAACAACTGTCATTAAAGACGAAAGTGGTCAAGAGATTGCTCACAGGCCTGTCACAGGCTGGAGGATGTGCATCGACTACAGAGCAGTTAACAGTGCTACACGTAAGGACCACTTTCCCTTGCCTTTTATTGATCAGATGCTGGATAGGTTAGCGGGGTATGAGTTTTATTGTTTCTTAGATGGTTATTCTGGATATAACCAAATAGTGATAGCCCCCGAGGACCAGCATAAGTCTGCTTTTACATGTCCATACGATATATTTGCTTACAGACGCATGTCATTTGGTTTATGTAATGCTCCTGCTACATTTCAAAGATGCATGATGTCAATTTTTAATGGACTTGTAGAGAATATTATGGAAGTGTTTATGGATGATTTTTCAGTGTTTGGTCATTCATTCGATAACTGCTTAGAAAAACTGACTACTGTCCTACAGCGCTGTGAAGAAACTAACCTTGTTTTAAATTGGGAAAAATGCCATTTCATGGTACGAGAGGGCATAGTCCTCAGTCACAAAGTTTCTGTTGCAGGTTTGGAAGTGGATCGTGCCAAAATTGTGGCGATCTCAAAGCTGCCACCGCCCACCAACGAGAAGTCAGTAAGGAGTTTTCTGGGTCATGCAGGCTTCTACCGGAGGTTTATAAGGGAGTTTTCTAAAATCTCTAAACCTCTTAGTGCTTTACTCATGAAAGATGCAAAGTTCGTATTTGATGAAAATTGTTTGCAGGCTTTCGAGAAACTGAAGCTGGCCCTGACGACCGCCCCAGTTCTCATTTCTCCAGACTGGTTCGAGCCTTTCGTATTGATGTGCGACGCCAGTGATACGGTAGTTGGAGCTGCTCTGGGGCAGACAAGGAACAAAATCTTCCGGGTGATTCACTGCGCCAGCAAAACCTTGGATGAAGCTCAGGTGAACTACACCACTACTGAGAAAGAGCTACTGGCAGTAGTCTTCGCCTTCGACAAGTTTCGGGCATACCTGGTTGGGGCAAAGACTGTGGTTTATACGGATCATGTTGCGATCCGTTACCTGTTTGCGAAGAAGGAGGCAAAGCCGAGACTGATCCGGTGGATCCTGCTACTGCAGGAATTTGACATGGAAATCAAGTTCCGGAAAGGCTGTGAGAATGTGGTAGCAGACCACTTATCAAGGCTGGAGAATCCGGTGGAGGGAGATGACCCAAAGATCCGGATTACTGAAGTGTTTCCAGATGAGCAGCTGCTTGCTGTGGAGGAGGTAGATCCATGGTATATGGATCTTGTGAATTTCTTGGTTGCGGGTGTTCTACCACCTGATCTGACCTCTCATCAGAAGAGGAAGTTCTTGCATGACTGCAAATTTTATTATTGGGATGAGCCATTCCTCTACCGAGGATGCGCTGATATGGTGATCCGGCGATGCATCGGAATGCATGAGCGGGAGAAGATAATGGGGGACTGTCATTTATCCCCCTACGGAGGCCACTGTGCGGCAAATAGGACAGCCGTAAAAATCCTCACCAGTGGATTTTACTGGCCCACTATTTACCGCGACTGTCAAAGATTTGTGGCCAGATGCGATAGGTGTCAGAGGATGGGGATCATCTCAAAGAAGGATGAGATGCCACAGAAGTTCATGCTGGAAATAGAGCCCTTCGACGTTTGGGGTATTGATTTCATGGGGCCATTCCCTAAGTCCCATGGATATCAGTACATTCTTTTAGCTGTGGATTATGTGACCCAGTGGGTAGAGGCTATCCCCACTGTGACCAGCGATTCCAAGGTGGTGCTGAGGTTCTTACAAAAGAATATTCTGACCCGTTTTGGAGCACCGTGTGCACTACTGAGTGACGGAGGGTCACATTTCAAAAACATATGGCTGGGAAGTTTACTGGCAAAGTATGGAGTTCAGCATAAGGTCACATCTCCATATCACCCCCAAGCCAACCTGCAAGCGAAATTGGCGAATCGGGAGATAAAGCAGATCCTAGAAAAATCTGTTGTTTCCAGGAAAGACTGGGCCACTCGTCTGGATGATGCTCTGTGGGCTTACAGGACAGCTTTCAAGACTCCAATTGGTATGTCGCCTTACCAATTGGTGTTTGGAAAGGCATGCCACCTACCAGTGGAATTGGAGCACAAGGCGTACTGGGCAGTCAAGAAAATTAATTGGGACCTGAAGACTGCATCTGAGCAGCGGTTCTTGCAATTGACTGAACTAGAGGAGTTTCGGGCTGAGACATACGAGAGCTCCAGATTGTACAAGGAGCGCGCCAAGAGGTTCCACGACCGGCGTATTTGCAGCCGCAGCTTCAATCCGGGGGATCAGGTACTCGTTTTTAACTCTCGACTTTGACTATTTCCTGGTAAACTTAAGTCTAGATGGTTTGATTCTTATATCATTGAAAAAGTTAATTCTAATAGCACACAAGACTTGATAGGATCTGATTGCACACACTTCACCGTTAATGGTCATAGGGTGAAAACTTATCTGCAATCTGAATCTGTGTCTGCCGTTTGTGAACTTTATCTATCTGACGCATAGAGTGTTTCATAGTTGTCTAGCTACAGACAGTAAATAAAGCGTTTGTTGGGAGGCAACCCAACCTATTTCAGGTTTTGTTATATAGTTTTGGTCAATTTGGAGTCAGTATCTGTTTTAATTAGCTTATTATGCTCTCGTTTTGAGTTGGTTTACCCCATTTTCCATAGTTTACGTTCACTTTTGGTTGTTGAGTTCATTGGGTGCAGGAAAGGAGATCAGAACGCAAAAATATGCTGAGGAATACAAACTTGGCGACCCAATTACACGATCGGCGAGTCGCCGAGTTCATCGTCAAAATTTTGCCAGGTTCGAAATGAACTCGGTGACCAGAAATCAACATCGGCGATCGCCGATGTTGCTGGTTGGGTCGCCGAGTTCGCCTTTTTTTTCCATTTTGCTCTGGGCACAAACTCAACGACCCATTTACGAACTCGGCAATCGCCAATTTCATAAACGGGTCGCCGAGTTTGACAATTTCAAGAATTCCCTTCGGCACCAACTCGGTGACCCAACCTGCAAACTCGGCGATCGCCGAGCGTGTTCTGGGTCGCCGAGTTCGTTATAAAAATCAGAAATTCGATGGTTTTTCACCATTCCCCCACAACTCCACCACCAAATTTCAAAACCCACGAACCTTCTCTCCAAAAATTCGAACTCACCCTAACATATATCACAAATCCCTCTTGCACACTGCTCTCCCACATCATTAGGAAGATTCCCATCCCAGTGGTTCGAACGATTTCGCCCAAAAAAGTCACAAACACCCAATCTCTAGGTTTTGTTCATTTGGTTCAATTTTGCTTCAATTTTCAGGTAATTCTTCCTCCTTTTGCGTGTTTATTGTTGTTTCTAGGGCTAATATATAGTTTTATTTATGATTTTCAGTACTACATTGCATTTGGATAGCCTTGGATTGAGTTTTGTCGATAGAAAATTCTAGTATTTGCTGGGTTGAATTTGTATTGCTTCTATGAATTCTTATGGGGATGGTTATAAGCTTTTTTTGGTCACCCGACATATGCACGTTAGTGTCACTTTGATTTTTGTAGTTATGTGTTATGTTTTAGTTTGGGGGATTTGGGTGATTATTGTTCTCGAAAGCATGTTGAAGTATGGGTGATTTTGTTTCTTTTCTTTTGTGATTTTTTTGTCGAATTTGGGAGTTGAATGATGGGTTGCTAGGGATCTTTGACTTCAATTGACATGGGAATCAAATGAGTGCACTTCTACTTAGTTGAATTTAGGGGTTAATCTTCTCTTTTTAATTTGGTTTTGCTTAGTTGTAGTATTTGTGTATTCATATTTTTGATATTGTTGGTTGATGCGTAGTTTTACTTTGTAGGTTTCAATGGCACCCCGACGTCGCCCCAACCCTTCCATCCGGAAGCTTATGGGATTGAGGGTATACGGGGTGTGGATTCGCTCGAACGGTTCAAGAAAATGGCTGAATGCGGGGTAGATGGAACCCGTTATGCGGATACTGACGCATTGAAGGCCATGGGGCTCTATGACATCATCAAAGAGTTATTCTCCAATAATGGTTGGAGCTGCCTCTTGGAGCTGGACGCCCCGACTTATAAGAAGTTCACCTTGGAGATTCTAGCTACTTTTGAGCTTACCACCAAGGGGCGGAGTGTAGGGTTTTTACGTGAACCGAATCACCAAAACTAAACTGAACCGGATCGATCTATGGATATTGCCCATAATTAATTTCTCAAAACCCTAGCATGCACCTATGAATTTAATACAAAGAATTGTGGATCGAGAGATTTACCGAAACTCCGTAGTGTCTGTACCGATCTTTTGCGTTTGAATTCCAAACTTCAATTCAACCACGTAATTCGAATTGTCTGCGGAAACGAAAATTAGCAATCTAATTTCAAAACAAATTCGAAATAAAGAAATAGAGAAAGAAGAAGTTATGTTCTCCAGATCAGGTCTTCAGATCTGTGTCCCGGTGCTGTTCAGATCTACTACTGGTGAGGACTCCGTAGATCTGTGGCTTGAGCAGGACCAGAATTCAAAAATTCTCCTCCTTTCCCTTCTAAAAAACGGCGCCCCCCTCTTTCTTAGGTTTAGGGTTTTTCAACTGTGTTATGACTTATGAGAGAGAGCTGTCTATTTATAGACCTAGGGTTGGAAACCCTAATGGGCCATTTTGGGCTCAATTCAGCACACTTGTTGGGCCAGACCTGGGACCTAATGCAAATAATAAAGTGGGCCTATAAATTAATTAGTTCCCATGTCCACAACCCAGAACACAATTAATTAATTAATATTAATTCTTTTTCACCACAGAATTAATACTGACCTACCCCTTTATTACCACGTTATGAGAACGGGTTGCATTAATTGAGAATCCCCATATTTAAGGTTACCGGACATTCATTAATTAATCGGATTCTCTGACAAGCTCTAACTACAATTAATTAATATCTTATTATTCCTGAGTAGTACCACTCAAACCTTATCACTCGTGCCTGAACTTAATCAGCCTGCAGGACTTTGGCACGATGAATGTTATTGAGCTCCTCAGGGAATGTCCCCATCCTATTACTCGGATATGGTTACCTAAGTTCAGTCTCAGGCGGTACTACACGAACTGCTATTACCCAAGATGCAGATATACGAGCACGTTACTCAGGCTCTCCACCATGGCAAGTCAAAGTAACAGTCAACTCGTGCAAACCCCTGAACCTTCGTTAGGGTTTGGACTCAATCAATATAACGAGATCTTTTATTCGCTGATGTCAGACAGACGAATATATCTCACTGCGGTCCATCAATACGCCACCTCTGCGTACTAGCATGTCAAGTAACCAAGACAGACTACTTATTCCTACAATGCCGCGGCCATCCGGACATACGTATCCTCATACGCTGTCTCGGCTGTGATCAAGGTTTATGTCTCACTAGGTCAAGTGATCATACTGTCTTCTGCGATCTACAACACGCCGTATGATCGTCCCTATCGGTGAGACAAGAGGATACCATTGTTCATACATGTACGATTGTTAACAGATAGGAGAAATAAACCATTGTATACTCATTGTAATAAATGCTTTCAGTATACAAAACCCATCACGGAGTATACCGGTAGGGGCCAAATTCAGGTCCGGTAAAGAGGACAGGACCCTCACCTCCAAGCAAATCAATAGGGCCTTCAGAGTCCCCGATATTGGGGATTACAGAAAGCCGCGGCGATTCGACAGCAAAGTGTTCTGGCCCCACATTTGTGCAGAGGGCAGTCTGATGCGGCTAAAAGTTCAATCAAATTAAACTCCTAGCTACACAAGAATAAAATTTGTCAAATCCAGGTCCTTCTTCCCTTCGCCCGCTAGATTACCGAGATACTATAGCAATGTCTAATAGCTAGGTAAGATAAAATCGTTGAGTAGTTTCTATCAACTAGGCAATCAATTTTAATCTATGCTAACAAAATATAACAAACAATCAATTAAACCAACAATCAACATTCAATCAATTCTCTCCACAAATCGGTAAACCAAGACAAGCAAATACTCAAACTAGGTAGATAGGATGTTGAAATAAACGTAGATGCAATCCAATTAGGTTAATCATTGATGTAAACGCATTTTAATCCCTAGGAGATTGAGCAATCGACCCTACACTCGTTAACCCCTTGTCACGGCGAGCTAACGGTTGATGATGCTAAGACTTGCAAACAACCACGTTATTAAGCCCTAGACCACTCCAAATAGATCGTCAATTATTGCCCTACGACCTAGCACCGCAATGGATTGGAACTAAAATCGTATGAATCTACACTATTCACGATGATTCCGCCCGCGTGTTGGCTTCAGCGTTCACGTCAACTACCTCCTAAGTTGGCTATTACCTACACCTAAGAGGTAAGGAACAAGTTCTAGTGCAATTCAAGCTCTCAAAGGAAAGTAGACAAACAATTATCAACCTTAATTTTCATGCATCCTTGTTAAAATCAACATCAAAATTGAATTAGAAAATCATACCTCTCAATTGTAACAATAAAAAGTTGAAATCAAATACATTAATTACAATTGATAAGTAGAAAAGGAAATCTTCCCCAATTGGATTTGCTAGGTCTTGATCTACCACCTTGGATCTTCAATTCTCCTCCTAGGATTGATGATTTAGCTCCTTGATAGGTTTTGGAAGAGATGGAAATGGAATCGTAGAGAGAATTTAGGAGGTGGTTATTCAAAGTTATGAAAAGTTATCTAAAGTTCTGAAAATAACCATTTTCCCCCTTTTATAATGAGCAAACAGGGCCTCGGATCGCCCGAGCCACCCTTGGCTCGCCCGCGCCATGCTGAAAATGGCTAAATGCTGAAAATCGCGTTTTGGCTCGGCCGGTCAATTTGGCTCGGCTGGTCGAGCTCTCTGTCCAGCTTGGCTCGACCGGTCCTGCTCCGCTCGGCCGGTCGACGCCTCCAAACTCCAAACTCGTGCGATTTTCCTCCAAAACTCCACCAAAAATGCTAGTTTATGCCCAAAACCTATCCTACAACATTCAAAACACAAAAACACGAAAACACAACAAAAGAACAACAAAAACATATGATATGATATTAAAATGGCCGCAAACATGCACGCTCACACATCGAAAAATAGGTCATTTTATGCACATATCACAGTCCAAACTGGGAGTCTGGCAAGTGCAAGGCCTCCATGATCCGGAACCCCGTCATCCGGATGATTCGAGCTATCCTGGCCCACACACTTTTTGCCAGGAAGGAGAACAGCTCCTTGAGGGATGTGGAACTGATGGTTATCTACTGTATGCTGCATCAAGAGCATCTCAACTTCGCTCAACTGTTCCTGATGCAGTCCAACCGGATTTCGGCGGCCACGAGAGGGAGTATATGCATCGGGGGCCTCTGGACCTCACTTCTTTACTCGATGGGGATTGACACCTCTGGAGAGCATATCGAGCCGGTGATAAAACTGACTCTGGCAAAACTAGTTGATCTCTGGTTCATCCACTCGGAGCACCCTCCGTATCTGCTCTGTTAGCGCAGCTCTCCATTCTTCCCACTGCCGAATCCCGAGCTCACTAATGTAGGGATTCGTTAGTACCGCAGCAATTGGAAGCTAGACACACTGGCGCATCTGGAGGCTATTCAGGCTGCTGAGGAGGCCCTCAGGCAAAATCCTAACCCTGAGTTCGAGGAGCCATGTCACGAGGATGCTGGAGCTAGTGAGCAGGAGACAGATCGCGAGCAGCACGAGGAGCAGCCTCGCCGCAGGGAGAGGGGCGGATCCTCCCAACAGATCCAGGGGGAGTCCTTGGCCTACTACGAGCATCGCACACATCGTGTGGCATTCGAGCAGAGAATGAGCCAGCTGGAGCAGCAGTGGGGGGAATGGAACACCCTACTTCAGGCCATCGCAGTAGCCCAGGAGACGTATGCCACTGAGTGTCATTCTTTTGAGGTCGAGCAGCGTCAGGAGTGGATGGCCCGGCGATCCTTCGAGGATGAGCAGCGCCAGCACTGGATAGCCCAGGAGCAGCACTTTGTGCTGGAGAGGGCACGATGGGAGCAGTAGCAGGCAGCTGAGGAGCAGATGCGCCAGTTCATGGCTCGCTTCCCGCAGTACTGGCCCCCGCCACAGTGAGGTTCCATTGAGGTTTCACACACATCTCTGTGATCTTTTTCCCACAAACTTATTCTTCCCCTTGTATCGAATAAGTTTGGGGGAGGGGGTGTGATCGGTCGATGTATGTTTCTCCCTTTTTCTTTTCTGTTTCACCTCTAACTGCTTTAATTGTACTGGATTTGAATTTGAGACTGTCGCACCGTGAACCATTTTACTTTCTTTTGGTTATTTGTTTCGCTATAGTAGATTAGGTTATTTGAACTTGTAGTTGTTTCTTTTTCTTTTACTATTGGGCCTGTAATCGGGAATTCTGATATGGGAAGGGAATGAAATGACTGGGTTGTTTTATCTGCATTATTGATCGAGTTTATGATGACAATGTTTTCCTTCTCGTGAGACTTATACTGATAACTTGTACATAAATTGGTAAGGTGTGGACTGTTACGAAATTAATTTTGGCATCTAAGATATGCTTATAGCCTGTGAGAATTGAGCCTGTGTTTGTTTCACCGAGAGTATGTCGCTGTACACTTGATCTCTAGAACTTGCTCTGGTTTCTTTCTCAAAACTGCATAGGAGAGTGTCAAGGATTTAGAAATGATCTTAGGCCATCGTTTCATAAGCCACAATGAACCCAAACACTAACTCGATACATACTCCTTTGTTAGCCCAGTTGAGCCTGAAAACCTTTATTTCTTAACCCGGACGATAGGAGGTGTGGATGGAATTGTAAGGGTATCCAATAATGTTAGG
Organism: Plectranthus barbatus; assembly: GCA_026898455.1. NCBI lineage: Eukaryota > Viridiplantae > Streptophyta > Magnoliopsida > Lamiales > Lamiaceae > Plectranthus > Plectranthus barbatus. Next base: position 238,380 of record JAPKLW010000717.1, read on the forward strand.
TGGTGAAAGTAGAGTCTTTATATGTAAGTAGTCCAAACACTTTTGATGGACAAATATGTTAGTATAAGTACAGTGCACAATGAGTGCATCAGTATTTTTGAACAAGTCAGTATAATATATGTCCAAAAGAATTGTTTAGAAAAAAAAATCGAGTAATGCACAAAATGTGCATGGTATTTGTGTTGGTTTTACAGAGTGTGCATAATTGTCTGTTAAAATTAGTAATGCACAAGAGTTTTGTAGATGATTTTAGCATTGAGTCTGAATCCTATTGAATTACTCTTGATGGGATCCGTCTGTTTCAGTTACTGTTATAGTTTTTTTTGTTTGAGTCAGTTGGTTCCTAAAGATGGTATGTGATGAGGAATAGTCGAAGTGAATGGAGTTATAAGGTTGTAATTATTTAGTCACTTAGCCAAATTTTCCATACCCTTCACCAATGTGCCTACATTAGAACCCAAGATAAAGACCTTTTTTATCTTTGTCCTAGCACTCCCACGGTCACTGGAGAGTTTAGACGATGAGCGAGCCTATGGCAGTAGAGTTGTACAGCTGACAATTTGAGAGTATACACTAGCTTTTCCTACAATTTGAGCGAAATATGAGTGATACACTATCTTGTGAGAAGCAGACTTTTAGAGGCCAGGATTGAGATTGTTTTGTTTGCACTAAACTGATGACTGATGCAGTGTTGGTGTGGGAATCACAACCCCATTTTGTGTCTGGAACAGCTAATGATCAATTAATGCACCCCTCGTTTTTATCTTGTTCTTTTACTTGTTTTTCTTCATTGTTCGAGGACGAACAATAGTTTAAGTTTGGGGGTTGATAAACACTCACTTTGTGTATTTTACTGATATAGATTAGCTCGCTTTTGACCTCAGATTGGATTGTTATGTGGTATTTTCATGCATTATCTTTATTCTTTAAGGAAATATTACGTTTAGTTTGGTTTGTGGTTATTTATGCAGATTTCATGCACAATCAAGTTGTTTACGAGATCTAACCAAGTACCCTAGGGCCAATCGATGCTAACTTGCATTGGGAAAAGGAAGAAGTCAGAAAATACTGAAGGCCACGCCGAATTCACGTTCGTGTCGATATCGGCGACCCAAATGACACACTCGGCGATCGCCGAGTTTGAGAAGTTTTCATGCAGCGAAATCGGCGACCCAATTAACGTACTCGGCGATCACCGATCGGGTATGTTGGGTCGCCAATTTTGACGCGTTTTGACGAATTCTGACGAATCTGAGGCCCAAAATCATATCTTCCCAAGATTTGAAGATATCCAAGTATAAATAGGACTTATCAGGACCTAAAAAGGTTCCTTCACATAATTTTAGAATAGAGAGAGATTGAAAATCGCAGGGGAATAGAGAAAACTTGAAGAGCACTCCAGAAATTGAAGATTGAAGATCACGGGTTTTTGATTTTCATGTTCTTCGTTTCTATGACTTTTTATTTCTCTGTTTTCTTAGAACTTAGCATGATTGGCAAAGTCCTTTGTGGATTCTAGGGTGTGAAACATTATAGATTTTCATTCAATATTTTATGTAATTCGATTGTCCTTTTCCATCGATGTTCTGATTTTATCTGGGTTTTCATTAATTGCATTAGACTGGCCATTGAATGTGATTTGAGTTGATAGTTTTTGAACCGAGAGGTCTAGGTTATCAATTAAGATGCAGATAAAGTGGATTTAATAGAATGATTGTCCGAGAGGAAATTGAACTTTTGAAGGGTTAAAAAAATCTCAGGTTTTATCAATAATAAAAGTCTTTTGTACGTCCGAGAGGAGCCATTAGGTCTTTTATTTCCATGTTATGGTTTAGAGTCCGAGAGGATCACCTGATAACACATTCGCGATTAACTCACGTTTTTGGAAATTAAATTTGGAATTGAATTGCGTAAACAATTGTTTGATTATTCTTCAATATGATTGCCCTGGAATCCTAGTTTCTCAATAAATTTTCTAAACTTAATAATTTTAATTGCTTTATTAAATATTGCTTTTCAATATTGCCTAGGAATTAATAAACAGACTTATCACCAATTTTGTCTAGATAGTAGTACGGTATCCATGTGTTAGTGCTTGATTATACTTCGATCCTGCAATCTTCGAGATCGATAAATTATTACTTGCCCACTGTAGTGGTCTGTACACTTGCAGCTATAGCGCGTTGCGAAACGCGCTATCAGCCGCAGGCGCGGCGCGCGCGAGGGCGCTGGGCGCGTGCACGCGCGGCTGCGGTCCGGCGGCGGCGGCGGTGGTGGTCGTCGTCGACTGATGCTGTCCCGTCGCGGTGAGTCGTGTTTTGGTGGTTTGTGCAATCCTGTGTAAACCCTAGAGTTTGCATTAGGGTTAGGGCAAATCATCAAATCACAAAGGCCCAAATCCCAAAAGATTTGGTGGTTGAAGATTTGGAGGCCCTTGAAGATTTGAAAAGATTTGTATCTATCCAAATAGATTCAAATTCAAATTGTAATAGATAGGATTTGTTTTTTCCTATTTTGTGGGGCCACGAGGAATTTTTGTTTGCCTTAATTGTCCTCGTATGATATGTGATTTATTATGTGCGCAATTAAGCATGTGTAGATAATAGGAAAAGCATGATTTATCGTTGTTATTATTTACAGTTTTCCAAGCATGCTTATGTGATTAATTTCTTTTGTTGGATTATATTTTGGGAGTTTTTGGGCTTGTTTAATTACATGCAAAAATTTGGAAAATATAATAACAAAGAAATTATATGTGCGCATATAATAAACCTTTTAAAAGAAAAATACTATGCAGATTTTTTAATTAAAATCAATAGACCTCCACAAAGCGGTCCTAGGCTGTAAGTGTATCTCTCGTTCTAGTAAACGTCTACGACTGTAGCTTGCTAGTTCCTAGAGGTGCATGGGTACGGTTGTTGGGATTTCTAGACAAACAATTTAAATCATGTGAATAGTGGGAGGGTTTTGCGTAAACGTCTACGAGTGTAGCTTGTGTAGATATCTTTCACAAGTATTCTAGGATTGATTTAAATTATAGATAACAAAAGCTTTAAGGGCTGTGCGGTATGGTTACGTGCCATGCTAAACTGTCTCTTTTGGCCAGAGTTAAATTTGTGGTTAATTGCTTAGAAGCATCTTAGAATATAATGCATGAATTGCATCCCTGTTCTTGAGAGATGGCTTGGTCTAAGGTTTTCACTAATTATTAATTTCTAGTGTCAAAAGCATCCTGACATGGTAGTGAAATTAAATGGATTGGGGCTTAAAACCCGCAGTTCTGGTTGAGGGTGACATCATAAATGTCTACGAGTGTAGCTTGCGGTGGGAACTCTTGGGCAATTAGTGGAAAACATTTGTATTTGATTTATTAAAAGGTTTTCAATGCATTTGTTTTTTAAGTTCTACATGTATGTTCTTATTTAAGATTCTTTATTGTTTCAGATATGTCTATGTCTACTGTCGATTATTTACTTGCTCTCAATCCTCTAACTGGTCCAAACTTCCCTGAATGGAGTTTTTGCATCAAACACGTCCTTTATCTGAAAAATCAAGCATACGTTCTTTTTATGGATCCATTGTTGCGTATTCGTCATAAGGTCTGCAAACTTGAGCTTGAATTTTGTGAAAGATGGGAGGATGCTGATGAGTTCGCCTTCTGGCTCATCACGGGTTCTCTATCTAGAGAATTAAGGCACAAGTATGAGTACCTCGAAAGGGCTGGAGAGATCTGGAAGGAACTCTCGACAGCCTATGGCAACGTGGAGCGGACTATCAACTATAAGCTTATGCATAACCTTGTGTGCAAGAAGATGGTTGAAGATAGTTCGGTGACAGAGCACATGATGTCTATGATTGATCTCATGAGACAGTTCACTGTGCGGGGTGGTAATATATGTGCGCAAGGCGAGATTGATATCATCCTGAACTCTCTTTCTGAATCCTTTTATGACTTTAAGGTAGTTGTTGCTGCAAGGGGAGAGTATGCTCTGCATGAGCTGCTTGAGGACCTTGTGGTGGAGCAATCTTCCATGCGAGCACGGATGCCTGTTCTGACTGCTTCTAGCACTGGTTCGACAACCTCTAAGGTTGGAGATGATGGTGCTGAAAGCAAGCTCAGGAAAGCAGTTAGTGAAAGCAAGTCAAAGAAGGTGAAGAGGGTTAAAGTCACTCCAAAGAAGAAGAGGTGTGCTGGATACGGAAAGGTGGATTGTCCGAATGCTAAAGGACAAGGTACGTCATTTGCATTTGTAACGGAAACATGTTTAGCACCGGTTTCTACTCATTCGTGGGTAGTGGATACTGGAGCTACTGATCATGTTTGTTACATTTTGCAGGGGTTCACATCGAGGAGGGTGCTGAAAAATGACGAGGTTACCATCTCATTGGGGAACGCAGCACAAGTGAGTGCAGCTGCCATTGGAGATTTCACCTTGTACTTTGATGATTCTGTTTTAACTTTGAGAGATGTTTTGTACGTGCCGGATTTTCGGCGGAACCTTATTTCAGTTTCCAAACTTTATGTTGATGGATATTCAGTTATTTTTTATAGTAGTGTTTCTATCATTGGTAATAATGTGTTATCTGTCGTGGGATACTGAATAATTCTCTCTATGTTGTTAACTGTAATCATAAGTCTTCCGCACGTATTGCATGTAATTCATCCGTAATTGATAATCCTAGAAAGAGAAAACTTACTTCTTCTGATGAGGATCTTACATATTTCTGGCACTTGAGACTGGGTCACATTAGCTTGAAGCGGATTCAGAGACTTGCAGATGACGGTACATTGGACTTAGTCCGGGCTGCACCTTATCAAGTCTGTGAATCCTGCATCGAGGGCAAGATGTCAACTAGGCCTTTCAAGGCTAGTCAGTCTCGAGCAGAGGAAGTGTTGGAGTTGATCCATTCAGACTTATGTGGACCGATGTCCACGCAGGCTCGTGGAGGGTACGAGTACTTCGTCACTTTCATTGACGATTACTCAAGGTACGAATACGTTTACCTGCTTCACTACAAGTCTGAATGCTTTGAGAAATTCAAAGAGTTCAAGGCTGAAGTAGAAAAGAAGGTCGGGAAAACTATCAAGTCACTGCGATCTGACCGCGGTGGCGAATACCTTGGTAACGAGTTCCTGCAATATTTGTCAGAAAATGGGATTACATCCGAGTGGACTGCACCGGGTACTCCCCAGCAAAATGGTGTAGCTGAAAGAAGAAATAGGACTCTTCTAGAGATGGTAAGATCAATGATGAGTTATGCAAACTTACCAATTTCGTTTTGGGGCTAACGCATTGGAGACAACAACTTACGTTCTAAATATCGTGCCTTCTAAATCAGTTCCTAAGACGCCTTCTAAGCTCTTCCTTGGTCGCAAACCTAGTTTGTGCAAGTTTAGAGTATGGGGCTGTCCGGCACACGTACTGTCGAAGGAACCTGATAAGTTAGAAAGCAAGTCAAAAGTAATGCTGCTCATATGGTATCCCAGGCAAACGAAAGGTGGTTACTTTTACTGAAATTAAGTTCCGCCGAAAAACTGGCACATATAAAACTGATGGGTTTTGTATACTGAAAGCATTTATTATAATGAGTATACAACGATTTATTTCTCCTATCTGTTAACAATCTTACATGTATGAACAATGGTATCCTCTTGTCTCACCGATAGCGATGATCATACGACGTATTGTAGATCGCAGAAGACAGTATGATCACTTGACCTAGTAAGACATAAACCTGATCACAGCCGAGACAGCGTATGAGGATACGTCTGTCCGGATGGCTGTGACATTGTCAGAATAAGTAGTCTGTCTTGGTTACTTGACATGCTGGTACGCAGGGGTGGCGTATTGATGGACCGCAGTGAGATGTATTTGTCTGTCTGACATCAGCGAATACAAGATATCGATATTGATTGAGTCCAAACCCTAACGAAGGTTCAGGGGTTTGCACGGGTTGACTGTTGCTTTGACTTGCCATGGTGGAGAGCCTAAGTAACGTGCTCGTATATCCGCATCTTGGGTAACAGCTGTTCGTGTAGTACCGCCTGAGACTGGGTTTAGGTAACAATATCCGAGTAATAGGATGGGGACATTCTCTGAGGAGCTCAATGACATTCATCGTGCCAAAGTCCTGCAGGCTGATTAAGTTCAGGCACGAGTGATAAGGATTGAGTGGTACTACTCAGGAATAATAAGATATTAATTAATTGTAGTTAGAGCTTGTCAGAAGCTCCAATTAATTAATGGATGTCCGGTAACCTTAAATATGGGGATTCTCAATTAATGCAGCCCGTTCTCATAACGTGGTAATAAAGGGGTAGGTCAGTATTAATTTTGTGGTGAAAAAGAATTAATATTAATCAATTAATTGTGTCCAGGGTTGTGGACATGGGAATTAATTAATTTATAGGCCCACTTTATTAT
>JAPKLW010000717.1:245204-282182 GCA_026898455.1 Plectranthus barbatus
GTTTACCTGCTTCGCTACAAGTCTGAATGCTTTGAGAAATTCAAAGAGTTCAAGGCTGAGGTAGAAAAGAAGGTCGGGAAAACCATCAAGTCACTGCGATTTGACCGCGGTGGGGAATACCTCGGTAACGAGTTCCTGCAGTATTTGTAAGAAAACAGGATTACATCCCAGTGGACTGCACCGGGTACTCCCAAGCAAAATGGTGTAGCTGAAAGAAGAAATAGGACTCTTCTAGAGATGGTAAGATCAATGATGAGTTATGCAAACTTACCAATTTCATTTTGAGGCTACGCATTGGAGACAGCAGCTTACGTGCTTAATGTGGTGCCTTCTAAATCAGTTCCTAAGACGCCTTCTGAGCTCTTCATTGGTCGCAAACCTAGTTTGTGCAAGTTTAGAGTATGGGGTTGTCCGGCACACGTACTGTCGAAGGAACCTGATAAGTTAGAAAGTAGGTCAAAAGTAATGTTGTTCATAGGGTATCCCGGGCAAACGAAAGGTGGTTACTTTTACTATCCTGAGAGTCAAAGAGTTATTGTTAGCACCAACGCTAGATTCTTGGAGGACGAGTATGTGAGTAATCACATGTCAAGGAGTGATATCATTCTTCAAGAAATTCAGAACGAGAATGCAATTCCAAGGGAAGGGGAACGTGTAGATGTAGGTGCACTTGTGAGAGGTACAACACCACAGACACGTTCTTCAGTGCAAGGTGCAGGACCACAAGTTACTGCACCTACTACTGACATGGCACCGATGCCTCATCGTAGTGGGAGAGTTATTTTCCAGCCAGAAAGGTACATGTTCGTGGGTGAGTCTTCGGACTTGAGCCCGGAAGACGGACATGAGGACTCTGACCCACTGACTTACGAAGAGGCAGTGCAGGACAAGCATGTTGCCAAATGGCGTGTCGCCATGGATTCTAAAATTGAATCCATAACTGCTATGGATGTATACCAGAAAACTGATTTGTCGGATGGCTTTAGGGCCATAGGGTGCAAATGGGTATACAAGAGAAAGAAAGGGGCGGATGGAAAGATCACAACTTTCAAAGCCAGGCTGGTGGCAAAGGGTTATAGTCAGAAAGAGGGCATTGACTATGACGAAACCTTTTCACCCGTAGCCATGCTCAAATCCCTCCGAATACTCCTTGCCATAGCTGCGCATATGGACCTCGAGATCTGGCAGATGGATGTCAAAATCGCTTTTCTAAACGGTTACCTTGAAGAAGGTAGGGACATCTATATGCAGCAACCCGAGGGTTACATAAGCAAGGGCGAAGAACATCTTGTCTGGAAGCTTAGGAAGTCCTTGTATGGGCTTTAGCAAGCTTCAAGGTCATGGAACTTACATTTCAACGATGTGATTAAATCCTATGGATTTGCACAGTTGGAAAACGAAAGTTGTGTTTACCAACTTTGTGTCAGTGGGAGCGTGGTCTTCCTTGCATTATGCGTTGATGACATACTTCTATTTGGAAACAACGAGGGAGTGATGTCGGAAATCAAGGCTTGGTTATCCGAACAGTTCCAAATGAAGGATCTGGGAGAAGCTGGCTACATTCTTGGGATTAAGGTCTTACGAGATCGTAAGAGAAGAATGTTGAGCTTGTCCCAGGCATCCTATGTGGATACTGTGATAGCCCGGTTTAGCATGCAACTCGCTAAGAAAGGCTTACTACCTTTCAGACATGGCGTTCATCTTTCTAGTGGGCAGTGTCCTCAGACACAGCGGGAGAAAGATGAGATGAGTCTTGTACCGTACGCTTCGGCGGTGGGTAGCCTCATGTATGCGATGTTGTGTACCAGGCCATCTGTTATGTCGTTGGCATGGTAGCAAGATATCAGTCTAACCCTGGACAGGCGCACTGGACTGCTGTAAAGCACATCCTCAAGTACTTGAAGAGAACTAGGAATTACTGCCTAGTTTATCAAAGTAAGGATTTGTGCCCTGTGGGTTATACAGACTCGGATTTCCAAAGGGACCAAGATGAGAAGAAATCGACCTCAGGACATGTGTTTACCCTGGGAGGTGGAGCTGTATCTTGGAGGAGCTCAAAGCAGAAATGCATTGTTGACTCCACCATGGAGGCGGAATATGTCGCCGCCTCCAACGCCTTGAAAGAGGAGGTATGGCTCAGGAACTACCTTTTAGAGTTGGGCATGATCCCGAGTTTGCCGAGGAGCATCACTATTTATTGTGATAACTCTGATGCAGTGGCAAACTCAAAGGAATCGCGGTCTCACAGGGCAAGCAAACACATAGAGAGAAAGTACCATATCATACGAGAAATTGTATAGAGGGGTGATGTGCTAATTAAGAAGATTAACATTGCTGACAATCTTGCTGATCCATTTACATAGAGCTTGCCGCAGAAAGTTTATGAAAGATATATTCATGAGTTGGGTCTGACGTGGATGCCGACCACCGACAGTGGTTAAAGAGACAGCAGACTAGATAGACGGACTGTATACTCTGTAATAGCTTAGTTATGCTTTGAGTATAAGTGGGAGATTGATGGGTTTTGTATACTGAAAGCATTTATTATAATGAGTATACAACAATTTATTTCTCCTATCTGTTAACAATCTTACATGTATGACCAATGGTATCCTCTTGTCTCACCGATAGGGACGATCATACGGTTTGTTGTAGATCGCAGAAGACAGTATCATCACTTGACCTAGTGAGACATAAACCTGATCACAGCCGAGACAGCGTATGAGGATACGTCTGTCCTAGATGGCTGCGGCATTGTCGGAATAAGTAGTCTATCTTGGTTACTTGACATGCTGATACGCAGGGTGGCGCAATGATGGACCGCAGTGAGATGTATTCGTCTGTCTGACATCAGCGAATACAAGATCTCGTTATATTGATTGAGTCCAAACCCTAACTAAGGTTCAGGGGTTTGCACGGGTTGACTATTGCTTTGACTTGCCATGGTGGAGAGCCAAAGTAACGTGCTCGTATATCTGCATCTTGGGTAACTGCAGTTCGTGTAGTACCGCCTGAGACCTGGTTTAGGTAACCATATCTGAGTAATAGGATGGGGACATTCCCTGAGGAGCTCAATCACATTCATTGTGCCAAAGTCCTGCAGGCTGATTAAGTTCAGGCACAAGTAATAAGGATTGAGTGGTACTACTCAGGAATAATAAGATATTAATTAATCGTAGTTAGAGCTTGTCAAAGGCTCCGATTAATTAATGGATGTCCGGTAACCTTAAATATGGGGATTCTCAATTAATGCAGCCCGTTCTCATAACGTGGTAATAAAGGGGTAGGTCAGTATTAATTCTGTGGTGAAAAAAAATTAATATTAATTAATTAATTGTGTCCTGGGTTGTGGACATGGGAATTAATTAATTTATAGGCCCACTTTATTATTTGCATTAGGTCCCAGGTCTGGCCCAAGGAAAGTGTGCTGAATTGAGCCCAGGAGCCCACTAGGGTTTACAACCCTAGGTCTATAAATAGACAGCTCTCTCTCATAAGTTGTAACACAACACAGTTGAAAAACCCTAAACCTAGAGAGAGAGAGGGGCGCCGTTTTTCTGGAGAAGAAATGAGGAGAATTTCGAATTCTGGTCCTGCTCAAAGCACAGATCTGTGGAATCCTCACCAGTAGCAGATCTGAATGCACCGGGAAACAGATCTGAAGATCTAATCTGGAGAACAACAAACTTCTTTCTTTCCCTTTTGATTTTCGATTTTTATCTAAGAAATTAGGGTTCTAATTTCTGTTTCCGCAGATAAAATCGGATTGTGTCGTTGAATTAAAGTTGGAAATTCAAACGCAAAAGATCGGATCAGATTCGACGAAATAACGGTAATTCCTTAATCCACAATTCTAGTTATTAAATTCATAGGAGCATGCTAGGGTTTATTGTTTATTTAATTGTGCACAATATCCATAAATCGATCCGGTTCAAATTGGTTTTGGTGATTCGGTTCACGGGAAAACCCTACAGTAGTATCCAGCATTAGTTTCCTCATCTTGCATTCTGAGATTCTCAAATATGTTCGTGAGAAGTCTCATCTTTGTCTTTCTGACACTAACTGTTCCTTCACATCTTGCCTGAAGAATAAGACACGCCTCTCTAGCTTCAGCACAACTTGATATTAACCTGAAACAGGGGACATCAACAGAAACAAAGATAGCATTCAATGCTTTCGCATTGCTGTTAGAAATAAGACGTTCTTCTGCAGTCCATTGATTTTCTGGTTTCAGTGCAATCCTTTCTTTGTTGCATCTACTGGATCAGGAACAATCATCTTTGGTGGAGACCAACCATCAAGAACTGCAACCCACGCACGTTCATTAATGGATTTCATGTAGATTGTCATGCGAGATTTCCACATGGAATAATTACTCCCACTGCTTTCCAGTACTGGTGGTCGACAAGCTGAACTTGAAGAATCCATTTCGGTAAACTGCACTCAGGAACAATTACTTAGTTCGTCAAGTAAAGGCTCTGGATGCCAATTGATGAAATGTAGTGCCCGAATTTACCAAAATGTTTGTTAATGTTAGAGTAATGAAAGTGTAACAAATATAAGAACATAATTATTGTGCACAACAGATAAATTTTGTCTGAGGTTTACTTCTAAAACCCAGACTGCCTCATGGCAAAATATATTTCACTAGTAAAAACAAGTTTTTACATAGGAAACAAAATAAACATAACAACTCAAATTTCCTCTAAGTTCACTCTTTAGAGTACATTTGATTACAGGACTTACTAACCTAAAGTAACGATCCTCAACAATGCTTCCTCAATCTTAGGATTCACTCTTCGGTGATTGCCTCTACACTATAAAGGAGATATTCGAATGGTTGAGATTATTTAGGGTGGAAGATGGTAAGCCTTGAGACCTTTTCTGGAAATTATAATTCTATCGCACACAATCTTCAAGTCTTGATCTTCTTTTTATTCTTTCTCTTCATTGGAGCGCACGATCTCAGAACCCACATCCTTACTTCATTCAGTCGTGTGTTGTGTAGTCTTCTCACGTCCACTTGCTCGATGAATAAAATCATAAAGCTGCTCACTCACGTAGGCAGTGGTTAAGTTGTGGGGGCTCCCTGAAAAATAGGAACATAAACAAACACGAAATTGGAGTCAAAGATATATCCCTAAAAAAATATGAATTAGTTATAACCAATTTCATAAGCAACAGCGAGAAAGTATAACATTAACAAGAGATATATTAGACATTGATGTTAAACTTTACAAATGACTTACATCATCACCCTCCATGTACGCAAACAACATTCAAAGCAACTAAGATTGTGGATAGTTTGATACATAACTCTTGAGATTGAAGCAGCTCCCGAAAGAAAGGAACATGACAGCAAAGTCTAAAATGTGGCAACTCAAGATTTCATATGCTCAAATAGCATCTCACAACATATAAGAAAGCAATCAAGCTGAGATATACAAGCATCACAACAACTCCTATTCAAATAAGGTGCAAATTGAATTAAATAATGTCAAAATGCTGCCTCACGTACAGCCTCATTGAATAATTTCTAAATACTCAAGTAAAAAAAAAAAACACGAGAAAATTGAGCTTAAGAATATCGCTCTGCTGCCGCCGTCCATATCGCAAAAGGGTTTCTGATGGTTTCTTTAAAATCACTATTTTCTCCATATGAGTTTTGGGGCTTACCAGCTCTTGGACGGAATTTAGGAATCGGCAATTTGAAGCTTAAGACTTCTTGCGGACCGATAAAATTTAGGATCATGATTTGGGATTTACAATTATTGGGTCAATGAAACTTGCAATTGTAGATGAATCTTGAAAGGTGATAAGAATGGGATTTTTTGGTTGATTAGAAAGTCGTTCACGTTCATGGAGGGTTTAAGGAGGAAAAGAAAATTTTTGGGATTTTTTAATTATGTGACTTGGAAAAATAAAAATTAAATAAATATCTACGTAGATGATACATTGACAATCACATGAAAGCAAATAACTGACTACACAACAATTTTACCCCTTTTACTAAACAGGATAAAATTAACTAACAGAACTAAAAGATGGGATAAAAGTATGTGACATAAATTTTCAATGATAGAATTTCGGAAAAAGTAAAACTTTAGGATAGAAAATTCAGTTGTCCCTGTAATATATATACACACACACACACATATATATATATATATATACTAGTGATTATGTGTTAAAGTCTTCCCAGATGTTAAGTAAGAATAAATTTGGACCACTAAAAATCAAAATCAACGCATGTGATCAATTCAAATTCGCCCCAATTTTTGTGCATTATTTGTGTTATCATCTAGCATTCAAGGGAAAAAATGAGAAAAATATATATTCAGTGATTTCATTTCGTACAGTTCATAAAACAAAATATGCACATTTTTTATGCAAAAAAATGCAGATATTTAGGAACATCTTTTATGCGTCATCCTGAACGTAAATATAATGAAGAGCATATACCAGCTGAATATAAAATCAAGATTTTCGTGCGAATTTTCTGAATTCAACATATGCAATATGAATATCATATGAATCGTCGTAAAAATACGTTTAATTTGATGTGTGATTCATTAAAATAGATTTGAATCGAGAAAGATACAATCGTTTAATTATATTGTATGAAGAGATAAATGAGGAGAGAGAATGTTTAGATTTAAGGAAATATAACGACAGGTACTCAAATTCAAAGGTTAAATTACTACGATACCCTAATTACCTTATTTATCTAATAAATCCTGAATTATCATAATCATTGGATCAACAAAATAAAGGATCCAGATTCTTTCCTATTTAACATGGGAGAAGACTTTAACATATGATCACTCCTCTATCTCTCTCGGTGTGTATATATATATATATATATATATATATATATATATAGTTGCGTTCATTTCTGAACTATATGTCCTGAATGAACAATGACCATATATCCAGCCTTTCATTTATTTGATCCAACGCCTTATATAATTACATGATGGAGATCCCGGTGGCCTGAAAGAAGAAGTTTAATTGAAGAAATTCGAGTTGTGTTAATTTAGTTGTTTTTAATTATTTTAGAATTTTTGCTTTATTTCCTTCTAGATATATTAGGGTTTTTATTAATCTTTTATATAGATTTTATTTCCTTATTTTATTATAATTTGATTTCCTTATCAGATTAGGATTTGATTTCCTTATGAAGTTAGGATTTGATTTCCTTATTAGATTAGGATTTGAGTTTGCCTATATATAGGCCTTGTTATGGAACAGATAATTCAGTTTTCAGTTTAATAATTGTTGGTCCCGGATTATCAGGGTATAACTTAGCAGCGGAAAATGTGGTTAATCGTTTCTTGCACTCTGCTGGTTACTCAGCTGACTGGGACCTTGTCAGCTGGTAAGTCAACTTGCACTCTGCGTACTCAGCTGACTGGCGACTGGCTCGTCAGCTGGTAGCTCAAGACTTAGAATATTTTTAGCCTTGTTTACACAGTTATATCAGTTTTCAGATATACACCAGCACTTGGGTGCTGGGTTTTAAATCAGTATGAAATGCAGAAAACTGATAAAAGACAAAGGATTTATAGTGGTTCGATCAACTGATCTACGTCCACTCTCCAGTCGTAGCACTGGAAATTCACTATAGAGTAATCAGGTACAAGTTGCCTACGATCTATCTCTAGCTGGTGCGACCCTTGTCCACCACTTCGCTAGATCAACCGCTCCCGGTCTTGTTTCCTTCTTCAACTCTCTTCTCGGCTGGTGGAGTGCGAGCACGTCACTTCAACCTCCACAGCAATTTGGGTGTTTAGTTCTCCCAAGAACGTATCTTCTCAATACGGCAAAAGCCCGTTATAACTCAAGTGCTGGCTGGCACAAGAGCTGCTGTGAACTTCCTCAGAAGAGAAAGAACACCAAAGAGATCAGTAACTTACAAGCTGGAAGCTTGAAGTCTCGTGTTTGAATAAATCAACACACGGATAGCCTTTAGAAAGGCCTCGAAAGTGTTTTGCTTCTACTTGCTTGAGCGTAATAAATTTGCAGTCTTTCGGTAGGTGAAGAGTATTGAATGTTGATGGATCCCAGGTATTTATAGCCGAGGGATCCGATTCAAATCTTCTAGCCGTTTGGACACATCCAGAAAAGGTCTCTGTCCTCGCATGTCCTTCAGACGGCGGCAGGTAGGAATTTCCGGAAAGCGCCATGCTTTTGTCCACTTTATCTGACATTGATCTCTTTATGTCAGAACGGCACTATTCGTCAATACGAGGAATCAGAACTGGTGTCTTGAACTGATAGACTTTAAGGTATCCTCCCTTAAAGTCATACTTTGTCAGTTTATTCCTCAGACGAATCTTCTTTTTGTCTCTAAGACTCTGGGAGAGCGAATCTTGAATTCTGCTGGTAACATCCGACTGGTAGATCATTCTGGTGATCTTGTGCTGGCAGTCTCTGCTGGTGACTTTGCGCTGGCACAATCTAAGTCTACCAATATGTCTGATGTTAACCCTTTCTTGGAATCTCCCATGACTGGTGGCTTCACCGCTGGTGAATAGTGTCAGTGAGAACACGTATTCTGCTGGTAGGATTTGTCAGCCGCCTGCTGGTGAAATCCTTCCCAACTGGTGAACAGTAACCAGTCATTAGCTCTTCTCATGCTGGTGAACAGTGTCAGCACGAGACTTGTCAGTCGCTTGCTGGTGAGACTTCTCTCAACTGGTAAGTACATCTCATGCTGGTGAACAATAGCCAGCATGAGTCTTGATCAGCTGCGACTTACAACTCAAAAGACCTAAACAGGACTTTACATTTGAGACTAGAGCTATTCTAGAGACAAACTGACGCTGGTAGGACTTAGGATTTGATCCACCAAAACACCAAAACTAAAATCTAAACAAGTAGCTACTGGGGAAAGGAAACTTAGCCAAATTTCCCAACAATAATATTCATGAGTTTTATCCTCCAATTATCTGAAAGCTCTTGAATTTCTGTTGAGTACCTTGAAATTCAATATTGACTTATCAACCGGACTTACACATCCGTTTGTGGCGTCTTCGATTATATCCTTTGTTGTTGGATCAATTCGCTTCTTGGGTCGTAGGAGATTCAATCTGGACTACGGTACTTGAAGGTTTTCGAATCCAAAGGTGTTGGATCCTTCCATCTTCAGTTTTCAGTTTACTTCCGCGTCGTGTCTGAGTCGTTCGTTCGAGTTTCTGGGCTGCGATCTAAACCTTCCGGCGAGGATCGTATCATTTTGGTACCCAGAACCTGGTTGTCTTTCTTTTCCTTACCATTACACGTGGCAGGTTTTTTTATTTAATTTATGTTAAGGTTGTTTTAGGAAGAAAAAAGAAGAAAAATATTAATAGATTTGTTATTCAATGCAGTTTCCTAATTTCATGCCAATTAAATATATTTTCCCATAATTTTTCTATCTACATACGTCTCTCTCTTTCTCCCACACGGGCGGTGCTCTCTCTTCTCCCACACGGTGGCGGTGCTCTCTCTTCTCCCACCCATGGCGGAAGCGACTCTCTCTTCTTCACACGGCGGCGACGCTCTCTCTTCTCCCACACAGCAGGCGGCGGTGCTCTCTCTTCTCCCACATGGCGGCGGTGTTCTCTTTTTACCCACCCATGGTGGAAGCGACTCTCTCTGATTCACACATGGTGGCGCTCAATCCTCTCTCGCATCGGATTCACTCTCTCATAGGTTCTTTAACGTCTCTCCCAACCGGCGGCGATGTTGTCTGTGGCGCTCACATCTCTATTTACTAAGAGATTTGTCTTTTTTTAACTCTAGAAATTGTTCCAACGTTGAAGGTCTCAGATCTGTATATTTTTATTTTCTTTTTGGATTACAAATACACTTTTCTGAACATCCATGTTTTGATTTCTTATTTTCTTATGTTTTATTTTACTGATCCTTACATTCTTCATCGAAGTCCACATATTCAGGATCCGGATCATTGTTATTTTAAATGTGAGTTATTTTTTTTGAATAAATGTGTCATTGTTTGAATTCTTGTTTAATGAATTGTTAATTGTTTATTTATTTTCTACATTGTATGAACTCAGTTGATATGTAGCATCGTACGATGTTGACATTATCATTGTTACATGTAATCAATATCATTTTATCAAATTATCGGTTTAATCTTAATTGAATTTTAAT
Organism: Plectranthus barbatus; assembly: GCA_026898455.1. Lineage (NCBI taxonomy): Eukaryota > Viridiplantae > Streptophyta > Magnoliopsida > Lamiales > Lamiaceae > Plectranthus > Plectranthus barbatus. The sequence goes on from JAPKLW010000717.1 coordinate 255,363, forward strand.
ACACCTTTAAGATCATTGTTATCTTTAATAAATACCATTGTACGCTGTCAACATTATAATTGTTACTTGTATTCAATATCATTTTTATCAAAATTTGTCGGTTTAATCTTAATTGATTTTTAATACACATCTAAGATCATTGTAATCTTTATTCAATATCATAGTACGAATAATTAAAAAAAATTATGCATTTAACGATAATAGATTAGTGGAAGTTGAAACCGCACCCCAAAAAAATGCAACATGATCTTATTTCTTTTTCCAATTTATAAGATAATAATGGAAAAATCGTGGGGATTTGTTTTGGTAATTGAATTCGAATAATCAGCATGCAGATTTAATTTCATTTAAATTTTTTTCGTTTAGGATTAGTTTGCCTTTTAATGATAGAAGAAGCTATCGACAATGATAAATGGCAACAGAAAATCAGGGACGTCTATTTTCAAAATCAAGGGTTGGATTTTGGTCTCTATTCATTCATGGACACATGTTCAGCCTTGAATGCACCCATATATATATATTTATATATATATATATATAGATATATATATATATAGAGAGAGGTTAGATCATATAAGAATAGATGTTAATGTAAGAAATTAGAATAAATCTCAGCCATTGATTGTGAAAGATCTGCGGTCATGCTTTAATATTTTCCATTTTCATTTTATTCTCCGTGTACTTCATTATTACATATTTAAGGGTATCTTTGTCATTTAACCTATTTTAATTATAGTATCTCCCTCAAATAAACGATTTTCTTTTTTGATTTCCTTCTTTCACGCGATTTGGATCTGTAATTCCTTTTCTTTTCGATTTCCCATGAGATTTCGATTGCCTTGTTGAATAAGTTTTGATATTCCTCAATATTAATTCATCTTCGTCTTCGTTTTATCCTCATTAATTCATATATATATTTTTTGGCGATCGGATCTGATCTGTTGTTGTTACCAATCCCCCTATCAATCCATATCCTCTCGTTCCACTCCTCCATGAATCATGGGAGTTGGTTCTGAAGGTTAGATCCAAAATTTTTGCACTTTCTAAGTTCATATTTCTTTTATTGTTATAGTTTCGCGATAAGTTACAAACTGTTTTTGATATATTTTTTTGAGAATTTTTATTTCAAACAGTTTTTAAAGTCTTTCATTTTTACTTTTTTATTATTCATCTGTAGTGTTGTGTTGGTATTACAGCTTCATTTTTAGTAAACTCCGATTATTCCTTTTTATACTTTTTATTGATTTCATTTTTAGTAACATGTTGTTCATTTTATTTGTTCTCGGGTTCATTTATACCAGAATGTGCTGATACGGTGAAGCCTTACAAAGGGACAAATTTAGAGTATTGGATGAATTTCATAAACCATTTGGATGACTCAATTGCTAACTATAACAATTCATCAATGAAAAAGAATATGTTTGAAGATGCCAAGGAAAGACAAAGTTGTTAGATTCTTAATTTCTTAATTAAACATATGAAAATGTGTGCAAAACCTAAGTGGAGATTAACAAAAGAATCTCACATCATAATGCATAATATAATATCTAAAATGAATATCTCAGTAGATATAATGAATCATACGAGTGATAACCGTTAGATGAAGTATAACTTCAAATAACAAATGTTGTTTTTGAATTTAATGAAGTAGATTAGAGATAAAATGAAGTATATAGTAGATAAAATGAACATAACTGAAGTTCGTTCATTGTTCGTAATGACTATATTGCCCTTTAATGAAGTAAAATGAGGATAAAATGCCGCATTTTTTATGAAGCTCTTATGTAATCTGGATCGTTGATGTTGTTAAATCTATGGACGAGATTTATTCTCATTTCTCATGTTAAGAGCTATTCTCACTAGATCAGCCCCCTATATATATATATATATATATATATATATATATATATATGTGTGTGTGTGTGTGTGTGTGTGTGTGTGTGTATGTGTGGTAGTGATTATGTGTTAATATCTTTCCAGCTGTTAAATAAGAATAAATTTGGACTATTAAAGATCAAAATCAACTCACGTGATCAATTTAAATTCGTCCCAATTTAGGTTCATTATTTGTGTTACCATCTAGCATTCAAGGGCAAAAATGTGAAAAAAATACGTTCAAGAATTTCATTTCGTGCAGTTCATAAAACATAATATGCATACATTCGATGTAAAAAATGCAATATTTTGGGCATAAAATTGCAGAATATAATCAATGCAAAAAATGCACTAAATAGGAATACAAAAATGCATCTGCTTTAGAATAAAAATGCATCTTATTTAAGTTAAGAATTGTTGGTTCATGATCAGAGTCGTTGTTAAAGCAGCAGAAGACTAACTTAACAAATGCTACGGAATGTTCATGTATCTTGCACTTAGTCTCTTTTCAAAAGCTTAGCTCAAAGTTGGAGTTACGTTTGTTTCAGATATACTCTAGCAACTTGAGGTTGCTAGGTTTTAAATCAAGCTTAGAAACAATAAAACAGTAACAAAAGCACAAGATTTAAAGTGGTTCGATCCTTAAGATCTACGTCCACTCCTCAGTTGAACACTGAGAATTTCACTAAAAAGATATATCAAAGTACAAGGAATCGCCGGTCACTTGTAGCAGGTGGTGAGCTTTCGAGCCAGCCACTACAAAGCTATCCTCCGTTACTTTTATCTTTCGGCAGCTACGGCTAAGTCAAGGGCGCACCTTCGTATAACTTAACCTTGCTACAATGGAAGCTTTATAGTTCCTTCCTGAACTCTCCTGGGGGTTTTCGGCAACAGCCCTTCGTAGTCAATCTATTTTCAGAGATATGACTGCTGGATGCTTCCTATGATAGAAGTTATTCCAATGATTTGATTCTTGAACAAAGTCAAGGAATCTCCTCTTGAATGCAGTGTCAAATATTCAATATTTGACACTTGCTGTTGAGAGCTTTGAGATTCTTCTTGTCTCTTTAATGTGCTCTCAACCGACTACTCTCTCACTTTTCTTTGCTTTTTAAAAATTATCTCTTGCAATCGAAGACTATTTTAAAGAGCTAGTCTCTAGCTGAAATCCACTCATGAGGAAATAAAAGGCTTACTAATAAAGTTGAGATGATAATACACGATGATGAGAGAACTTTATTAGATAATACTTTTGCCAAAGAGGAAGTTATTGCTACTCTAACATCATTACATCCATCTGTTAGGAATATTGTTAGATATTATAAAACCCCTTCTGTTGTAATTGATCCATAGTCGTAGTTTGATATGTTTTGGTGCATCAAAGATTTAGTAACTCAATATCGAGTCGATTGTAAAAGTCCTGTATAGGAATTCATACTCGAGTTGTAATAGAATCAGAAAGAAAAAGAATCGAGGATGCTGAAGGAGGCAGCAGACTTGATGAATTGCTGAAGACTGCTAAAGAAGGAAAAGACCAGCAATGCGGAGGAACTCTACAAGAATGCTGAAGAAGTAACTCTAGCAGAAACCGAAAGTCTTAGCTAAAACTGCTGAGATACCCGCCGCGTGCTAACAGCCAGCAAACGATAATCAGCAATCAAGAGAAGTTACAGAGTCGTAAATCAGACTGATCCAAATCACAAGGAAACCCGACGAATCAGAGGATAGAACAATCATCATACACAAAGGAGGTTTCATATCTACACCAAAAGATCCGTTCTGACAAAGACGGCTACAAATAGATGTTACGCCAATCAGAGACGAGGAGACTTGAAGAGTCTCTGTCCACTGCAGAAAAAGGAAGAACGCGGATAGACGAGCAATGCCTTTGAGTCTAACGGATAAGATTAGAACAGTCGTTTGAATCTTCACCTATAAATAGGTGTCATCCTTATTTGATTCAAAGGTTCGCGAATTTCTACATACAGAGATAACAAAAGAGATCAAAAACACTCTCTACATTATGCGAACTCATCCGAGCTAAGTTCTTGACTGAAGTTTTCCACAAGCTTTCATCTCTAAAGCTTGAGACCTGCGAAGCTAAGCTTCCAAGGTTATTTTGGGATTCTTTCTACTCTGGGAAGAATCTAGCAGTCACAATGTGTTTAGCTCAGGTTCAAAACAATGGTGCACAACGTGAAGTTTGCAAAGTTCACTCCTGAAGCTTACTCTACCTGGAAAAAGAGGTTGTTGATCACCCTGATGAACATTCATCTAGAAATGAAACAAGTGATCAAAAAAAGACCAATCAAAATCCAAAAGGTAAAAACCAGGGTTGGAGAAGACATAGCAGGACCAGACGTAATGGTGGACAAGTCGTTTGAAGAATGGACTCCAGAAGAGCGAGTTCGTGGTCAACTGGATTATGTAGCCATGGACTTAATATCAGGTGCCTTGTCACCTACCTTAATGGAAGAAGCGTTGGAGTACGAAAATGACAAAGAAATATGGGATTTTCTTGGTACTCTAAGTACGGAAATGGACTAGATGAAGAGAAACAAGCTACAACAATGGCTAGATAGGTATGAATCTTTTCAATTGATTCCAAGTGAAACCATCAAGGACATGGAGGCCAGATTCAACAACATTGTGGCTGAGTTAAAGAAACTGGGAAGAACGTACGAGCTTCCCGACATGAACTCAAAGATTCTCTTAAGACTGCCAAAGGAGGATTGGTTTGTCAAAGTGACCAGTCTGAAGGAGAAAGATCTGTCAGCAATAAGCACCAAAGAAGTATTTGCTCAATTGAAGGCTCATGAATGGGACATCACGTAGATCAACAAAAACGAAGTTGTTCGTGTTGCAGTAATCATTGAGGAACCAGTCGAGGATGCTGTATTCTTTGTAAAGAAAGATGGACAGAAGTGGAAAACAAAGAAACCATTCCACTTAGATCAACCAGCTCAGTCCAGTTCAACAAAGGAGATTCCTTCCACCAGCGAACTCAATTCAAAGAAGCAGAATGCTCAGTTAGCGAACTGGAAGAACAAATGAAGAAATTGCAAAGGCTGGTGTTGAAAGCCAAAGGGAAGAAGGAGGATTTTCAGCAAAGTCAACCAGTAGATAGCAAGAATGTCAAGAAAGCGCCAAGGACATGCTACGAATGTAATTCCCCAGATCATCTAAAGTTTGAATGCCCACGAGTAGATCTTAAGGAAAGGGAAAGAATGAGAAAGCTATTCGAAAGGCGAGCATCAAAGGCTATCACCAAAGCACTATCGACAAGGACGGAACTACCAGACATCCCAGATTATGACGATGAAAGTTACTCATCAGAAGATGAAGAGGATGTTCTCATGGAGTTCATGGCAGATATCAATAAAGAGCAAATAGAAGAATCGACTCTAGCTGCCGTAGGAAACCAGGTAACAAACTCTACTCTGTCTACTGCCTCTACTTCTGATAATATGCATGATATTGTTGATTCATATTGCTCAGAATCAAATGAGATAACTGTAGAATATTTGCTGAAAGAGTTTTCAAAAATCCATGCATTAAAGGATATTTTAGTGAAAGAAAATTCCTCTCTGAAATCTCAGCTTTCTATTTTGACCAGTGAGATTGAGAAATCCAGGTCAGCAAATGAGGAACTTTCAAAATTGAAAATAGAATCCTTCTCCTTGAATGAAAAACTTAGCATTTTAAAATAGGAGAATGAAGTTTTTAAAAGCAATAGCTCCGTGTAAAATATGTGTCATTGCAAATTTTCAAAAAGCACGAGAGATTTGAATGATATTCAAAGTATCCAAAGAAGTTCGAAGAACTTCGCTGGAATAGGTTTTGATGAAGAGAAGTCATATGATGTTGAATCAAGTAAGACAAAGAAAATTGTTTTTGTCCCAGCAACTGGGAAGATTCAGCAAACTGCTAGGAAAGATAAGAGGGAAAACTCTAAGTCAATTGCTCAGCTGAAATGTTGGCAGACTAGCATCCCTCAGCTGACTGCTCAGCAAAGATTAAATTATTTATCTGCTGAGAAGAGGCCAGCAAAGTCAGGGTATGTAACCCAGCCGACTGTTCCATCTGCTAGGAAGGTTCATACAAATCCTAGCAAGACTAAGCAATCTACTGAGGTTGCAAGGAAGCCAGCACACACTCCAAGTATAAGGGACACCTACTTGAGGCCAGAGTCTAAACCAAACCATTTTAAAAAGACAATGATGGCTCGACACACCACTACACATTCTTATGTTGATTTCAGATATTGTGCCAATAGGAACGGAAGGGTAGTGAAACGTGATGACAAATGAAATATCAAAATCACGAAAGTCTGGATTCTCAAAGGAATAATCCAGAGAACTAATCCTGCAGGACCCGTAATTGATCGGGTACCGAAAATATAACTTCTTTGTTTTGCAGGAACAGGGTCCAGGAAGAAGAACCTCAAGAAAGCTCAAAGAATGGATCCTATATAGTGGATGCTCAGGTCACATGACTGGATATGAAGAGATCTTCACAAAACTTCACAAGATCAGAGGACCTTCAGTCTCATTTGGTGACAATTCAAAGGCTTGAGTAATCGGAAGAGGGTGCATCGAGCAAAATAGAATGCGAATAATCAATGTTGCCCTCGTCGATAGTTTCAAGCACAACTTACCTGAGCATCAGCCAGCTACGTGAAAATGGATACATTGTTTCTTTCTTTGATACAAGTTGTGAAGTTTCTGATAGGACCACTGGAGAAGCAAATCTTAGAGGAATCAGGAAAGGAGGACTCTACATCGCTGACTGGGAAAGTGGTGAGCAAGCATCATGCTTCATAGCATTCACCAAGGACGGGACAAATTGGCTTTGGCACAAAAGGCTAACGCATCTAAACTTTAAGACTATCAATTATATTGCCAAGAATAACATTGTTGCAGGTCTGCCTCAAGAGACTTTCAAGAAAGAAGGAATATGCGGAGCCTGTCAACAAGGAAAAAAAGTCAAAGCGTCCTTCAGATCCAATCCAGGAAAAGCCACTTCAAACAGAATCCTTGAGCTGCTGCACATGGATTTATTCGGCCCGGTGACTTCACCCACTATAGGTAATAAAGAATATACCTTGGTTGTTATTGATGACTATTCTAGGTACACATGGGTGAGGTTACACAAAAGCAAGGACGAGGTGAAGATTATCCTTCCGGAGCTGATAATCAGAGTTCAAAATGACAAAGAGCTCACGGTGAAAAGGATAAGATCCGATAACGTACAAAATTCTATAACGGAGAATTGATGGATTTCTGCGCTGATGCTGGGATAGGACATGAAAGGTCCACTGCAAGAACACCTCAGCTGAACGGCCTGGTAGAAAGAAAAAACATGACTCTCAAAGAGGTTGTACGAACAATGCTAGCGGATACAGATCAGAGTCAAAGATATTGGGGAAGCTGCTATGAATACTTGCTACACGCAAAACCGAAGCGGATTGAATCTTCACTTCAACAAGACTCCCTATGAAATGTATCATGTTTGTAAGTCTTCTTTAGATCATCTTCGTGTTTTTGGTTCACCATGTTATATCCATAACAATGGGAAGTTGAAGTTAAGTACTTTCTCTCCCAAAGCTGACGAAGGAGTGTTCCTAGGATATGGACATCCATCTCACAAAGGATATAGAGTGCTTAACAAAACAATTAAACTTGTGGAAATAACATGCAATGTTATTTTTTATGAAGCTACTTCGCAGGACCATGAGAAGTCAAAGAGATGAGACTCATGAAACCAACGATGTCAATGGACCTTCGGGCTCGAATACTTCTAAAGTTGAACCGATTGATCTGACTCGGTTAATGAGTGAATCATCTTCTCTACTGGAGACCTTGACTGATCAGCCGACAGTCAAGAGGGCATGTGATGCAACTTGTAATGCTGAGGCCACCATAAATTCTCTCAAAGAGCTTACATGTCAAAAGGGAACTCAAGGAGATGAAGTCATTCAGCAAAATGAAGATACAGCTGAAGGTTCCCAAAATAGCGAGAGAACTACTGAAGACAATTCTGCTGAAGTTAACCAGGAAGAGAATGCTGGAGATAAGAGTGCTACATCAGCAAACACAAATCCAGCAGACGATTTGACAGAAGACAGACATTTAGCAGAAGACACTCCAACAAGTGTAGCAGACAGCTTGAAAGTTCTACAGTTTGTTGATGTACCAGTCTCAGAAGACCCCATCAGAATGTCCAGCTGTCAAGCCATTCAAGTAGAAGAACTACAAAGACCAAAATGGCAACTCAGAGACCATCCCACTGAACCGATTATAGGATATATTGCAGATCAAATCTGAATCAGACACAACTCCATGCTAGCCTGCTTCATATCGCAAGAGGAGCCTACCAAAGACTGGATCAACGCAATGCAAGAAGAACTATCAGAATTCACAAAGAATCGTGTATGGGATCTTGTCAATCGGCCGACACATCAATCAGTGATAGGAACCAAATGGGTATTCAAGAATAAGCGAGACGAAAATGGACTCGTCATTCGCAGCAAAGCCAGACTAGTGGCTAAAGGATATGCACAGTGCGAAGGAATAGACTTCGACGAAGCTTTTGCTCCGGTAGCTCGACTGGAAGCAATCAGGTTAATCCTAGCATATGCTGCCCCTCATGGTTTTATTGTCTTTCAGATGGACGTCAAGAGCGCATTCCTGAATGTAGAATTAAAGGAGGAAGTCTACGTGGAGCAACCTCCAGGATTCGAGCGCGGAAACAAGGTGTAAAGACTAAGGAAAGCTCTTTACGGTCTGAAGCAAGCCCCAAGAGCTTGGTATGAGACGCTATCACAGTTTCTACTGAAGAATAGATTCAGAAAAGGGAAGATCGATAGGACATTATTCTTGATCAAAGATGCTGAAGACATTTTGCTCATTCAAATCTATGTGGATGACATTATATTTGGATCAAGAAATCTAAATCTCTGTGAGAAGTTTGCTCGACTTATGCAGACTAACTTTCAGATGAGTATGATGTGAAAGATGTCATATTTTCTAGGTTTGCAAGTTCAGCAATCCAGTGATAGGATTTTCATTCATCAGAAGAAGTATACCTAGGATATCATCAGCAAATTTTGTCCAGAGAAGACGAAGACACTGTGGATTCCCATGAGCACGGCATGTCAAATTTCAATGGATGAAGAAGGCGAATTCATGGATCCCACAACATATAGAGGAATAATTGGGTCTCTGCTATACCTGACAGCTAGCAGACCAGACATTTCGTATGTTGTAGGCGTATGTGCTAGATATCAAGCTAATCCTAAGAAATCTCACATGGAGTATGCATGAAAGATTGTCAAATATCTGAAAGGAACAGAATCGTTAGGAATTTGGTATCCCAGATCAGATGATCTCACACTCGTAGGATATTCAGACTCAAATTTTGGAGGCTGCCGAATTGATCGAAAGAGCATGAGTGGAACATGCCAATTCCTTGGTCACAAGCTGATAAGTTGGTTCAACAAGAAGCAACATTTCGTAGCAACATCCACAACAGAAGCAAAATCTATGGCTACCACCAGCTGCTGTACACAAGTACTGTGGATTAAGAAACAACTTCAGGACTATGAAGTCAGCACTAATTGTGTTTCTATATATTGTGACAATAATAGTGTGATGTGCATCATGAAGAATCCAGTACATCATTCCAGGACGAAGCACATCGACATCAGACATCACTTCATTTGAGATCATGTTGATAAAATGGACATCTCCGTAGATTACATCAGAACAGAGGATCAGGTAGCAGACATATTCACCAAACCTCTAGCAGAAAGCAAATTCAAGGAGCTTTGTCTCAAGCTTGGTTTGTTGGAATTAGACGAGGTTGTGAAGGAATGAGTCCCAGCTCTCATTCTGTTCTTGGATCTTTTCAAATGATGAAATTCTAGATGTTTGGACTTCATGAAGATGATGCGGAATAAGAGTGTGTCCTAGCTCACACTCTTCATAAAGAAAATATCAAAGTCTTGATAGATTGCTGAGTCCCAGCTATCAGCAATCCAGATGGTTAAATATTAAAGAATATTGATTTCAGCATAATAAGTCAGGAGATTGCTGAGTCCCAGCTCTCAGCAAGAAGAAAAGGACTGCGGAATCAGTATATGCTAAATCAATTTTGGGAAATTGATCAAATAAGGGAATAAATATCGGGATAAACAACCCATGTATCAATTAAAATCATCATCAATGACGGAGCAACGATAGTTATTCGTTATCATTACCGAAGATCTTGTTCAAGGCTCGAGACGATTCAATTCTGAAAATAGCCACCACGTGGAAAGTTATTGTGAAACCATCGGTTCCCTAGGCAAACGAAGTGATTAGGAGAACAATTCTCTAGGATGGGTTACATCTATTTAAAGATAGGTTGTCTTGCTTAGGAAAACAATATTCCAAAACCTCTGAGCCCTAGATCTATCACCTGCCTTCCATTCCCATTTTTTTAAACCCTGCTCGAAGAAATCAGAAATGTCGTCCTTTACCATTTCACCAAAATACCTCCAAAATGGGTTCGAGCAACGTGACTTGGAAGTCTCCAAATTGAGAGGAAGAGTCTTAATCTTCACAGAGATCACATCTAAGAAGATTCTCTCAATTATCGGTTCACCAAGGACGATGAGCTTTCTAATATTAGAACCGAACATAAATAGGCAGTCCATTTTGTCAGGCTATGACAGTTTTCTCATGGAGAGATATAAACTTGTCAGGTGGGTCTGAGGATAGATAATCCTTAGTCACGAGATTTGAAAATACCTTTGGGTAAGGGTTCTCAAATCACTAATTCCTAATCTCTTCTTCATGGACGAAAATGAGAAAATGGAGATGAAGAAGCAAGATGAAGAATATGTCTGTGGATGAAGCTGATGCAACTTATATGCATCTGCTTGGTATCCAGGGCAGCAAACAGGCATACTGGGCTAATAGATGGTACCCATCCTATCTTTAGGAAACATCTGTGAAGTGTCAGGTGCAAATAAGAGATGTGGAAAAGAGTGCCGATCTGTGAAGATGGTGAGATCTGCAGGCTTCGGATTTTCTTCCGTGTGCTGAAGTGTCCACAGGAAAGCCACAAGGCTGGAAGCTGAAGAGATGTCTACATACAAGACATCTCACAATCTTGGAACAAGACATTGATGTGTAAGTGGGGTGACTTGCATCAATGAGCTCGGGGAAAAGACCAAGAAGGAGTAGATCTAGCAAAGGCATTATTCGGAGCAGTCTGAAGACAAATTGATCATTGTAAACTTGTAGTATTATACTTTGCGAAGTGTAACTCTTGTAAATCAATGATATCAATAAAATGCTCATTTTGATGGCAATACACTGTTGTCTCAAACAATATAACTGCCTAAGTCAAAATGCTAGATCATTACACTTCTTGTGTATATAGAATCCTATTAAAAATCAGATGATTTTCCATGAAAAGATTGAAAATTTTAAAGGAAAATCAGAAGATAGGAATTTCTTAAAGGTCTCCCTAACCTCAGTCGGAAGCAGAGTGCTTGATAGCTGAAATGGAGAATCAATTCAAGCAAAACATTCTCTACTAACTGCTGAGTCCAAGCTCTCAGCACATTCCCGACACCTACTAAGTCTGAGCTCTCAGTAAAGAGACTCTTTCCTCTGAAGGATCAAAATATTAAAAGAGTTTGTTCTGTCTACTGAGTCCAAGCTCTCAGTGGAACCCCGAAGAATACTGAGCACAAGCTCTCAACAGATATCTGTAGACGGCTAAGGATACAACTTGAGTAACTGTTGAGTCCAAGCTCTCAGCAGATTATGAGCATCTACTAAATAAAAGACCTTTAAAGGAAATGTTGAATCCAAGCTCTCAGCAAACAAGGTCTAAGTAATGTACTGTTACCAACTGCCCAACCGTCGATTCATCCATATCAGAAGGAGAGATCCAATCGCTCACAGTAAAGCCGGTTACTTGGGATCGTATAAAGAAAGTTTGGTTTGGGAATTCTAAACCCTAATACTCCCATAACTTCTGATTTCGAATTTTCTTATGCTCTACACCTTTTCAATTTTTCAGAAGAAACATCAATGGCGGAATCTTTCAACCACACCAGTCCACCTGCAGATTCATCCGGACGACCTAACATGCCCGGAGAGCCTGAATAGTTCCAACCGACGTTCACATGTATCTACAAAATGGAGGATAGTGATGAGTCAGTTTCCTACTACCGCCTAGTTGCCATAAGTCACGGTAAGACGCCTAGTGAACTCACCAACGAGCAAAAGAGGGCTGCTCAAGTCAAGAAGGACAAGATACTCTACGAACCGTTATTCCGGAAGCACTGGTGTGACATTTTTATAGGTAATCTCGACCACAAAAACCTATTGAGATATCTATTTGCGGAACCCAAGAAGTTTCATCCGCACCTAGTCGTAGAATTATTTGCTCGCGCGGTAGTTCACAAAAATGAAAAGTTCTTCACCACAAGTGTTTTGGGTATCAAGATTGTGGTAAGCCCAGAAGTTTTGGAAAAGAAGTACGGACTCCGAAGCGATGGTGAAGATGTAGCCAACTATAAAGTCAATGATGAAGCTGAAATGCAAAGGAGATGGCTAAGATGGAAGACGGAAATCTTCAAAGAGCCATGGAAGATACCAGCACCACTGAAGTCACTGGCAGAGCCTAGCACAGGTTATCATAAGGATTTTAGTAGGCGAATTTGGTTCGCTTTCTGAACTAAGTGCTAAGAAGTTTGCTTTCATGATGGCGATTGAGGATCAAATTCGTGGAAATTGGGCGAAATTCATCTACACCAAATGGCTAGCGCATGTCTACAAGAACAGGAATGTGAAGAAAGATCACACATTCATTCAAGACGTGGGCTTTGGATTAAAGATAAGCCACTTTCTGGAGGGAATCATACTAGAAGGAAGACGCTGCCGCGGTGAGGATTTGATTTACTTCGACTACATACCGCCAACCAAGAAACAACAACCGCCGAAGAACTACAAAGAGCCCCTGATACCAAAGGGAAAGCAATGTCAATCGTGACGGGCCATGCTCTGATGAAGAGGGTCCCTACCAGGGACATGTTGTCATGCCTACTGCTATTCCACTTACCGCCGAAGACGTTGAAGAAGAAAGGCGAAAAGCAGAACAGGATGCCCTGTTTACTGAACTTGAAAATTTGGTCGACATCCCATCAAAGGAAACTGGTCAACCCCCTGAGCCATCCATTGTGAAGAAGAGGCGTTCACAAAGAAGCCCTCAGCAGAGGAGGAAGAAGTCAGCAGGTGATGACGAACAAGCCAAGAAGAGGGGCAAGCACGACAGATCTCAAGGAATAACCATCAAAATCACAGTGCCAGAGGTAGATACTTCTCTACCGATTCCAGATGTCCTCGAGGAGACTGCGACAGAAAACACTGATACAACTGCAAAACGAAGGCTTGAGTTTTCAGGTGAGGAGGAATCACGGATTGATCTAAGGGAGGAATTTACAAATAATTCCCAACAGCAGACGAGGAACTGTTAAAGTTAAAGACCAAATTCTCCGTCTTAAGAAGTAGTTATTGTACTTTAAGACAGGAAAATGAAACTTTGAAAAGTAATCACTCAGTGTTAAACAAATGTCAGTGCAAATTTTCAAAAAGCACGAGAGATTTAGATGATATTTTAAGTGTCCAAAGAAGTTCGAAGAACTTTGCTGGAATAGGTTTTGATAGAGAAAAGTTGTGCGTCCCTGAATCAAGTAAGTCAAAGAAAATTACTTTTGCCACAGCTACTGGCAAGATTCAGCAGACCGCTAGGAAAGACAAGAGGGAAAATGTTAAGTCAATTGATCTGCAGAAATGCTGGCATACCAATATCCCTCAGATGACTGCTCAGCTGAGATTGAACTTTCGTTCTGTTGAGAAGAAGCCAGCAAAGTCAATGTATGATACCCAGTAGACTGTTCCATCTGCTAGAAAGGTTCATACAAATCCTAGCAAGGCCGAGCAATCTACTAAGGTTGCAAGGAAGCCAGCATACACTCCAAGTAGAAGGAACACCTACTTGAGGCCAGAGTCTACTTTAAAATACTTTCAAAAGACAGTGACGGCTCAACACACTACTTCACATCCCTATGTTGATTATCGAAACTATGCCAATAGGAATGGAAGGGAAGTGAGACGTGATGACAAAAGAAGCATCAAAATCACAAAAGTCTGGATTCCAAGGGAATAATCCAGAAAACTAATCCTGCAAGACCCGTAATTGATCGAGTACTGAAAATATAACTTCTTTGTTTTGCAGGAACAGGGTCCAGAAAGAAGATTATTAAGAAAACTCAAAGAATGGATCTTAGACAGTGGATGCTCAGGTCACATGACAGGAGATGAAGAGATCTTCACAGAACTTCACAAGTTCCGAGGAGCCTCAGTTTCATTTAGTGACAACTTCAAGGCCAGAGTAATTGGAAGAGGGTGCATCGAGCAAAATGGAATGTAAATAATCAATGTTGCCCTCGTCGATAGTCTCAAGCACAATTTACTGAGCATCAGCCAGCTAAGTGAAAATGGATATATCGTTTCCTTCTTTGACACAGGTTGTGAAGTTGCAGATAGGACCACCGGTGAAGTAAAGCTTAGAGGAATCAGAAAAAGGAGGACTCTACATAGCTGATTGGGAAAGTGGTCAACAAGTATCATGCTTCATAGCTTTCAACAAAGAAGAGACAAATTGGCTATGGCACAAAAGGCTAACGCATCTGAACTTTAAAACTATCAATTATATTGCCAGAAATAACATTATTGCAGGTTTACCACAAGAAATCATCAAGAAGAAAGGAGTATGCGGAGCCTGTCAACAAGGAAAGCAAGCCAAAGCATCCTTCAATTCAAATCCAAAAAAGGCCACCTCAAATAGAATCCTTGAGGTACTGCACATGGATTTATTCGGCCCTGTGACACCACCCACTATAGGTAAATAAACTATATACTTTAGTTGTTATTGATGATTATTCCAGGTACACATGGGTGAGGTTACTCAAAAGCAAGGACGAGGTGAAAGTTATCCTTCCAGAGCTGATAATTAGAGTTCAAAACGATAAGGAGTTCACGGTCAAAAGGATTAGATCCGACAACGGTACAGAATTTTGCAATGGAGCATTGATGGATTTCTACGCCAATGCTGGGATAGGGCATGAAAGGTCCACTGCAAGAACACTCCAGCAGAACGGCCTTGCAGAAAGAAGGAGCAGAACCTTAAAAGAAGTCGTGCGTACAATGCTTGCCGATACGGATCTAAGCCAAAGATACTGGGGAGAAGTTGTAATGAATGCCTGCTACACGCAGAATTGAAGCGAACTGAACCTTCGCTTAAACAAAACTCCTTATAAAATATATCATGATCGTAAGCCTTCTTTAGCTCATCTTCATATTTTTGGTTCATCATGTTATATCCATAATAATGGGAAATCGAAATTAAGTACTTTTTCTCCCAAGGCCGATGAAGGAGTGTTCCAAGGATATGCATATCCATCTCACAAGGGATATAGGGTGCTTAATAAGACAACCAAACTTGTGGAAATAACATGCAATGTTATTTTCGATGAAGCTAGTTTAGTGAACAGGACCATAAGAAGTCAAAGAGATGAGTTTCATGAAACCAATGATGTAAATGGACCTTCAGGCTCGAATACTTCCCAAGCTGAACCGAATGATCTAACTAGATTAATGAATTAATCATCAATCCTACTGGAGACCTTGACTGATCAATTGATAGTCAAGAGGGCCTGTGATGCAATCGGTAATGCTCTGGCCACCTAATCGATGCAAAATCCTGCATACAGATTATAGCATAAAGCAAATAAATTTATAATAACCCAGAGGTTGTCGAACCCACAAGGATAGTGCTATGAAGGGAATCATGTACTGAATATGGTTTTTAAAACCTTTGTTTGGGCAAATCAATTTTTGAGGGTTTTGGGTTTTTCAAAACAATTAATTAAAGAGAGAAATTCAAATAATAAAAAGCACAGATTCTAGGGAAATCTATTAATCTGACCAACATGCAAGAAACAAATATTCAAACCCAGAAAAGATAATTTTGGTGGAAAATCTGTTGAGGTGGAATTAATTCCTTGGTCGGGCAATTAAATCCTAAATTATTAACTAGTGGTTATCCCCCTTCGGTCTCAAACACACAAAGTTAATTAATTTTAATAAAGATTAGATTTATCCTACAATTGAAATCTTCTTGGTCGAACAGATAATCAAAAGTATTAAATCCTAACTTCCTATTACTAATCTTCACCTCTCGGTCCTTCGATTAATAACTTAAACCTATCTCAATCTTCATCTCTCGATCCTTCGATGAGAATAGATTTAAAATAAAACATAGGATTTAAACCAATGTTAAGGGTTTGAACAATTGCATCTAAACATGCATCACAGATGGAGAAACCCTAGAACTTGTTTAGGGTTCTAGCCTAACATATTAAATAGAGACATTGCAGGGAAAATTAAAGATTGCATTAAAAAGTAAAGATTCAAACAATAAAAGTAAAGAGGAATTCTGAAAAACTTAAAGTGAAAACAGAAAATAAAGATAGAACTCAACTAACAGAAAATAATCCACCACCCTCATTCTGAGCTAATTATGAGTTTATATAATGGTAGGGCTACGGCTTTGGATGGTATGTTGGCTCCAAAATTCGTCCACGTCTCAAATTGGTATCTTCCTTCTTTAAACATTCAACACGTGAAATTTAGGTCTTCAGAACTCCGCGTCTCGGCCGGGATCATCTCTGCCATGGCCGAGATATTCCTTTTGCCTCGATCACTTCATGGCCCGATTTGGCTTCATTTCGAGCTTCTACCTCGGCCGGGATATCCTCTGCCACGGCCGGGACACGGTCTCTCCACCCCAGTTGATTTGCATTCCAACTCGGTCGAAACAAAAAGCTCTCTTTTGGCAAATTTCTTCATCTTCTAAACAAATTCTTCACTTTTCCTCATTTTTTCCAACAAAAACATGCATCACAGGCACAACACCTTCCACAATACACTTGTGCTCAAACTATTAGATAAAATAAACAAAAACACTTAAAAGAAAAGAGAAAACAATGCGATAAGAGAGTAGAAAAATGAGCTTATCAATCCCCCCAAACTTAAACACTTGATTGTCCTCAATCAACAAAAGAAGGAACCAAAAGCTCAAGCAGAAGAAAAAACAAAGCCTCACAAGATTCATCACATTCAAACTTGTAAATCCACTAAACATTAACACTTTGTAAGAATCAGAAAATCTGTAAACCATGGAAGACTCGCAAGGGAAGTGTTTTCACTCATTCACTCAAGTGTTTAGGATAATATGAAATCACACAAGTCATGCAAATCAAGTTCAATCATAGGCTTGCAAATATTCTAAATCTCCACTGCAAACATGTGCACACAAGTCTAAGATCAGAAAGGACTTTATTCAAGGTTGTAATGTAGGCTTTTTAGTGAAAGGTAGGAAAATATATGGCCAAGTGACTAAAATCAATTGAGTTCGCGACTCTCAACAAATCAAAACCACTATCTATAAATATCAACCCATCTCCTATAATATTCAACACCAACCAAGACTCTTTTATTCTCTCTTTTTTTTCTTTTTCTTCTCTTTCACATACATCCTTTTATGCTCTAAACAATTTTGATTATACATTTGAGCTTATAAGGACTAACAAACACATATAAACACCTTTTTTTTCATTTTCTATATTTTTTTATTTTTTTCGGAGCCCAACCTTCTCTTTTGTTTTCACCATTTCTACTAATATCTTATCCTTCCTCAAACAACTCCCAACCCACTCTTATAGACAAGAGTTGATTCCCCTATCCTTTCCCAACTCATAGAGAAAGGAAGAAAATTCATAGGCTCAAAAGGGCTGACTAGGGATAATATTCAATTAGGACAGTGTATGGGATAAATAGGCTAAACAAAGATGGCCTAAAATCATTTCCTAAACCTGTGCACACTTAGCAGTCTTGAAAAAGAAACAAAGCAAGTTCTAGAGATACTCAATAATGCAGACACACTCACAATCGAAATTAAGGCTCAATTCTCACACTTGGGACAACAATTCTTCCATAAAAAAACATCAAATCATCATCCACTTCATGCCAAAGCAAGTATCAAAACAAGTAATCATGCGGTTTTCACATTCATAGGCATTCTCAACCACTATCACCATCAATGCAAACTAAAGTCAATCAATTCAAATCTTGCATTAAAGTCCTAGGGTTCAATCATGCTCAAGTTTCTACTTCTTACTTTATTCAAAAACTCCCAATGAAACAATTAAAATAAAGCAGATAAAAAGATAGAATTTAGTTTCAACACCCTAAATCTTCATCCCCCCAAACTTATTCGAAAAGCAGAGAGAATAAGTTTGGAGATCAGATCCAGAGATTGAAACTGTACCTCAATTGTTGGTCTCAGACACCAACTTTTATCCTTCATCTTCAGATTCTGACCGGCGTGGATTTTGTGTATGCTAGCACTCCATCTCGGCCGTGGCGAACTCTGTCTCGGCCGGGATGGAACCTTCTTGTTGACCTCCTTATCGGTCGAAGTGTTCCATGTCTCGGCCTTCTATCTCGACAGTGGCAGGCTCTGCCTCGGTCGAAATAGACTTCGAATTTTTTTTTAAGACAAATGAAAACAAGTGAAAGTAGCAAATAAAAATAAAATGAAAATAATTTAAAGAAAACGAAAACACAATGGGTTACCTCCCATTCAGTGCCTTATTTACCGTCGTGGCTCGACTCGGTATCAGCTCACCAAGGCGGTCGAGTCCAGACTCTTCGACCCCTTGAATCTATCATGAAGACCCGGCGGTTCTGAATGATGGTGGTATACACGGAATGAGGTAGCTTAATTGCCGATTTCACTGCTTCGTTTCCTCGTTCCCACCGGACAGCTTCTTCTTCCTCCGGTGTCTCATCCCCTTCTTCTTCTTCAGTGGCCATGATCTGGTTGCACTCTCCTTTCCTCTTGTTCTTGGCTATACAGAAAGTGATGGACTCTTCATTCCCTCTCAAATTGATCTCCCCCTTCTTGCAGTCAATCAAGACACCGGCATTATCGAGGAACTCTCTTCCCAAGATCATGGGTGTGTTGGCATCTTCCTTCATCTTAAGGACAATGAAATTTGCAGGAAAAATCAAGTGACCAACTCTAATCAAAACATCCTCAACAATACCTTTGGGCTTAGACACAGATCGGTCCGCCATCTGAAGAGTAATCGTAGTGGCTCTCATTTCCCCAATCTCAAGCTTTTTGTAGATGGACCATGGCATCAGGTTGATGTTTGCCCCGGTGTCACAGAGTACATTCTGAAACTCTCTTCCTCCAATCTCGATAGGTATCGAGAAACAACCTGGGTCAGACCTCTTGATCGGGATCTGCTTCTGCAATAGGAGGTTGCATTGCTCATGTATCTTCACTGTTTCATTCTCCAGGAACTGCTTCTTCTCACTCATCAATCTTTTGAGGATCTTCATGTATTCTGGTATCTCCCTGTGAGCTTCAACAAGAGGAATGTTAATATTTACCTTTTTTAAATTTTCAACAAACCTAGTAAACTTAGAGTCCTCCTTCTTCTTCGCAAATCTCTGCGGGTAAGGCATAGGAGGCACCGGATCAACTCTTCTTTCTTCCTTCTCCTTCTCTTTCTCACCTGGGGTTGGCTTCTATTTCGACCGAGACACAGCTGTCTCGGCCGTCCTGCCTTCTTTTTGTTGTCCCGGCCGTGCTGGGCTTGTCTCGACTGGGATGGATTCTTCTATCTTGGTCGGGCTTCTTATTATCTTGGTCGGGCTGCTTTTCTCTGCCTCGACCAGGATGGACTCTATCTCGGTCGAAATAGAGAGGTCCTTTGTGGGATTTTCCTCCTCTGTTTCTCCCAATTCTCCTTCCGGGCAGCTCGGACCTTCATACTTCCTTCTACATCGCAACGAGATGGAATTAACTGATTTCTCCTTTGTTGGATTTGTCTCTGTTGTGCTTGGAAGTTGCCCCAGCTTATGTTGATTGCCCAAGGTAGTGGCTATCTGACTCAGTTGGGTGTCCAACATCTGCAAGTGCTTTGTCATTAGCTGCATATGGTTGGCCATGCCCTTCACCTCAGTTTCCACTTTGCCAAATCGGTTGTCCGAGCTCTTGATGAACTTCTCCAATGTCTCCTCCAGCACGGACTTCTTCTTTTCCACAATTTCTCCTCCAGAACCTACATCAAAACCAGGTGGAGGATGTTCTGCAGCAGAGGGGATAGAATAAGAAAAACCAGGGTGAGATCGCCCATGGTTGTAATGATACCCTTGATTGCCTCGGTAGTTATTCTGATAACCACCGCCAATGTAGTTCACCTCCATTCCTATAGTTCCAGATGAACTACTTGCACCCCGGTTGATGTAGTCGGCCTCCACCGAAACAATGGCCATGCTAGGCTCAGTAGCAGCAACTGCAGCTTTTGTTGTACCCAACTTTTCAATCTCTTCCCGGAGCTTCTTCACCTCCGCAACCACGTCAAACTCCGTCTTTGTCTGCACTACTTTGATCGGCATCTATCTTTCAGTCGGCCACTAGTGGTTGTTCAGGGCCATGTCTGCCAATAATCTCATGCTCTCTGCTCCACTCTTCTTCATCAGTATCCCGCGAGCAGATGCATCCACCATCTCCTTCATGTGAGGATTCGGACCTTCATAAAAGTGGCAAACTTGCATCTTGAGATCAATTCCATGTCCGAGACAGAGTCGTAGAAGCTCTTTGTATCTCTTCTAGGCCTTGTAAAGTGATTCATCATACAGTTGCTTGAAAGTGGTGATAGCAGCTTTCCTATTCAGCAGCAGGCTCGGTGGGAAGAAGTTGGTGAGGAATTCATCTCAAAGTTCCCCTCATGTCCCAATCTGACTCTTGTCCAAACCAGCATACCAAGACCGCGCCTCGTCTCTGAGTGAGAACGAGAACAACCTCATTCTAATGACGTCCTGGGGGACTCTATTATGCTTCACCATATCGCACACCTCTATGAATTGGTTGAGGTGGGCATACGGATCCTCTACGGCTCTCCCCCTAACTGGTTCTGCTGCACCATCTGAATTAGCGAGTTTTTAACTCAAAATTATTGGCATCAATCCTCACTCTGAATTCGGGCTCTTCCTGCTGTGGTAGAAATCGATCCAAGATGGACCTTTGTGGAACCACTATCTGCCTGTTGTTCAACTCTGCCAGTCTGGCAGCTTGTTCTGTCTGAGTAGCCTGGGCTGCTTGTAGTTGTATTCTCAGCTGCTGCACTTCATTGACAAACTGTCTCTGCTCCTCGGGAGTCATATTTTGAAGCGGGGCTTCTGGGTTTGCCTCCATCTCAAAATTTAGTCTCTTCCCTTTCTTTCTGTTCTTCCTGCAGGCTACTTCAATCTCTGGTATGAAGGGCTCAAGTATTTTTCCTTTGTTCCGCGTGTTCATGCACCTGCACAGAAACCAATGTAGCAATCAGGGTATCTCGGCCGTGGTGGAATGTATAACGACTGAGATGGACACTCTGTCTCGACCGTGGCGAAGTGTGCCTCGGCCAAGACAGACAGGACTCAACAAAAAACACACGCACACTAAAGAAATAGAACTGAATCCAAAAACAAAGAAAAATAACACCAAATCAAAAAATTAAAAATAAGAAAAATAATACCCAATCCAGAAGTCTTCAAACAAGATAGTAATGATTCACCGTCTAACTATCCCCAGCAACGGCGCCAATTTGATAGATGTAAAATCCTGCATACAGATTATAGCATAGAGCAAATAAATTTATAATAACCCAGAGGTTGTCGAACCCACAAGGATAGTGCTACGAAGGGAATCATGTACTGAATATGGTTTTTAAAACCTTTGTTTGGGCAAATCAATTTTTGAGGGTTTTGGGTTTTTCAAAATAATTAATTAAAGAGAGAAATTCAAATAATAAAAAACACAGATTCTAGGGAAATCTACCAATCTGACCAACATGCAAGAAACAAATATTCAAACCCAGAAAAGATAAATTTGGTGGAAAATCTGTTAAGGTGGAATTAATTCCTTGGTCGGGCAATTAAATCCTAAATTATTAACTAGTGGTTATCTCCCTTCGGTCTCAAACACACAAAGTTAATTAATTCTAATAAAGATTAGATTTATCCTACAATTGAAATCTTCTTGGTCGGTCAGATAATAAAAAGTATTAAATCCTAACTTCCTATTACTAACCTTCACCTCTCGGTCCTTCGATTCATAACTTAAACCTATCTCAATCTTCATCTCTCGATCCTTCGATGAGAATAGATTTAAAATAAAACATAGAATTTAAACCAATGTTAAGGGTTTGAACAATTGCATCTAAACATGCATCACGGATGGAGAAACCCTAGAACCTGTTTAGGGTTCTAGCCTAACATATTAAATAGAGACATTGTAGGGAAAATTAAAGATTGCATTAAAAAGTAAAGATTCAAATTATAAAAGTAAAGTGGAATTCTGAAAAACTTAAAGTGAAAACAGAAAATAAAGATAGAACTCAACTAACAGAAAATAATCCACCACCCTCATTCTGAGCTAATTATGAGTTTATATAATGGTAGGGCTACGGCTTTGGATGGTATGTTGGCTCCAAAATTCGTCCACATCTCAAATTGGTATCTTTCTTCTTTAAACATTCAGCACGTGAGATTTAGGTCTTCAGAACTCCGCGTCTCGGTCGGGATCATCTCTACCACGGCCAAGATATTTCTTTCACCTCGATCACTTCATGGCCCGATTTGGCTTCATTTCAAGCTTCTGCTTCGGCCGGGATAACCTCTGCCACGGCCGGGACATGGTCTCTCCACCCCGGTCGATTTGCATTCCAAATCGGTCGAAACAGAAAACTCTCTTTTGGCAAATTTCTTCATCTTCTAAACCAATTCTTCACTTTTCCTCACCTTTTCCTACAAAAACATGCATCACAGGCACAACACCATCCACAATACACTCGTGCTCAAATAAGTAGATAAAATAAACAAAAACACATAAAAGAAAAGAGAAAACAATGCGATAAGAGAGTAGAAAAATGAGCTTATCACCACCATACAATCTCTCGAAGAGTATATAGATCAACTGGGAACTCAAGGAGATGAAGTCGTTCAACAAAATGAGGATACAGCTGAAGGTTCCCAGAATGGCGAGAGAATTACTGAAGACAACTCTGCTGAAGACAACCAGGAGCAGACTGCTGCAGACAGGAGTACTACACCAGTAATACAAAATCCAGCAAACAAAATGCCAAAAGACAATCCTTCAGCAGAAGTCGACTCAAAAAGGGTAGCAGACAGCTTGGAAACTCTATAGCTTGTTGATGTACCAGTTTCAGAAGAACCTATCGGACCATCCAGCAGTCAAGTCATTCTTGTATAAGAACTACAAAGACCCAAATGGCTTCTCAGAGATCATTCGAGATCATGTCGAGAAAAAGGATATATCTGTAGACTACATCAGAACAGAGGATCAGCTAGCAGACATATTCACCAAGCCTCTAGCAGAAAGCAGATTCAAAGAGCTTTGTCTTAAGCTCGATTTATTGGAATCAGATGAGGTTATGGAAGAATGAGTCCCAGCTCTCATTCTGTTCTTAGATAATATTTATGGAATTCTATTGGTCTTCTCAAGACGATGCGGAATAAGAGTGTGTCCAAGCTCACGCTCTTCAGATAAAAAAATACTGAAATCTTGACAGATTGTTGAGTCCTAGCTCTCAGCAGTCCAGACGATCAATAAAGAAGAATATTGAATTCAGCAGAATAAGTCAGGCGATTGGTGAGTCCTAGCTCTCAGCAGAAGATAGAAGATTGTTGAATTAAGACAAATCTGAATCCATCTTGGGAAATTGATCAGATATGGGAATAAATATTGGGATACTCAACCGACGTATCAATTAAGATCATCATCAGTGACAAAGCGATGATACATATTCGCTATCATTACCGAAGATCTCGTTCAAAGGCTCGAGACGATTCAGTTCTGAAAATAGACGCCATGTGGAAGAGTAATAGCAAAATCGTCAGTTCGGATAGCCGCGTGAAGCACACACGATTAACACGTTAAATTTATCAATCCGGTCTCTTTTCTAATTCGCTCAAATGGATATCATCTACTCAATTGAAGGGTACCAATAGCTAGGTTACTCAAAAGTCGTTGATTTTCGTTCTATCTAGGCAATTAAATGTAAACAAATCTTTAAATGTAACAATCAACAGTAAAGCAATATGCAAACTTCTCCAATAAAGCAATTCAATCAATTATGTAGGTAGATTAAGATATCAAATCCAACAATAAGAACATAGTGAGTGTTGATCGAATTTCCATTTATCCGAGTTAAGCCAAACTATGTTGTAAACCAAGTTTAATTCCTAGGAGGTTGAGCAATCGACCCTACATTCGTTAGTCACTTGCTACGGATAACTAACGATAGATGAAACTAGGAATTGCAAACAACTACGTTATTAATCCCTAGATCACTCCCAATCGATCTTCAATTATCGCCCTACGACCTAGCACCGCACATGGATTGGAACTAGAATCGTAAGATTATACACTTATCACGACGATTCTGCACGCGTGTTGGCTGCATCATTCACGTCAACTACCTTAAAGATTGGCTATTACCTACATCTAAAAGGTAAGGAACAAGCTCAAGTGCAAATCAATCCCTCAAAGGAAAGTAAACAAGCATATTCAACATCAACTCATCACAATTTCAATTCTACAACACTCACAATGAAATTAGTTCTCCATACCTTGAATTAAGTACAAAGCAAATAGGAAATTGAAAGAATTCATTACAAAACTAGTTGCCTTCTTTGAATCCAATCTACCTCCCTTCCTTCTTCAATCTTCACCAAATGGATGGAATGTGGCTTGATTCACCTTGATTTTGGTTGGGGAGAGGTTTGAAGATGAATGTAGGGAGAAGTATCGTGACGGTTATTCTAATTTTGTCAAAAAGTTCTTCAATTAACTGGTTTTCCCCCTTTTATAGGCGAGCAAGCAGGGCCTCGGATCGCCCGAACCTTCCTGGAAACCGTGGGAAGTTGGGAGGCACGTTCTGGCTCGGCCGAGCCAGAACTGCTCGACCGAGCCTGCTCTCTGTTAGCATGGCTCGGTCGAGCTTGCACTGCTCGGCCGAGCGAGCCCTCTGTCCAGCTCAGCTCGGCCGAGCCTGCTTCGCTCGGTCGGGCGACTCCTCCAAGCCTCCGAAACTCTCTTTTCGCTCCGCTCAGATGAACCTAACCTCCTCGGACTTCAAACTCGGACGATTTTCCTCCAAAACTCCACCAAATATGCCATATTATGCTCAAAACACGTCCTACAACATTTCAAACACGAAAACACGAAAACAAGACAAAAGAACAACGAAAGTATATGATATGAGGGTAAAATGGCCACAAACATGCACGCTCACACATCGAAAAATAGGTCATTTTACACACATATCATAATCCCCCAAACTTGAACCTTTGATTGTCCTCAATCAAAACAAAGTAAAGCAATCAATAAACCTCATCAAACAACCTCATAGCTCATCATAGTCATCTTGGCATGCTCTTATCGAACGAGATTATCACCTAACTTTGTGACACGGTTAATGCTAACGACTTAAACCATTCATCAACATTGGATAAAGAAATGAAAGCACTCCCTTACGTGTTTAGGGTTTGATGAATTTCACTCATTCACAAGATATCGAGCACAATTTCCATAGGCTTGAAACAATTTTCACCACTATACTACAATGAGTTGGCTCCTAAAATCAAAAAGGTCTTTGTTTTTTGTTATAACGTGGCTTACTAAAAGGTAGGTGGTTTTGGGCTAAAGTGACGAACTTCTCCATATCCCAAAACCCCCAAACTTATTCTCTTCAATCCACTTCTAACCTTGAGGCTTTTTCATCAAATAACTCTCATAATTTTTTTTTCTTTTCTTTTCTTTTCTCATTTTTCTTTAGCACCATCATTTTTTCTTTCCTTTCATGGTGCCTTACTTTTTTTCTTTTTCTCTTTTTTCTCTTTTCTTTTTCTAAGTACCCAAATTTTTGTTGGTACCCATTTTTCTAGGATTCAAATCAATCCTACACTCAATACTTTTATTGCCTCAACAATCACAACTCAAAGATACCAAATGATTCACATCCTAACTCTCATCTCCGTATTCACCCTCATACACTCATTCCCCCCAAATTTTGTCATAATAATTTCAAAGAAAATTCTCCATTTAAGCACAATCACGGGAAATAAGGGTATGAAGGGCAAAATTATGATATCAACAACCTTATACTCCCGAAGTGAAAGGAAGGACTAAGAATCGATGGCCTAAGATCATCTTTTAGTTACCAAACTCATGTCAAATAGATAGAGAATATATTCAAGTTCTAGATTTTGTGCTCTCAACCTTGCCACTCACAACCGATCAAAGTATGACAACATCAAGGCTCAAAAACTCTCGGCTTTTGTCAAGTCCTAGGCATTAACCTCGCACAAAACTCGGCAATTCAAAAGTTCAATTCGAGCACGCCTTAACAAGTAGATTATGCCCTATCATTGGTCAAAGTAAATCTCAAGCCTTACCAAGTAAATCATGATTCAAATCTACAATTCTCGTTTGGGTTCATCATACACACACGACAAGCACACAACATCCTAATTAACAATCTACATGCCAAGAACAATTGAATTGAAACTAAATGGTAGGAGAAACGATAGAAGGTGTTACCCATCGGTAGACATGATCAAACCGCTCTCCATTCCTTATTTGCACCTACTACACATCAATACAACACCACCAAACAATTAAGCATAATAAAGCCAATAAATCTCTCATATCCACCAATCTTTCCACAAACCAATATCTCAA
>JAPKLW010000717.1:282582-329547 GCA_026898455.1 Plectranthus barbatus
TCAAACACCTAGCATACCATACTTCAACTTTCAATAATTCCACAAGATCTACTAAAAGATTCCCCGGCAACGGCGCCAAAAACGTGATAGCCGCGTGAAGCACACACAATTAACACGTTAAATTTATCAATCTGGTCTCTTTCCTAATTCGCTCAAGTGGATATCATCTACTCAATTGAAGGGTACCAATAGCTAGGTTACTCAAAAGTCGTTGATTTTCGTTCTATCTAGGCAATTAAATGTAAACAAATCTTTAAATGTAACAATTAACAATAAAGCAATATGCAACAATCAAGCAATTCAACCAATTGTGTAGGTAGATTAAGATATCAAATCCAACAATAAGAAGATAGTGAGTGTTGATCGAATTTCCATTGATCCGAGTTAAGCCAAACTATGTTGTAAACCAAGTTTAATTCCGATGAGGTTGAGCAATCGACCCTACATTCGTTAGTCACTTGCTACGGATAACTAATGGTAGATGAAACTAGGAATTGCAAACAACTAAGTTATTAATCCCTAGATCACTCCCAATCGATCGTCAATTATCGCCCTACGACCTAGCACCGCACATGGATTGGAACTAGAATTGTAAGATTATACACTTATCACGACGATTTCGCCCGCGTGTTGGTTGCAGCGTTCACGTCAACTACCTTAAAGATTGGCTATTACCTACATCTAAAAGGTAAGGAACAAGCTCAAGTGCAAATCAATCCCTCAAAGGAAAGTAAACAAGCATATTCAACATCAACTCATCACAATTTCAATTCTACAACACTCACAATGAAATTAGTTCTCCATACCTTGAATTAAGTACAAAGCAAATAGGAAATTGAAAGAATTCATTACAAAACTCAAGGTCAATGATTGATCTTCCTTAGTTGCCTTCTTTGAATCCAATCTACCTCCCTTCCTTCTTCGATCTTCACCAAATGGATGGAATGTGGCTTGATTCACCTTGATTTTGGTTGGGGAGAGGTTTGGAGATGAATCTAGGGAGAAGTATCGTGACGGTTATTCTAATTTTGGCAAAAAGTTCTTCAATTAACTGATTTTCCCTCTTTTATAGGCGAGCAAGCAGGGCCTCGGATTGCCTGAGCCTTCCTGGAAACCGTGGGAATTTGGGAGGCACGTTCTAGCTCGGCCGAGCTAGAACTGCTCGATCGAGCCTGCTCTCTGTCAGCATGGCTCGGTCGAGCCTGCACTGCTCGGCCGAGCGAGCCCTCTGTCCGGCTCAGCTCGGCCGAGCCTGCTTCACTCAGCCGGGCGACTCCTCCAAGCCTCCGAAACTCTCCTTTCGCTCCGCTCAGACGAACCTAATGTCCTCGGACTTCAAACTCGGACAATTTTCCTCCAAAACTCCACCAAATATGCCATATTTTGCTCAAAACACGTCCTACAATATTTCAAACACGAAAACAAGACAAAAGAACAACGAAAGTATATGATATGAGGGTAAAATGGCCACAAACATGCACGCTCACACATCGAAAAATAGGTCATTTTACACACATATCAGGTTCCCTAGGCAGACGAAGTAATTAGAAGATCGAGTCTCGATGAGGGGTTACGTCTATGTAAGAGAGGTTGTCTTCCTTAGGAAATTCATATCTCAAAACCTCGAAACCCTAGATCTATCTTCTACGTTCATTCCCATTTTTCTAGAAACCCTGCTCGAAGAAATCAGAAATGTCATCCTTCACCATTTCACCAAAATACCTCCAGAATGGGTTCGAGCAACTTGACTTGGAAGTCTCCAAATAGAGAGGGAAGAGTCGTAATCCTCATAGAGATCACATCTAAGGAGATTCTCTCAATTCTCGGTTTACTTTGGACGATGCGTTTTCTCATATTAGAACCGAACGGAGATAGGCGGTCCACTCTGTCAGGCCATGACAGCTTTCTCGTTGTTGAGATAAAAACTTGTCAGGTGGGTCTAAAGATGGATATTCCTTAGTCACAAGGTCTTCTAGGCATTCAGGTTCTTCCCATCTCTTCTATCAGGATCAAGCTTCATATCCATGGAGAAGAAGAAGAGATCATGGGAAGGCTCTCAGATGGAATAGATGCAGCACGAATCATTTATTCAGCATCTGAAGAATGAAGAATAACTTGCGAGTGGTGCTGGTGATACTCACCTCAGAGGATGTAAAGATGACAGCATGACACTCGGAGCTTGAAGATTTCTGCGGGAAAATCTCCAGACTGAGACAAATGGAGATTCGGACATTGTCTCATCCTTGGCGCTGGATACCCGCAGATGGAGGAAGTTGTTGGAACAGAGATGTCACCGAGGCAACAGGAAGATGATGAGTTGCCTATAGACATCTCCCCAAGATCCAACAACACAATGCTGTGGAAGTAAGGCGGCTTACAGCAATGGGCTCGGGAAAAGACCAAGAATGAGCAGATCTAGCAAAGGCGTTATTGGAGCAATCTGAAGATAAATTGATCATTATAAACTTGTAGTATTATACTTTGCAAAGTGTAACTCTAGTAAATCAATGATATCAATAAAATGCTCGTGTTGATGACAATACTTTGTTGTCTCAATCAAAATAACTGCCTAAATCAAATGCTAGATCATTACACTCCTTGTGTACAGAAACCTATCAAAAAAACTATATGATTTTCCCAGAAAAAAAACTTGAAAAATGAAAAGGAAAGTCAAATGATAGGAATTTCTCAAAGGTCTTCCCAACCCCGTCGGAAGCAGAGTACTTGAATGCTAAAAAGGAGAATCAGTTCAAGCAAATTACTCTCTGCTGACTGCTGAGTCCAAGCTCTCAGCAGATTCCCGACAAATACTGAGGTTGAGCTCTCAGTAAAAAGACTCTTGAACTTTAGAGTTCATTGAATTAAGAAAGTCTAGAAGAACTATTGAATCCAAGCATTCAGCAGATATCCGGTATTTACTGAGTCCAAGCTCTCAGTTGATTGATAATGATTGCTATTTTGGAATAGCAGACAAACGGAAAAAGTTTACTGAGTCCAAGCTCTCAGTAAAGAGACTCTTGCTTCGACATGGATCAAAATTTAGAAGAGTCTATTTTATCTACTGAGTCCAAGCTCTCAGTGGAACCCCAAAAAGCTGAGCATGAGCTCTCAGCAGAGTTCGTTAGATTGCTTGAAATTTTATGAAAATGTTGAGTCCAAACTCTCAGCAAGCTATAAGCATCTGCTGAACAAGGGACCGCGAAGAAAGAATGTTGAGTCCAAGCTCTCAGCAAATCAGGTCCAAGATTATGTCATTCACCTCAAACAAAGATAGAATGCTAAGTCCAAGCTCTCAACAAAATAGGTGATATATGGCATTCTATATTAAAAGGGTACAATCATATGCTGAGTCCCAGCTCTCAGCATAGGCCTTTCACATTGCTGAGTGTTCAACACAGGCATCTTTAAATGTTGACCAGCAAGAAGGAGATCATTGATTCAAATATATCTCGAAATGCGGGATTATCTAATGATGAAGAAACTGCAGAGGTTGCTTTCATTACAAAGTAACTCTAGCACAGGGCGGCGACGAATGCCAAGGAGACACGTCAGCCACATTCACGATTCCAATGAAGTAGGACGTAAGGCGAACCATCACCAACTGCCCAACCGTAGATTAATCCATATCAGAAGAGGAGATCCAACCGCTCACAGTGGAAGCCGGTTAAAGAGGGATCATTTAAAAGAAATTTGGTTTGGGAACTCTAACCCTAATACTCCCATATCCTCCAATTCAAAACTCTTCTATACATTTTGAAACTCTCAGAAGAATACATCAATGGCGCAATCTTCAAACCGCACCAGTCCCCCTGCAGAATCATCCGAAAACACCAACATGCTTGGAGAACCAGAACAGTTCCAGCCAACCTTCACAGGCATCTACACGACGGAAGACATCTACGAGTCAATTCCCTACTACCGCCTAATCGCTATAAGTCATGGAAAATGACCTGGTGAACTCACCAATGAACAGAAAAGGGTTGCTCAAGTCAAGAAGGACAAGTTATTATACGAGCCATTGTTCCGAAAGCACTAGTGTGAGGACCTCATAGGAAAACTTGACCGAGAGAACCTGCTGAGATACTTATTTGCAGAACCAAAGAAGTTTCGTCCACACATAGTTGCAGAATTCTTCGCGCGTGCAATTGTTGATAAAGATGAGAAATTCTTCACCACGAGTGTTTTGGGTATCAAAATCGTAGTAAGTCCAAAAGTTTTGGAGAAGAAGTACGGACTTTGCAATGATGGTGAAGATGTAGCCAACTACAAGATCAACGATGAAGCTGAGATGAAGAAGAGATGGTTGAGATGGAAGTCAGAATCATATACCGATACATGGAAAGTAGCAACACCACTGAAATCTCTAGCAGAACCAATGAGAAGCTTAGCACAAGTAGTCATAAGAATGCTAGTGGGTGAAGTTGGCTCACTCTCTGAGTTAAGTGATAAGAAGTTTGTTGTTATGATGGCGCTTGAAGATCAAGTTCGTGGAAATTGGGCAAAGTTCATCTACACCAAATGGCTAGCGCATGTCTACAAGAACAAGAGTGTGAAGAAGGTACACACGTTCACTCAAGACGTAGGCTTTGGATTGAAGATAAGCCACTTTTTGGAAGGGATCGTACCAGAAGGAAAACGCTGCCACGGTGAGGATTTGATCTACTTTGACTACATACCACCAACCAGAAAACAACAACCACCGAAGAACTTCAGGGAACCATTAATACCAAAGCGAAAGAGCAACGTCAACCCTAAAGAGGGATGCTCTGATGAGGAAGAACCATACTAAGGTCATATGGTTATACCTACTGGTGCTCCACTTACTGCTGAGGAACTTGAAGAAGAACGGCGCAAAGCAGAACAGGATGTCCTGTTTACTGAACTTGAAAGTTTGGCAAACATTCCATCACAAGAAACTGGTCAACTCTCAGATCAAACCACCTTGAAGAGGAGGTGAACACAGAGGAGCCCACAACAAAGGAAAGGGAAACCAGCGAGTGATGATGAGAAAGCCAAGAGAAGGAACAAGCAACGAAGATCTTCAGGTAACACTCTCCAAATCAATGTACCTGAGGTAGATACTTCTCTAACACCCTAAAATGTCGTCAAGGACACGGCGACAGAATCCACAGATGCCACTACAAAGCGAAGGCTTCAATTTTCCGATGAAGAAGAATCTCAAAAGAAAATGCAACAAAGGAAAGCGCTCCAGAGGGCACAAGAACATAGAGACTATGCCAAGTTCAGCATGGAGATAATACTTGAAGAAAGGGATTCAAGATACGCAGAAGTCATAGCAAGTTATGAAGAGCGCAATGCCAGGATTCAAGCTGGAGAATAGACAGGTCGCATCACTCGAACAGATTTTAGGAAAGTGCAAGCCGAGAAAGGGAAAAGTAAGGTCACATTCGCTGAAGATGAGGAAGAAATTGCTGATCTTGAGCGAAGATAACTGAAAAAAGCCCTAAAGGAATCAAGGAGATTGCCAACTCCAGGACAAGGAGAAAGGAGTTGTGATGCAACACAATTTCAGCCCGCCACCGATAAGGGGGAAGCGTAAGTGCTTAAGAAATTACTGAAAGAAGTTTTTTGCAGGTTGTTGAGAAAGAGGTAGCAGTCCTGTTGTTGAAAAGGAAAGCGAACCAGAACAATTGGTTGCGTAAGGAGGACTTTAAATTGTGACAATCATGGCAGAAGCTGATCTGGAAACCACGTCAGATCAGATCCTGACTATTGATTCGGGAAATCAGAAAACAGAGAAGAAGAATGCACATTCAGGGACATTCAAACCAGAGAACGTCCAGCAGATCACCACAGCAAATGAAGGAGCAGATGTTGAGGAACCTACTGCTGAAGCAAATACCTCACTTAATGCTGAGTCAAGAGCACGACTACAAGAAGAGCTCACCGCAAGTGTGCGAGCTCGGAATGAGAAATATCTATGACAAATGGGTATCGAATCTTCTACTGTTCTAGGATGGAATACAGAGGCAGATACCACAAGTGTGCTCGAAAGAACCATAGAATCCATCTAGCAATGACGCATTCCAGTTCCCAGCTCTCCAGAAGTTTCAGGTATATCCTTCAGTGATCTTCCTAAATCTCATGATGAAGAAGATACAGGGACTATCACAGATGGAGAATCCATATTTCGAGAAGAAACCCTAAGAGTGCCCATGGAGGGACCACCCGACAGGAACTATAAAGCACAGCAGATTGCGAAGTGGTGTCCTCTTGTCACAGTAAAAGATGAGGAGAATGAGGATCTCATCTCCTGGGCACGCAACATAAGCATGTTCATCAAAACTCAAGCTGCCGCAGAAGTCAATGACTCATATCCTGCTGAACTCCAAGGAGAGTCGTCCGTTCAAGAATGGTTGAGAATTGAGTTTAAGAGTGTAGGGTTTTCCCGTGAACCGAATCACCGAAACCAATTGAACCGGATCGATTTATGGATATTGTGCACAATTAAATTTACAATAAAACCTAGCATGCTCCTATGAATTTAATATTCAGAATTGTGGATTGAGGAATTACCGTTATTCCATAGTG
Source organism: Plectranthus barbatus (assembly GCA_026898455.1). Classification (NCBI taxonomy): domain Eukaryota; kingdom Viridiplantae; phylum Streptophyta; class Magnoliopsida; order Lamiales; family Lamiaceae; genus Plectranthus; species Plectranthus barbatus. The sequence continues at coordinate 289,135 of JAPKLW010000717.1, forward strand.
TCTGAACCGATCTTTCGAGTTTGAATTTCCAACTTTAATTCAACCACGCGATTCGATATAATTTGCGGAAACAGAAATTAGTAATCTAATTTCTAGATTAAAATCGAAATTAAGAAGAAGAAATAAGAAATCTGTTCTCCAGATTCGATCTTCAAGGTTGTGTCCCAATGCTGCTCAGATCTGCTACTGGTGAGGATTCCACAGATCTGTGTTGTAGGCCGGAGCAGAAAAACTTTTCTTCTCCCCTCTAAAGGCGCCGCCTAACTCTCTCTCTACTCTAGGGTTTTGACTGATTTCAATGATCACATAAGTGGCTAGGGTTTCCAAGAGAGAGAGGTTTATTTATAGACCCAGGGTTTTATCCCTAATGGGCTACTAAGCTCCATTCAGCATATTTAATTGGGCCAGTCCTGGGACCTAATGCAAATAATAAAGTGGGCCTATAATTAATTAATTCCCATGTCCACAACCCAGGACACAATTAATTAATTAATATTAATTCTTTTTCACCACATAATTAATACTGACCTACCCCTTTATTACCACGTTATGAGAACGGGCTGCATTAATTGAGAATCCCCATATTTAAGGTTACCGGACATTCATTAATTAATCGGAGCCTCTGACAAGCTCTAACTACAATTAATTAATATCTTATAATTCCTGAGTAGTACCACTCAATCCTTATCACTCGTGCCTGAACTTAATCAGCCTACAGGACTTTGGCACGATGAATGTTATTGAGCTCCTCAGGGAATGTCCCCATCCTACTACTCGGATATGGTTACCTAAGCCCAGTCTCAGGCGGTACTACACGAACTATTGTTACCCAAGATGCGGATATACGAGCACGTTACTTAGGCTCTCCACCATGACAAGTCAAAACAACAGTCAACCCGTGCAAACCCCTGAACCTTCGTTAGAGTTTGGACTCAATCAATATAATGAGATCTTGTATTCGCTGATGTCAGACAGACGAATACATCTCACTACGGTCCATCAATACGCCACCCCTACGTACCAGCATGTCAAGTAACCAAGACAAACTACTTATTCCGACAATGTCGCAGCCATCCGGACAGACGTATCCTCATACGCTGTCTCGATTGTGATCAGGTTTATGTCTCACTAGGTCGAGTGATCTTACTGTCTTCTGCGATCTACAACACCCCGTATGATCGTCCCTATCGGTGAGACAAGAGGATACCATTGTTCATACATGTAAGATTGTTAACAGATAGGAGAAATAAATTGTTGTATACTCATTATAATAAATGCTTTCAGTATACAAAACACATCAATCTCCCACTTATACTCAAAGCATAACTAAGCTATTACAGAGTATACAGTCTATCTATCTAGCCTGCTATCTCCTTAACCACTGTCAGTGGTCGGCATCCACCTCAGACCCAGCTCACGAATATGTCTTTCGTAAACTTTCTGCGGCAAGCTCTTTGTAAATGGATCGGCAAGGTTGTCCTTAGTGTCAATCTTCTTGATCAGCACATCACCTCTCGATACGATTTCTCGTATGATATCGTACTTTCTCTCTATGTGTTTGCTTGCCCTATGAGACCGCGGTTCCTTTGAGTTTGCCACTGCACCAGAGTTATCACAATAAATTGTGATGCTCCTCGGTAAACTCGGGATCACGCCCAACTCTAAAAGGTAGTTCCTGAGCCATACCCCCTCTTTCGAGGCGTCGGAGGCGACGACATATTCCGCCTCCATTGTGGATTCAGCAATGAATTTCTGCTTTGAGCTCCTCCAAGATACAGCTCCACCTCCCAGGGTAAACACATATCCTGAGGTTGATTTCTTCTTATCCTGATCCCCATGGAAATTCGAGTCTGTATAACCCACAGGGCACAAATCCTCACTTTGATAAACTAGGCAGAAATTCCTAGTTCTTTTCAAGTACTTGAGGATGTGCTTTACAGCAGTCCAGTGCGCCTGTCCAGGGTTAGACTGATATCTTGCTACCATGTCAACGGCATAACAGATATCTGGCCTGGTACACAGCATCGCATACATGAGACTACCTACCGCCGTATGGTACAATACTCATCTCATCTTTCTCCCGCAGTGTCTGAGTACACTGCCCACTAGAAAGATGAACGCCATGTCTGAAAGGTAGCAAGCCTTTCTTGGCGAGTTGCATGCTAAACCGGGCTAACACAGTATCCACATAGGATGTCTGGGATAAGCACAACATTCTTCTCTTACGATCTCGTAAGACCTTAATCCCAAGAATGTAGCCAGCTTCTCCCAGATCCTTCATTTGGAACTGTTTGGATAACCAAGCCTTTGATTTCCGACATCACTCCCTCGTTATTTCCAAATAGGAGTATAGTGCAAGGAAAACCACGCTCCCACTGACACAAAATCGGTAAACACAACTTTCGTTTTCCAACTGTGCAAATCCATAGGATTTAATCACATCGTTGAAATGTAAGTTCCATGACCTTGAAGCTTGCTTAAGTCCATACAAGGACTTCCTAAGCTTCCAGACAAGATGTTCTTCGCCCTTGCGTATGTAACCCTCGGATTGCTGCATATAGATGTCCCAACCTTCTTCAAGGTAACCGTTTAGAAAAGCAGTTTTGACATCCATCTGCCAGATCTCGAGGTCCATATGCGCAGCTATGGCAAGGAGTATCCGGATGGATTTGAGCATGGCTACGGGTGAAAAGGTTTCGTCATAGTTAATGCCCTATTTCTTACTATAACCCTTTGCCACCAGCCTGGCTTTAAAAGCCGTGATCTTTCCATCCGCCCCTTTCTTTCTCTTGTATACCCATTTGCACCCTATGGCTCTAAAGTCATCCGGCAAATCAGTTTTCTGTTATACATCCATAGCAGTTATGGATTCAATTTCGGAATCCATGGCGACACGCCATTTGGCAACATCCTTGTCCTGTACTGCCTCTTCGTAAGTCAGTGGGTCAAAGTCCTCAAGTCCGTCTTCCGGGCTCAAGTCCGAAGACTCACCCACAAACATGTACCTTTCTGGCTGGAAAATAACTCTCCCACTACGACGAGGCATCAGTGTCATGTCAGTAGTAGGTGCAGTAACTTGTAATTTTGCACCTTGCACTGAAGAACGTGTCTGTGGTGCTGTACCTCTCACAGGTGCACCCACATCTACACATTCCCCTTCCCTTGGAATCGCATTCTCGTTTTCAATTTCTTGAAGAATGATATCACTCCTTGACCTGTGATTACTCACATACTCGTCCTCCAAGAATCTAGCGTTGGTGCTAACAACGACTCTTTGACTCTCAGGACAGTAAAAGTAACCACCCTTCGTTTGTCTGGGATACCCTATGAACAGCATTACTTTTGACCTGCTTTCTAACATATCAGGTTCCTTCGACAGTACGTGTGCCATACAGCCCCATACTCTAAACTTGCACAAACTAGGTTTGCGACCAAGGAAGAGCTCAGAAGGCGTCTTAGGAACTGATTTAGAAGGCACCACATTTAGCACGTAAGCTGTTGTCTCCAATGCGTAGCCCCAAAATGAAATTGGTAAGTTTGCATAACTCATCATTGATCTTACCATCTCTAGAAGAGTCCTATTTCTTCTTTCAGCTACACCGTTTTGCTGGGGAGTACCCGGTGTAGTCCACTGGGATGTAATCCCGTTTTCTGATAAATACTGTAGGAACTCGTTACCGAGGTATTCACCACCGCGGTCAGATCGCAGCGACTTGATAGTTTTCCCGACCTTCTTTTCTACCTCAACCTTGAACTCTTTGAATTTCTCAAAGCATTCAGACTTGTAGCGAAGCAGGTAAACGTATCCGTACCTTGAGTAATCGTCAATGAAAGTGACGAAGTACTCGTACCCTCCACGAGCCTGCATGAACATCGGTCCACATAAGTCAGAATGGATCAATTCCAACACTTCCTCTGCTCCAGACTGGCTAGCCTTGAAAGGCCTAGTTGACATCTTGCCCTCGATGCAGGATTCGCATACTTGATAAGGTACCCGGACTAAGTCCAATGTACCGTCATTTGCAAGTCTTTGGATCCGCTTCAAGCTGATGTGACCCAATCTCAAGTGCCAAAGATATGTAAGATCCTCATCGGAAGAAGTAAGTTTTCTCTTTCTAGGATTATCAATTACGGATGAATTACATGCAATACTTGCGGAAGACTTATGATTACAGTTAACAACATAGAGAGAATTATTCAGCATCCCACAACAGATAACATCGTTATTACCACTGATAGAAACACCACTATCAAAAATAACTGAATATCCATCAACATAAAGTTTGGAAACTGAAATAAGGTTTCATCGAAAATCCGGCACGTACAAACATCTCTCAAAGTTAAAACAGAATCATCAAAGTACAAGGTGAAATCTCCAATGGCAGCTGCTGCACTCACTTGTGTTGCGTTGCCCATTGAGATGGTAACCTCGTCATTCTTCAGCACCCTCCTCGGTGTGAACCCTTGCAAAATGTAACAAACATGATCAGTAGTTCCAGTATCCACTACCCACGAATGAGTAGAAACCGATGCTAAACATGTTTCCATTATAAATGCAAATGACGTACCTTGTCCCTTGCTTCCGCATGCGTTCTTACTTGAAGTGACACCAACCTTCTTCATCTCATTTGACCTCCTCTCACGTGATCTGCGATCAATCATATTCTTGCACACAGTATGAACCACATCTTTCAATGTGCCCAAGCTGTGCTCAAGATCTAATAACAAAGACTCCCATGAAGGTACGAAAGACTGTTCTGCTATGAGATCAGTGAGCAACTCCTTGAAGGAGTACTCACTTCTCTTAGCTACATCTTTCTTAAAGTCATAGAATGAAAGCGGTAAAGAGTTCAGGATTATATCGATCTTAGCCCGATAAGATATACATCCACCTCTACGTGTGAATCGTTTCATGGTGTTATCCATCATCATCACATGCAGTGTCACCGAACTGCCATCAACCATTCTCTTACAGACAAGGTCTTTCACGAGATCATAGTTGATATCGGACACAATTAATTAATTAATATTAATTCTTTTTCACCACAGAATTAATACTGACCTACCCCTTTATTACCACGTTGTGAGAACGGGCTGCATTAATTAAGAATCCCCATATTTAAGGTTACCGGACATTCATTAATTAATCGGAGCCTCTGACAAGCTCTAACTACAATTAATTAATATCTTATAATTCCTGAGTAGTACCACTTAATCCGTATCACTCGTGCCTGAACTTAATCAGTCTGCAGGACTTTAGCACGATGAATGTTATTGAGCTCCTCAGAGAATGTCCCCATCCTATTACTCGGATATGGTTACCTAAACCCAGTCTCAGGCGGTACTACACGAACTGTTGTTACCCAAGATGCGGATATACGAGCACGTTACTTAGGCTCTCCACCATGGTAAGTCAAAATAACAGTCAACCCGTGCAAACCCATGAACCTTCGTTAGGGTTTGGACTCAATCAATATAACAAGATCTTGTATTCGTTGATGTCAGACAGACGTATACATCTCACTGCGGTCCATCAATACGCCACCCCTGCATACCAGCATGTCAAGTAACCAAGACAGACTACTTATTCTGACAATGTCGTAGCCATCCGAACAGACGTATCCTCATACGCTGTCTCGACTGTGATCAGGTTTATGTCTCACTAGGTCAAGTGATCATACTGTCTTCTGCGATCTACAGCATGCCGTATGATCGTCCCTATTGGTGAGACAAGAGGATACCATTGTTCATACATATAAGATTGTTAACAGATAGGAGAAATAAACTGTTGTATACTCATTATAATAAATGCTTTCAGTATACAAAACCCATCAAAGAGATGGCGATTCATTGACTATGCCACTCATGAATTGCAATATGAAGACCGATCAATCATGATGGCCAGGATGGGTCTTATTTACTGGAGGAGTGAAGAAGAATGGGTTGATGATTGGATGGACCAGACATCCAAGAGACAGTATACGGAGAAGCAAGTCGTTGTGAGGCTACAGAAGATCCAGGCTCACAGAGCAGCCACCAGAGATCGATCTCTGCCACCTTCTGAATACGCCATAGAAGACTATCCGCCATTCACCCAGAATTTCAAATCTCCTGCCACCAGACGTCAAATGGTCGTTGTTGAAGAACTGAAGAAGAAGCTATCAGAAGAACAAGCTGCAAGAAAGAAAGAAGAAGATAGGATGAAGATGTTGGAATTCAAGGAGAAAATCCTAAACCAACTCGCCAACAAGCCTTTCAGAGTACAAAACTTAAGGCCATCCGACCAGAATCTTAATGAAGAAGAAGAAGAAAGGGAAACCACACACTTTGTAATGGCTTCGGCTGATCAACCATCCACTTCAACTCCAAGATTGGCAACCACAGCTCTCATGTCTACCACTGAAAATCAAATTGTACCTGCTGAGGAATCTTCATTCATGGCAATTGAGCCTTTGAATACCAGCACCTATCAGAGGGATCTCCAGCACTATATTCATACCATGGTAGGACGGAGTATCGGAGAGCAAATGATACCAATCATGCACAAGGAAATCTCCAACAAAGTGTCTGAAGCTAAAGACGTAATTCTTGCCATCCAACTTGACAACTTTGAGGCCTTCTCCACTGGAATTTTTGCTGCGATCAAAGGGGGGCAAGAAAAGAGGTTAGCTGAAGAAGCAAAAAGGATAATGGAGTAAGAAGAAAGGATTCGTCGACTAGAAGCAAGAAGACTAAAGGAAGAAGAGCTAAGGAGACAACTGAAGAAGAAGAGAGAGAAGAATAGAGAAAAATTGAAGAGAAGGAAAGGATCAAAAGACAAGAACGAGAAGCTCTTGTGGAAAATTTCATGAAGAAGACGATAGAAACTCTCGGCAAAATAAAGAAGCCCACTGCCGGTTCCTCGGGTGCCAGGAATGCTGCTGATTCAGACTCCTCAACGACAAAGGAGTAATATCTCTCTAAACTCTACTTCTCCTAGCTGATTGAACAATTTTTGTTTTTAATTTGGGTTATGTGAATGTACGAAAGAATATATGATTATCAATGAAAACTAACCTAGGTTGAAGACAACATCTCATTGTCCAACGCTGATTTAAATGAATAAGCTGAAATTACACACTTGGTGTAATCAGTAAACTGCGTGGAATGTGATGTGTGTGAAATGCTCCTGTGATTGCTTGATGATATTATGCGTAAATATGCTTTGTGCTTACTTGGTAAAATGACCTTGAAGCTATTTACCTGATTGATGTGTTTTCAAGCAATACCCTTGATACGTTAAGAGGGAATGGTTAGGAACATACTGAGTCTACGGGAGTTGAGACATTGAGAATAGATTTGATAGGAAATAATTTTTATGTAATCTCAGTAATCAGCTTTCCCATGATCAGTTAGAATCAAAGCTTAAGATAGAGGCTTTGATCGCACCAAAAAGGGGGATATTGTTAGGAATATTGTTAGACCCCTCTATTGTAAACCAATTCATTATCATAGTTTGTTATGTTTTGGTGGATCAAAGCTATAGCAACTCAGTATCGAGTCAATTGTAAAAAGTCTTGTATAGGAATTCATACTCGAATTGTAATAGATTAAGAAATAGAGAGATTCGGGTTTGCTGAAGGAGTCAGCAAACTTACCCATTTGTTGAAGATTGCTAAAAAAAATAAAGGCTAGCGATGCGAAGGAAGCGACAAGGATGCTGAAGAAGGAACTCCAGCAAACTACGGAGACATGCGACGCACATCAGTAGCCAGCAGACGACGATCAGCAATCAAGAGAGAAGTTACAAAGCCAAAATATCAGACGGATTACAACTTACAAGAAGAACCAACCAATCAAAAGGATGGAACAATCATCATGAAGAAAAAATGGTTCAAACCTACAAATGATCCGTTCTGACAAGAGACGGCTAAAGACAGATGCTACGCTAATCATAGACGAGGAGACTTGAAGAGTCTCTGTCCACCGCAAAAAAAAGAAGCATGCATCGGCGAGCATTCCCTTTGAGTCTAACGGATAAGATTCAAACAACCGTTTGAATCTTCACCTATAAATAGGTGTCATCCTTATTTGATTCAAAGGTTCGCGATTTCACACATACAAGAAATATAAAAAGAGATCAAACTTAGTCTCTCTATCACGCGAACATATCCGAGCCTAGTTCTTAATTGAAGCTTTTCGCAAGCTTTCATAATAGAAGCTCGAAGGCCTGAGAAGTTTATCTTCTTAAAGGTATATTGGGATTCTTTCTAATCTAGAAAGAATCTAGCAGTCACTATTGCGGTGCAAGAGTGATTCGTACGGGCTACGCCAACATAAGGATAGATTCCGGGAAGAACTATAAAACTCCCAGCAGTCGACGTCCGCAGAGAAGGGAGGTTTGTCCTCACTCTAAGGGGCGACACTGGTTGAAGATTGGAGATCGAGGTGCTTGAAGGTGCGCGCTGACCAGACGGAGGAGCTGCTCAACGTTAGAGATCAGGCCTGACCTTGTACTCATTCTTCTAGTGAATTCTCAGTCAAAGAACTGGAGAGTGGACGTAGAACAATTGTTCGAACCACTATAAAAATTCTTGTGTCGTTTACTGCTTTATTACGTTGTTTTGTTTGTAGTTAGATTATTTGAAACTCAACACATCAAGTGTTGAAGTATAAACTGCAACGAATACAGGAGCTAAAACATTTAGATAAACACTTGCTAAGTCGAGACCTTAGCAAGACACGTGCAAGATAAATTTAAATACTTCCGCTGCATATAAAATAACTCTAATCGGGACCAACACCAAGTTTTAAAAGCAAGATATTTCCCAAATGCTACTGATTGGTAAACTTCAAACTAATCCTTCCTTTGGCGTTCAGTTTTATAGGGAAGATGTATTATTAAGAAATGAGGGAGATGGTTAACTAGCGATGGAAAAAAGGTTGATGCATTCCATGATGTCTATATAATTGATTTTGCTTCAGGCATTCCCTTTGCTAAAGTGGTGAATATAACAAATACCAAAATTTAAAAATTGTTGTTGAAGGATGATTCATGAAATATATGTCAACTTGGAGAGATTCTTTTTTTCCTACGGTTGCTGAGGTAATTAGTAAAGTTCCAATTATTATTAGTAAGGAGGATCAATTTTTTTTGGAGATACCCAATATATTGTGAAATCGGCTTAATTAGCTGAAATGGGATATTATTGTCTGTGTGGAGAATTGTGTGAGCTTATCCAAGAAAGAATTGAATCGATTAGTCTGGTCTATAAATGTCCCACCAAAGATTAAGGTGTTTATATGGAAGGCAATGTATGATTTCCTACCTACAACTCTAAACCTTTCTGCACACCATTTATCAATTTTAGGGATATGTGATTTGTGCATGAAAGAGTGGGGGTCTAAAACCCACACTTTATTCTTTTGTTATAGAATAAAGTCTAATTGGATTAATTGTAAAGTTTAGGAGATTTTGAAGCACCATTGAGATTTTTATTTGTTCATAATTGGACAAGCTCTGAGAGACGCAATGGGTAAAGAGGATTATGAAAGATAGTGTGTTATGATGTAGATGTCTAAGACATCAATTTGTAATGAAAAACATGGAAATGGAGGAAATAATTGGGATGTTTTAATACAAAGAGCTACTGATTTTTCCTTCTAAACTCTAAGGATGCACAATATGATTTAGTTCGTGGTTGCAGATGAGATATTTCAATTGAAGATCGCACTTGGAGGTTGCCAATAAGAGGGTCTTTTCAGTTAGATGTTGATTCCGTGTTGGGACGATATGGAATTGGAGCAATTGTCCATGATAAATGTGGTAAACTTCGATCAACATTTGTTAAATTAATTGTCAGACCAAGCTCGATTCTTGAGATAGAGATTATAACTTTTTTTATGGTATTAGTTTTGTGCCTGCAATATGATTTAGGTCCAATCTCACTATTTTTGGATTCCATTAATGTTACGCAAAAGTTGAGGGATGCTAATGAAAGATTTATTATTGAGATATAATATGTGCTTAGAGATGCGAATAAAACAATTCATAGTTTAGCTAACACTAGTGTAGAAATTGATGAACCAAAATTCTGTGGCAAATAATTTTTCAAAAGGATTTATATAATTGTAAACTGGAAGCCCCTTTATATATTTTTTGTTGAGTAAAAAAAAAACATTGAGTCAAAATTAAAAGAAAAAAAATAAAACTTTACTCAAAAAAAAAAAAAAAACTTTACTAAAATTTTACCATTTCATGAAACATTTTATAAGGGTTGCCATTTTGTGTACTTCAATATAATTTCTTGCCATTTTCAATTATTTCCTCGAATTATAAACGACTTCCATTTTTTCTGAAAAGAAAAAAAAAATGAGCTGCCATTGAAAAGCTTGACTACTCGAGTCTGAACTTGAGCGACCGACGATCTGCTGCTGCTCCTGCTCCTGCTCAACTCTCCCATCTACCCTCTCCCGGCTGCCATGGTATATCTCTCTCTCACACACTCACACTTACATAAAGAGACACGCACAGATCGGTGAGATCGTTATGTGATTGATTTAAACCTAGTGACACTCACGTGAGTTGTAGATGCTGTGATTATTTAGTTTGAATCGTTCAATAATGCCCGTGGATCTAGACTTGTTGAAGGTTACCTTGCAGGATTTAGTTACATCTATCAAGATTTTGGGAGCAATTATTAGGTTTTCACTGAATCCCTTTTCTAAATCTTATAGAATGGAGTCTCCGACCCGCTCTATGAAGCATTTGTTTTCTGCTTCATGTTATGGAACGTGCTCCAGTTAAACTATTCAAATGGATGGCTTTTTGTTTAATGCGAATAGATCAAATTGAAAGCTTGAAAATTAGTGAGAATTGATCATGTGTTTAGTGGTCTGCCTTTTACATCATCCCAAAAAAATAAGATTTGGAATATGAACAATGTGGTGTGCTGTTTACCTTTCATGGTGATTTATTGTTCTTGTGACTGAAAAAATCCATCTCTCCTGCGTTGTGTTGCTAATTTTCTTTAAATTTTTATTGATTCTCTTTTTTCTATAACAGGATTTGTGTCCTTCTGTGAAGAACATTCTTCTGCTTGATTCCGAAGGGAACCGTGTTGCTAGCAAGTTCTATTCAGATGACTGGCCTACTAATAAAGCCAAGGAAACTTTTGAGAAGGCTGTATTTAATAAGACTCAGAAGACAAATGCCCGAACTGAAGGTGCTCTCAGAGTTGCAACTTTTTTACTTTCTATGTTCTCTCGAACTTTAACTAGGACTTGTATTGTATGAAACCTCAGTTGACTTATGTTACTGTGTTAGAATTGGTAGCGAAAGAATCCGCTATCTTTAAAAGGCACTTTAGGTATATGGTCTGATGGAATCGAGTTGTTGCAGTTTCTTTTCTCAAAACTGAAATCTAAGCATGGTCGGCATGTTATTATTACAGCCATGCAAACAATTAAACTTGATTCCTTGACTAACTGCTGTGGCGCTATTTCCATGTTTGCTTGAACTCGAACTTTGATGCTTCAATGAGATTTCCTAATGCTAAAGTTAGCCTTTACTTTCCTTTGTTGGCATCTTCACAGCGGAGATAACTATGTTTGAGAACAACATCATTATATACAAATTTGTTCAAGACCTGCACTTCTATGTTACTGGGGGTGAAGAGGAAAATGAAGTTATCTTGGCCTCTGTTCTTCAAGGATTCTTTGATGCTGTTGGTATTCTACTCAGGTAGCCCAGCATGATTTTGTTATTTGCCTATCAGGATGTTTCCCTACTGGTATGGTATTATGTGCTTCAACTTTTCTGTATTTTTCTTTCAGGGACAATGTTGATAAGAGAGAGGCACTCGAGAATTTGGATCTCATTCTGTTATGCATTGATGAAATTGTTGATGGCGGGTAGGCATCTTCTAATTTTCCCTCTCAATATTTGAATCACCCGTGCGTTGCACTATTAATTTTTATGCACTTAAAATTTAGAGTATGGATAAATATAATATATTTATACCTATGTGATGTGCGAATTGAACATATAGTAATTTTATTTTATAATATTAAGATATGATTAACAAAATTATATATTTATATATTTTTTTTAATAATCTTTAAAATAGGTACAATATTTATTATTCATCAATATTATATGTTATATATTAGCTTCAATATTATATGTTCAACCATATATCTAAACTTAATAATAATAATAATAAAAAAGTATATTAAACACAAGGCCTACAAATGGAGTTTAATTTACAAAATAGTCCATAAAAATTATACTCATACTATTAAAAAAATAGTAAATATAAGAAATTAGGGAAGTGTAATTTATATTTAAAAAATGACAAGTATAATTTTGTTTTATTTTTATTATTTTTTATTGTATATCTATATTGTATGGAAGAAATAGCAAATAAATTAGTGAAAATGGGAAATAAAATTAATGTTGATTTGATGTGGTGTTTTGTAGCAAGAAAATGGCATTAATGTAATAATTTGGAAGTATTCTCATTTAATATATTTATTTATAGATAGATGTGTGTTGAAACAGTTTCCCTCATAAAGGACACTAGCAAACTGTTTGAAATCAAACAAGAAACCACAAGAAGATGGAACATGATGAGTTAATGCAATGACAAGTTAAGTTGTTATACAGAAGAAAACCTATCACTCTTTGCATTTAAGCCTGCAGAATACATCTTCTTTCTCTCTTGTATTCTTATCTGTGTGTGAAGTAGTTATATATATCTCTGTTTCCAAGAGTAATATAATATTCCCAACTCAAAAACAACAGTTATGAGTAGCTTCTTATTGATTGTGCCTATGCATGTATTTGTTCACATGCTTTGTAGTTTGTAAAATCTTGGGGCATGTAGGTAGTAACTTGTAGTGATGTTTCCATGACATGTCTCTTTTCCATGTGTAGCATTATTCTGGAAACTGATGCAAATAGCATTGCAAGCAAAGTTGCAAGTCACAGTATTGATTCTGGAGCTCCACTATCTGAGCAGGTACCTGATTCTTCAATTTCCAAGATCATGCCATTATGGGATTGGCCATCTCAACTTATGACTCTAATTTCTTCCACTTCTGCAGACTATAAGCCAAGCTCTGGCAAGTGCACGTGAACACCTTACTAGATCCCTTTTGAAGTAATGATACACTGGACTATTAATATTAAGGTAGACAATCAACTTGTGTGATGCTGGATTTTGCTGCAGAAAGATTTGACACCGAGTTATTATTCTGATCCCTCACTGCTTTCTATTCAGTATAAATTTGTGTTTCATTGACATTGATTGATTTTACTGCTATGCTCAAACTAAGAAACTTTAAAAAGTTAAAAGTAGCAGTGTTACAGAAACAGCATGCATGCTTCAAACAGAAGAGGCACAATATGTTACTCTTCAAGTTCATTTTAAAAATCACTTCAAGAGTGTAATTGATACGATTCTCGTCGGGAAGGTTTAGATCACAGCTCAGGAATTCGACTAAAATGACTCGAACTAGACATGGAAGCAAATTGACAACTTGATACGTTGGGGGAATCTAACACCTTTGAAGTCGACTTTTAGAGAATCATAGGCAAGGATGAAAATGAACCCCGTACTATTCAAAAAGCAACTCACCTCAACAATGATGGATATAGTGAATACTCCACAAACGGATGTGTAAGTCCGGTTGATAAGTCAATATTGAATTTCGAAGTACTCTACAGAAATTCAAGAGCTTTCAAATAATTGGAGAATAAAACCCACAAATATTATTAAACTGAAAACTGAATTACAATGAAAATGTGAAGCTCTATTTATAAGGAGAAGATCAAATTTCTAAATCTAATCTAACTAGAAAAATAAATCTAAAAAATATATCAAATCTATCAAGATATACAACAAATATATCTTGATATCTTTGTAATAAAAACGAAATCTAAATTCTCACAAATCTAGAAATCAAAACAAATTTAAACTAAATCAAATCTTATCAAGATATATCAAATTTTTTATCATATCTTCAATAAATCTTCTTGAAATACATTGATATATCTTGCCAACTTGATCTCCATCATTCATTTCCCTTTCAAAGGGATTTGTCCTCAAATTCAAGTCTGCACTGGATTCAATTGACAATCTTACATATTTTTTGGTTGGCTTGTTTAACACATCATCATGTTCAAACTTTGGCAATTTCTTTTTTCCATGCAACCTCCTTTTCAGAATAATAGTTCTTGCAGAAACAAATTTATGAACTATTTCCATTTCAACCTTCTCCTCCACTAAACCCTGTTGTATATTCACTTGATTATGTTCACTTCAAATTTTTCTAGCAACAACAGTGTGCTCAAATGGCATGGAGATCTCTTCCCTAACTTCCTCCAATGGAGTATGAACTACTATTTCTTTTCCCTTGGTCTCTTGACTTTGACTTTGCATACCCAAAACTGGACTGGTAAGGATGGTGAGTGTAGTAGAATCCTCAAATCCTTCATTGTCTTTAATATGACTCTCAAGGGTGTAGCAACTCTCACATCCTCTCATTTGGTCTCTTGAATTGGCTACATCGACTCAGATTGGGTTGCCAACACTGCTTCACCAAGAACCTCCAATGGTATTTGAAATGTTATATTGTCTCTCACGATTTTTTGAACTGAAACAGGCAACAACTTAGACCTAGTTGCCACCAACACCTGCTCCACTGCCTACTCCATCATTGACAGAAGTTTATCAAATGAGGAGGAACTATCTGGTTGAGTCTCCCACTTTGCTTGTCTATATATCATCTTTTTGCTGCCCAAATTATCTTCCAATGCATCAAGTCGTTGATGCAGAATCTCCATCTCGGACTGCACCATCTTTCTTAAGTTTGCTTTCAGAACCTTCATCATGTGGTTTGGCTAATGAACTTCGCATCTCCGTCATCATCTGTGCCCCTTAAAAACTCCAACTGATTACGTTTGGACATACCTGCAAGAAAGGTTAGGAAAAAGAGGACCTCACCACCTCACGAACTCTCGTGTATCACTCAAGAATGGTAATCACTCAACGCTCATGTATCACTCAATTTATGGCTTTTATATTCTTACAAACTATTGCCTTTTAGCACTTTATCTCACAAATTAATTTTTTCCTCTTTTTTTTTTTTTTTGTCATACAAAAACTACAAGAACAATCAGAAAGACTCTAGAAATAAGAATGGAAGAAAAACATGATATGCTAGATATGAATTAATTAGGATAAAAATGGATGAGATATATATGGGATAGATAATGATAAATATATGGATAAATAAGGATGAATATGATATGGATAATTATGAATGAGATAGATATGAATAAATATGGATAGATATGAATGAGACAGATATAGATATGGATATGGATATGGATATGGATAGATATGAATATATATGAATGAGATATATATGGATGGATATGAATAAGATATATATAGATAAATATTATAAGATATGGATAGATATAGATAAATATGAATGAGATATATATGATATAGATGGAAAAATGAAAATAATAATTATAATAATTTAGAAAACAAAAATAAAATAAATAATAATTCAAAAACAAAAATAAAAAATAAAAATATCGAAAACTGACATAAAAAAATGAAGCGGACATGACAAGAACGGAGAAGACATGAAATTGAACCAAAAGGAAATGAAAAGAAAGACACGACCTGGTTCTTGATACCAAAATAATGCGATCCTCGTCGAGAAGGTTTAGATCACAGCCCAAGAACTCGACTAAAATGACTCGGATGCGATGCGGAAGCAAACTGACAACTTGATACGATGTGGGAAATCCAACACCTTTGAAGTCGACTCTTAGAGAATCGTAGGTAAGGACGAAAACGAATTCCTACGACCCAAAAAACAACTCGCCTCAACAACGATGGATATAGTTAGACGTCACAAACTGATGTGTAAGTCCGGTTGATAAGTCAATATTGAATTTCAAGGTACTCCATAAAAATTCAAGAGCTTTCAGATAATTGGAGAATAAAACTCACAAATATTATTAAATTGAAGACTGAATTACAATGAAAATATGAAGCCCGGAGAAAATCAAATCTCTAAATCTAATATAACTAGGAAAATTAATCTAAAAAACATATCAAATCTATCAAGATATACAACAAATATATCTTGATATCTTTGTAATAAAAACGAAATCTAAATTCTCACAAATCTAAAAATCAAATTAATTTAAAACTAAATCAAATCTTATCAAAATATATCAATCTTTTTATCATATTTTCAACAAATTTTTTTTAAAATATCTTGATAAATTTTGCCAACTCGATCTCCATCAGTAATGCTATTTGGGAAGGTGATATTATATAAACAACAAGCTGAAGTCACAACTATACCTGGCGTAGTGCCTTTAAAATGTTTGTAGTAGATATTTGAAATGAAATCTTTATTAAACAGGGTGTGTTGATAATCTTGTTATTTCTTGGTCAAGTGTAATCACCATCATACACCTGTTAAAAGAATATCATGACATTGAAAAGTATGTACATATAAGAGTTTGATCATATGAGAATTGTTCTTAACGTGAGAAATGATAATAAATAATGAAGTAATTTTAAGATAAAATGAACAAGATTTAAGTTAAAAGTGAACAAATTTTTGGAAGAGCTGAAGGCATAAAATAAAATGAAGGAAATCGAAGATAAAATGAATAAAATGAAGTATTTTGAGGTTACAATAAAATATTTTTGTAATAAATAATTTTGATGTTTAAATGTAGTATTCTAAATTAAGACAATTCTCATCTATATAGGGCTGATCAAGTGAGAATAAATCTAAACATGAGAAATGTGAATAAATCGCGATCATTGATTTAACACAATCAATGACCCGGATTGAATGAAAAATGTGGTAGTTTATGTTTACGTAGTATTCATTTTATCTTAGTTATTCTTCATTTTTACTCAATTGTTATTCATTATAAAGTAAATTCAATGTAATTAACGTTACATTCATTTTGTCTTAACTATTTTTCATTTTATCAAGTAAATTCAATTCATTATATCTCAGCAAATCTTCATTAACAGTACATTACTAAAAAATAATGTCTAATTTATCTAATAAGGAAAGATTGTGCTACCAAAATATAAATATGCATATCTTATATGATATGTGAAACATTGTTATAAATATGAAAAATTATTTAAATTCAAGATTGAGATATATCGTAATTTATTTGAATATTTTTTTACCATGTTTATTCAAAATAATTATTATTTTATTCATGGATCAAAATATTCTAAATTATTTCTCAATATAAACCTTTTTTAAAATTTAACATGTGAAATTGAATTATATCTATC
The DNA here is from genome assembly GCA_026898455.1 of Plectranthus barbatus. Classification (NCBI taxonomy): domain Eukaryota; kingdom Viridiplantae; phylum Streptophyta; class Magnoliopsida; order Lamiales; family Lamiaceae; genus Plectranthus; species Plectranthus barbatus. The sequence goes on from JAPKLW010000717.1 coordinate 306,474, forward strand.
ATTAATGTACTTTATGAAAAATGAAATAATTATAATCTCATTGTATTATATTAAACAAAATATTATGTGTTTACGTCATTTTATCTTAAAATTTATTCATTATATCTATGCATATATTCATTCTAATCTCGTTGTATTGTATAAAACAAAATATTAAATGTTCATGTCATTTTATCTTAAGCAGTATTCATTATATGATAACATGCATTTTATGAAAGGATATAATGCATTTTAATCATCATAGAGTTCATTTATATTATAATATTATTCATTATAAATACAATTTCATTCATTATACAAAAGTTTGTGCGATGGTACGTGAGTTTGGTGTAGAAACACTATTTTTTTGTTACAATTTTTTATTAACCAAATATATACAATATAAATTTTGATTGAAAGATAATAAAATTATTTTTAATTTGATATATAATAAACGAGAGAATAATTTAAATTGACTGAGTCATCATGATTTAAAGTTTTTAATAATTTAATTAGAAGAGAGGGAAAAAATTTCAAAATTACTCTTAAAATAGAATAATGAACTTTATAGTGCATATAATGAATACAAAAGTTTTTAAATTTTGACTGTTGATATGCAAGATTGGATGATTGAAATTTATTCTCATTTTTTACATTAAGAACAATTTTCATATAATTAAAATATTGAAAAATTTTGAATTCATGATTTTTTTTTATCACATTTTACCACTAGGCTTTGAGTAAGAGATTCAATATTCCGTATACACCTTTAATCACTCGTTAATCTGTTTTCATCTTTCCAAACAGTTCCAATGGCAAGATGCAATTGGATAGTTTGTGTAGCAGCTGTGAATTTTGTTCTTTGCAAAGAATAACTAAAGTATGACGTACAATTGATATGTCAATGCATTCATAATTGAATAAACAAGTAGATTCATAGATTGATGGAATATGTATGTGTGTATGGCGTTAAATTCATTCATTCATTACCACCAGAAACACAGTAAGATTTATTAGTTTCATTATGAACTCTATGTAGAATGTTTAGAAAACTCTAACCATCACTTATTTGGTCTGAACAAACAAGTTATCATAAACGATAAGAATCAAGTAAGATTCAACTGAAAATCAGTTAACTGAACTTTATATCTTATTAAGCAAGCATCATATCAGATATAAGATACTGCAGAAAAATTCACCCTCGTACAACTTTGTTCATCAACAAGATATGAATCAAATCAACCATTTCTCTTAGATACGAGACTGTCAAAGTTGTCTAACTAATCATTATTATAGATTCTGAGACCTTCCTAGCTCGTCTAAAAAGAACTTCATCAACCATTCAATGTTTCCGTGGAGGACTTAAAAGCCACACTCAGAATTCAATCAATAACCTAACAAGTGGATTCATGTGGTAAACCTAGAAGTTGGAGGTGCTTGAAAACTAAAGTAGAGGAAACTCCCTGTAACTAGAAGAATTATAATTGTAGTTTGTATTCAATTACCGAAAATAATAAAAGCATCCTCTAACTCTGATCCAAGACTAAGAATTCCTAAATAAATATCTAAATTATTGGTTTTGTTTAAAACTTAAGTTAAGATCGAAAACCAAGTAAAGTGAAAATCCCAAATACGATGAGTCGTCATTTCATTTCAAATTTCTACCCAAAAGCTTTTCCATCACCAAATTTTCTTTCACTCCATTAATTTGAAAAAAAAAAAAAACCTTAAAATTTAAACATTTATTTAAGAATATGCAGAATGCTTAATTACATGTTTGAGAAATTACAATAATTTTTAAGATATTTACACTATATTTCCGCTTGTGAAATATAGTGATGAAAGCATTTTATAACCAAAAGATCATAAATTCGAGCTTTCTAATATTTCAATTTAAATTAATGCAGTAGTAATTTTATTTTGTTTTTTTAAAAAAGCTAGTATATATATATATATATATATATATATAAAGCTATTTTGGAAAATGGTATGCAAGCAGGAATGGAAATAAAAACAGAAAAAAAAGAAAAATGAAAGTTAGCACTCAGTGTTCCTACGTTACGTTACGTTACCAACACCAAATCTGATAAAATACACAGCCTCAGTACAGGCTCAAATCATAAAATCCCAAACACTCTCACACCTTGGTGATCAATTAGTAGCTGTTCTGCCAAATTTGGGACTGCTTAGGCGGCTGCTGTCCTTGAGACTGAGACCCTTCTCTTGGGTTCTGTTGCTGATCCAGCGATACCCCACCCTGAGAATGGTAAAAATTCGGGTATCCCAGCCCCCCGAAATTCTGCGGTGCTTGCCTGAAACCACCAGATTGCTGGTTTTGCCCTTGATAATTGTAGTATGTGCTCGCTGGAACACCAGACATCGTTCTAGAATTGGCTCCATGAAGCCACATAGCTGCGTTCTCGTTCTGAGAAAAAAAAGACGAGTCAGCCTCCAAACTGAAAGCATCAAGATTAGAGGAGTGTTTCTCAAATCCTACCTGCAGCTGAAGCGAGGACAAGTGGCTGTTATCCTTGTACTGCGAACTTAAGACATCATCATAGTTCAAATTTGTTCCAGATGGAGCAGCAGGCGGCGGATTCGCAGGGAAATTTCCAGTAATTGTCGTAGGATTTCCGAAACCACCATATCCTGAAGCTGACTGAGGCAAATTACTAGCAGAAACATTGTTTTTATACTGAGGAAGCACTGCTGCTAGAGATTGATGGTACGAGCTGTTGCCAGCAAATGCTTGCTGAAAAGCAGAAGGCAAGTATGTGTAGCTCTGAGGCATCAACGGGTAGCCAATCATGTTCGTAAACGGTCCCAAAGGAAGTGTGGGCTGAGAATATGGGTGTACAGCGAGATGTTGAGGAAGAGGAGGTCCCGTGGCAACATTAGTTCCAGAAAGGGTTTGTGGAGCCGGTTGTGTCAATGAGAAACCGCCAGCAGACTTCAAAGCCTGAAAAGTAACAATAGCATGTTCAGAGCTGGAAGTTTTTTATGTTCATAATATTTTCTAGCATTGAATGCCTATCTGAAACTCCACAATCCTAGCCTAACTCATAATTCAGTTGAAAGACACAAGTTAACCCACAGAATGCTTTCTTGCATGCATGCCTCCGTTTAATGACTTTTTACACATAAATTTTAGACTTTTAAAGTCCTTTTTCAAGAAAATGAGACCAAACAAACTCATGAGTTTTACACAAAACAATTTACGCCAAATCAATGAGATAAAGAAAAAGGGTTAGCCACAGGATGTCAGAAATGATAATAAAATGTGCCAACTTAGTTGAAATACGTACCTCCGACATAGAAATCGCTGAACTGCCAATTGAAGCAACAGAATTTCCAAATTTGGCAGACATTGATTGTTGTGCAAGGAAAGGAGAGTACTGGAGATCACTCTCTCTTGTGGGCTGAACATTAGCAGGGGACAAACTGCTTGGCAATGCATTTGTATATGACTGCTGCTAACAAAGAAATTATGAACTAAGTAATCCAAGAAGAAACTTGTAATTTATAAATTTTGTAGGGTTAAAATATAAAATAAAGCAAAAGAATAAGGTATAGTCGCATATTCATACATAAAGAGCTACAACAAAAGCAAGCATGTGCATCAAATTCCTTCAACACAATTAAAATGGGTGATATTATTCACAACCCATACCACATTCTTTACACACCTACCCGCTATATAAAACCGCATCTATATTCCAGTTCCAAAAAACTGCACCTTTTTTTTTTTTTTTACTTGAGGCACACACATAATCCTTCTTGACTTAAGTGTTACACTAGAATTACGAATATTGTCCTACTTTGTTTATGAATCCTAATTTAAGTAGATCAATTGTATTATACTAGAATTTGGAGTTTCACTATGTCAGCAAAAGTATGCTACTATGCAATTGACTTACTCAAGTAAACTAGATTACTTGGAATGAAGCCTATTGATACTCCTATGGAAGTTGATCAAAATGTCTTGGAGATTTTATGGACGATAAGGCCAAGTACACACAGGCCCAGCGCCCGAACGAGCTCCCCTAAGAACGGCCATGTTACCCAGCAATGGCTTGATTTGGCTTGCAAATTGACGGCTAACCCCACACACGACACAATCTTCTCAGTGTGCTTTGTCCTCACTCGCACGCACCCCGAAAAACTTCCCAATGAGTCACCCTATCTTATTTCTATCCCATGTCAAGCACACTTCACATTGAGTGCCAGAAAAGATGATGGTTCTGTATAACCTCATAATCCCTCTCGTTCTGGTGGATGTGGTTCATTCATGTACTCTCTGCTCAACTAATGAAAGTCTTACGAATGCCGATCATTGTTCGTACTTCTTTATACCGGCGATTACTCCCCTGCTCCAACACCGGGTCCTTACATGTTCACCAGCTTTCGCCTGGTTTGTCCTCAAAACACACAGTTGATTCATCTCTGATACCATCAGGCCGCAACAACCAAACTGCGCGCATCAGAGGGAAAAAGGTCGAATACCCCTTTCCGATGCGCATCAGGTCGCCTTGGGGCACGCTTTTTTAAACTAAAGTTACCATCAATGGCTTGATCCGACTTCCGGACTGATGGCTAACCCATGCAAATCCTTTCCAGCGTGCTTTGTCCTTATTCGCATGTGCACCCCATGAAACTTCCCAAAAGGTCACCCATCTTAATTCTACCCGAAGTCAAGTACACTTAATATAGGAGTTTTCTAAATGGGTGCTGTAAAAGATGATGGACCATGCTAGTACAAGTATGACCAATCAAATCATTTAAGCTATCCCTAGCTATACAGTCTCATTCTTGTATAGCCTCAGAATCCTTCTTGTTCCGATGGATTCGGTTCATTCACTTACCCTCCACTCAACTAATCGAAGTCTTCCGAGAGTCGCTCATTGTTCGTGCTTCTTTGCACCAAAGGACGATCACTCCCTGCTCCAACACGGAATCCTTACACTTAATATTTCTTTTGTTGTTGGTTTGGTCAGTCATTTCTTGATAGGCCTAAACAAGTTCACTGGGATACTGCAAAACTAATTCTCCAATATATCAATATAACTTCGAGCTAAGGATCGTTATTTCAGAAGAATGGTCCTCTAAAGATTGAAGGATATTGTGATGTTGATTATGCTAGTTCTAAGATTGACAGGAAGCATACTCCTGGATACTTTACCTACCTAGTAGAAAACTTGGTAAATCAAACAATTGCTACTCCATTCACTTCGTTGTCCGACCAGATTGCTTATATATTCACTAAACCATTGAGCACAAAATATGTGATCCAGCTTTAGGGGGAGTGTTATAGAGTTATACTAGAATTAAGAATGGTGTCCTACTTTGTTTATGAATCTATTCAAGTAGATCTATTGTATTATAAATAGGTGCTTTGTACAGTTGATAACATAACAAATAATACTACTACTTTTTCCAATATGTCTCTATACCATAACATCTAACACCTTTTAACCAAAAGAAAAGGGAAAATAGTATTTTTTTTTCTTTAAAAAAACAAAGACCTTCTTTCATACCCACCCACCAGGCCACTGAGAAACAATCTGGTCTATCGCCCACTACCATTAAACAGGCACTGGTAGGTGCGAATCAAATCGGCCAAACAAGCCACTTCTCTTTTGTGCGTGAGTTCGTTCAACAAGAGTTAGTTAAACACAATGACAATGTTCAGCCAAAACATGGTTGACCAATTCATTATGGTTGGCCAACACATCTCAAACAAGTCAAATTTGTTTGATGACATCTCAACAAAAAATGTTTGCACAATCCAAATTTCAATATGGAGCACACAAACAAATATTCGAGTTCACTTGGTGGTCCATGTCCAATATCTGCAAATCCTGCAATCTTAAAAAGTTTTTGTTGGATATTTTTAGCCAAATGATATGATTTAGAAGGTACATAGAAACAAATAAACTTTTTACACGAGCAATTTCACAAAGTTTGGTCATATCTTTGACAGGAGGGGATTTGGGGTGTGTTTGAAGGCTATGGAGTGTGGATGGTAATACCCTTATAAACATGGGTTTAGCAATGCTTAGACAAAGAGTGAGATGACCCATCAAGCGATAAAGTTTATCATCAATAAACACCAACTCAAAACTTCAATGTATTGTAGTAAACTGTGGTTCACATAACCTAACCTGACCTAATCTAATCCATACTAAACTGCAAAGTAACAGGCTCCACATTTTGTGAACCATTGGGCACCAATATCCAACAAAGTACCACATGTTTTCCAAGGCATAAATTGACTAAAATGTCCAAAAACTACTAAATTTCAATCCACTAGAAAATGAAAAGGTGCAGATGTCCTAAATTCATAAGATGAAACCCATCAATTTAAATATTTTAAGAACAAGTGAAGGACCCTACATCAACACAAGCTTGTATCATTGCACTAACCAACATAGAAGACCCTTAGTCCATGATTTAGGAACAAAATTAACACAATCTGCATTTAAAGAACTCACAATGAGCACATAAAAGCTACCGACAGCGACACTAGATTTTACTAATATATTCACATATAGTGCCAAAGAATAGATACAGGATACGGGAATAAGTCAGCTAGCAAAGACCAAAAAACATCAAAGAACTGTATAATATACAATATATGGTTCATCAAGTCAATATCAAGCTAAGAAAGATTTAGAAATTACTGAAAACTCCATTTGCAGATCCTACCAATTCAGAAACAGATTCCTAACATAAAATTATCAAATGATATTGTAATGGGAAGAAAAAGCAAGTTAAGGTGCAACACTTTACATATTCAAACCCCCAGAAAAAGCATTAGAACCAACTGGAGACACGTTATCTTTAGAAAAGGCATCTTAAACTATCAACTTCAGTAAACACACGATTAGAGTTTTATATGCCCCTTTAAACAATAATATAAACCTAACCTATTCCTTCAATACATAGGGAAAGATATTTTACCATAACATCAGAAAGCGAAGCTAGATTTTGCATCTGGGAACTTGTTTGATTGAAAGTGGCATTTATGTGTTGTGCACCGTCAAAGTTGTAGCCAGGGTTGGAAGGAGGATAAGAGTACTGACTTCCATGGGCTGCTTCAGCATTCTCGGGTTTCAACTCTTCTCGTTGAGAAGCAGAAGATGCATCATAATCCCCTGCACTAGCATTGCTTCTATGGAACAAACCACCATCATCAGAAGCATTCCTCAAAGAATCATCAACATAATAATCAGAAGTTCTGCAATGATGGAAGAATGGAGACTTTAAAGTTAAAATAGGAGACAAATAAGCACAAAAAAACACTAAATGTTTTAATATACATAATACTATACCTGGTTTCTATATGGCCAATTGATGGAATATCAGCTTCACCACGTGGCTCTTCCAATTTAGGTTCAACAAGCACAGATTTTGCAGTGCCAGAAGGATGTGTAGCACCTCTGCCAGAACCGAAACTACCAAAGCTCAGGTGTGAGCAATCTATATGTTGAACTTGTAAATGATCTGGTATTACCACAGAAGGAGTATTGTATCCTTCAGATGGCAATCCAGTATCATCATTTTCAACACTAAGTTGTTGTAGGTTTCTGGTCACTGAAGATACTGAAGCACTGGTTTCTTCAACTGCAAGATCATGTAGAGGTTTAGTAACTCAAGTAGCTATTCATGAATATAAAAAATTAACATTGACCAGATCGTAAGTTAAAATGAGAGTTTTCGAAGTTATACAAGCAGTTTAAAGAACACAGAAACATCCTTCTTTGGTTTTGATATAAGGCACTAATAAGTTGATACGTAAATTAAACCAATACACAATCTTCTAGGAAGCTTCAAATAACAGATGATTTTTCTTTTGCAACTATTTTGGTGCAAAATCTTCCTCGGAATCCATATATAATATAAGTATCGCAGAACCTAATTAATATTAAGGTCATTGTCACTCCCTTAAAATCTGCTACAGTGTTAAAGGTGTTTCTGTCAGTAACATACAAATAACTGTAACAACAGTCACCTTCATGGAACTCGCGAGGAGGCTGATGCTGATATGAACCCATGTCTTTATACAAATCATTCTCGTAAAGAGATGCGCCTCTCGAATCATCTTCCTGAAGCATACTACTAGAGACAGAATCAGATTCTGAGGCATTCTCTCCAGAATCGTCAGAGTCGTCATATTCTTCTTCAAGAACCTCTTCTACCTCAGATGGTTGATTCACATCATCAGAAGGTTTACCAGGTGCCTCCAGATGATGTTCAGAGTCAACAGCATAGTACGGCGTAGATACAACTTTTGTAGCAGGTGGCATGATGGGCCACTCTTCATTGATTGGCATTTGTTGGGCTGAAGAAGTTCCTGACTCAGGGTACTTCATTGAATGATCTGCAGGAAATCTTAAGTTATTATGTGATGTGTTGGTTGAAGGGCCCTGAAAATTGTGGTGAGAGGCATTTGGAACATTAGACGCTTTGTTCTGTGGTCTGCCCATCTTTACAATGTCGGCCATGGAAATTTGTCCAGGAGCACCAATCCAGGCAGATTGATATCCAGAAGCTGGCTGCATTCCAGATGGCATAGGATCGGCTGCGCTAAATGAGGACCCTTTGCTTTCAGCAGTGGCATCATTACTGCAACATGGCATCCCAGAAAAGAAAAGAAAATGAGTAAGGTGTGTGACTCTGAAGAAGTAACAACTAGACCAAAAATCATGCTTAAACTTTTTTGACTCTCAGTAGCAGCAAGAATGGAACCTGAGATGGAGTAAAAAAAACCTTTCCTACTCAATGACTGAAACAGACCAACAGTAAACATGGACAAAGATAAGTTATAGAAGAAGAAGAACAGGACAGTTGAATACATTACCAGTTAATACATCTGTTCACAAAGAGCAAATGTTCAAAGCATTAATTTAAGGACATTCTTACACAAATAACAAAAAGAATTCAGCATAGTCAAAGATATATAGCATAATAGCTCTCTACAATAGATGGATAATGATAGCCATAACAAGACACCAGCAACAAGTTAATTAAGTGCACATTCATATAAGGTACAAGAAGATATAGCAGGACAGACCTCAGGCCAACAGATGCTCTGCTTCTACTATTTTCAGACATAGCAGGCACTGAAGATAAAGAACTTGCATACAGAGTCGATCCATTCTCTTTCTTATGTGCTGACTTTCCAGGTAAAGCAGCAGACTCTGCAAAAGAAGACAGTAAGGTCATATCTACATCCAAGAATCCAATTAAATACAGAAGAGCTAAGTAGAAAACTGAAAGAATTATATGATCTGGAGCCACCTCGACCAAGGTATCGATCTGCACCAGTCTTGCCGCTTCTATTAGGATTATTATTAGCACCACGGTTCTTAGGCTCCATGGTGTCTTTACCCTGTGTGTGCACAAAAGGAACATTATGCTGCAGTCAGTAGTCAAAAGCTTTACAACAGCAGTGTAAATTAAGTTGCATACCAAAGCTCTATACTTAACATCTTAAATCATAACAAAAGAATGAGAAAAACAGAAGATAGACTTCCGCCACCAATTTGATGCACTTTATGAGGGTAATTTTTCTGCACTAAAACAAAGAGGATAGAATAAAATACACCTATGATACAATTATGCATGGACGAATCACGCACCTCTTTTTTCTTTTCTCGTTTACTTTTCACTTCATGGAACGGATCTAGATAATAACAAGAAGTCAGCTATGAATTGTAAATATTACAACTAACAGAGCAATTCAACTTAAAATACTCATCCCCTCCAAAAAAACTAATCAGTTCCAATACATAATCCACAATTGTAAACACCAAAAACCATACAAATCATTACTTCACAATTATAAAAATTATACAGTACACAGTGACAAAATACTAAATCTACGTATGCCTTCTTGAATACAAATCAGGGACAGAACACAACCATGCATGAAAACACGCATACGCCATTGAATTTTGTATTTTACTAAAAAAAGAGAATTTTGAAATATAAGTGAAATTTAACCTACTTCACGCAGGAAAACAATAAAATCAACTCTCCTTCGCCTAAAAACTCTACTTAGGAAATCAGAAGTGCGTGACAATTATACGTTTGGACAAAGAAAACTACTCCAAACTTTTTCAACTTTCCAACACTAAAACGCACAAATACCCAAAAAAAAAAAATTTAACTTCTCCAAAGCTTTACAGTTTCTTACATGTTTCACAGAAGTTATAAAACAGAACAGAAAAACGTACCCTTTAAAAAAAAAGTAGGAAGGTAAAAAAACCTTCAACATACAAGGAAATCATTTCCAATCAAGACATGCATATACTAAACCTCCATGCGCAGGAAAGCCCTTACAAATAACCAGAATCCACGAAAAATACCATACTTAAAAGCATTAGGGTTTTCAGGATAGAAAAAGGGAGACCTTGGGACAGGAGACGATTGACGGCCTCGTTAGGGTCCATATTGCAGTCCTTGAGAACAGCATAGATCTCCGCGTCCGAGCAGTTAACTATCTCCTTTAAGCTTTGCACCATCTTCCTCGACCCGGCCGGAATGGATTGCACGCCGCCACCATTGCCGGTGGCGCCGCTGCTTCCCCTGCCCGTACTCATCCTCGCCTCAAACAGATCTAACACACCACAAATCTCGCAAAGCCAACGCTTTGCCTCACTCACCCCTCCTCAATGAATTTAAAAATATAGATAATTTATAGATAATTCGATATATATGTATGTATCATCTCACACAAAGGAAGAGCCGGAAACACAAACACGCGCAGAGAAATTGATGTGTTATTGGTAAATAACTGCAAGTGATAGTGATAATAGAGAGAGAAGTGAGGGGAGAGAGAGAGGTTTTTCAAAAAAATCCGCAGCTTTCGTGCAAACTGCAAACCCTTGCCTGTTTTTAACTCAGATACATTACTCCATTAATTAATATGTATATCTTATTTTCTCTTACAGTGATTCTCTCAAGTTCTTTCGGTTGGATCAGTCTCATCAGACTAATTATTCGGTTATTGTTTATTATTAGTGCTTAGTTTTTATTATCAATATCTATATCTATTTATATTTATATAATATATGAAAAGGGAATAGTCTATCATAAGTGTTCTCGTCAAAATTCTTTATTTTAATTTTATATTATTTATTATTTTTTTTATTATATCAGAAATATGTAATTCTAATATATAATGTAACAAAATTAGATTTTTCATTTTTTAAAATATTTTATTCACTAATTTATTATACTTAATATTTGTTAAATAATACATGTATAATATTTTTTATAGAATAATATTTAAATTAAACCCCATAAACTTTGTATTTGATATAATTTCTTTTTCTTTTTATTTTATATATATATGTGTGTGTGTGACGTATAAATAATATATTAAAACACAAGAACAAAAGAGCACAAAAGATTGTATTATATTTCTAAAAATAAAATTGTATTGCAATATAATCTCAGATAAAATAAAATTTTAAAAATTACTCATGCTAGCTACATTTTTTGAATTCATAAAATTTGATATTTTATGTTAAAATTGTGAACTATGCATAACTTATATATGATGATTTTCATTTAGTTGGATGATATGTTAATTTATTGTTTTTAATAATATCTTTTCCAATATTATGAATTTATCATGAAGATTTTTTTATATTATAAACCATGAACTTTTAAATATATAAATTTTAAGAACATGCTTAACTTTAAAAGAAATATTTTCGTTTTTTAGATGATTTTAGCAAGTCCTAACCATTAAATAATTTGATAATTTATTTGGTATTTGTTTTTACTCAGTTTTAACTATAATTTTACATTGTTTTTTTATGCATCCATGTCATAAGCTATAATATTGCATTTATTAGAATGTGTATATTTTCTTTCACTTATGCACTTTAATTTATTAACATTTAGAATTACTTTTACTTCATTTGAATTCAATTCGTGTACGAAGATTACAGTAAATTAAAAAAATTGTAATTATATAATTTTATATTAATAATAAATAATTAAATGACTAAGTGGAAGATGAGTTTATATTTAAAGTTAATTAAAAATTTAAATGTTTTTTTTAAATTTGGGCGTTAGTGATTAAAGTTTTTTGTATGTGTCCAATAAATTATAGGATTAATATACAATTGAAACATTTGAATAAATTAAAATTTAAATTAGTAAATTCTACATATATGCATATAATTTTACCGTGCAACGCCCCTTTAAAAGCCGTGATCTTTCCATCCGCCCCTTTCTTTCTCTTGTATACCCATTTGCACCCTATGGCCCTAAAGCCATCCGACAAATCAGTTTTCTGGTATACATCCATAGCAGTTATGGATTCAATTTCAGAATTCATGGCGACACGCTATTTGGCAACATCCTTGTCCTGCACTGCCTCTTCGTAAGTCAGTGGGTCAGACTCCTCATGTCCGTCTTCCAGGCTCAAGTCCGAAGACTCACCCACGAACATGTACCTTTTCGGCTGGAAAATAACTCTCCCACTGCGACGAGGCATCGGTGCCGTGTCAGTAGTAGGTGCAGTGACTTGTGGTCCTGCACCTTGCACTGAAGAACGTGTCTGTGGTGTTGTACCTCTTACAGGAGCACCCACATCTACACGTTCCCCTTCCCTTGGAATTGCATTCTCGTTCTCAATTTCTTGAAGAACGATATCACTCCTTAACTTGTGATTACTCACATACTCGTCCTCCAAGAATCTAACGTTGGTGCTAACAACGACTCTTTGACTCTCAGGACAGTAAAAGTAACCACCTTTCGTTTGCCTGGGATACCCTATGAACAACATTACTTTTGACCTGCTTTCTAACTTATCAGGTTCCTTCGACAGTACGTGTGCCGGACAGCCCCATACTCTAAACTTGCACAAACTGGGTTTGCGACCAAGGAAGAGCTCAGAAGGCGTCTTAGGAACTGATTTAGAAGGCACCACATTAAGTACGTAAGCTGCTGTCTCCAATGTGTAGCCCCAAAACGAAATTGGTAAGTTTGCATAACTCATCATTGATCTTACCATCTCTAGAAGAGTCCTATTTCTTCTTTCAGCTACACCGTTTTGCTGGGGAGTACCCGGTGCAGTCCACTGGGATGTAATCCCATTTTCTGACAAATACTGCAGGAACTCGTTACCGAGGTATTCGCCACCGCGGTCAGATCGCAGTGACTTGATAGTTTTCCCGACCTTCTTTTCTACCTCAGCCTTGAACTTTTTGAATTTCTCAAAGCATTCAGACTTGTAGCGAAGCAGGTATACATATCCGTACCTTGAGTAGTCGTCAATGAAAGTGACGAAGTACTCGTACCCTCCACGAGCCTGCGTGGACATCGGTCCACATAAGTCAGAATGGATCAATTCCAACACTTCCTCTGCTCGAGACTGACTAGCCTTGAAAGGCCTAGTTGACATCTTGCCCTCGATGCAGGATTCGCAGACTTGATAAGGTACAGCCCGGACTAGGTCCAATGTACCGTCATCTGCAAGTCTCTGAATCCGCTTCAAGCTGATGTGACCCAGTCTCAAGTGCCAGAGATATGTAAGATCCTCATCAGAAGAAGTAAGTTTTCTCTTGCTCGGATTATCAATTACGGATGAATTACATGCAATACTTAAGGACAAATTTGATCAAAGCAACATAGAGATTGTAAATCAACATACCATAATGGATAACATTGTTATTACCAATTATAAAATCATAAATAACAAATATCCATAAAAGTTGATGAAATTTGTCCTGCCGATAAACCACTGCCCACAAATAAATTCTCAAATGTACTTTAATTCATCAAAAACATAAGGAAAAGAAAACTCCATGAAGCTCCGTCATAAAACGTTGCCTTCATCCAGTTTGGTATCTTCTTGCCATCACTCACCAGCCTTGTCGGCACGGTCCCCTGCAAAGTACAACAACATGATCAACAAGTTAGTGCTTACAGCTCTAGAAGAGCAACAACTATTCACATGATTTTGTTATCTATAATTTAAATGGCACGTAACCATACCGCACAGCCCTTAAAGCTTTTGTTATCTATAATTTAAATCAATCCTAGAATACTTGTGAAAGAGGTCTACGCAAGCTACACTCGTAGACGTTTACGCAAAGCCCTCCCACTATTCACATGATTTAAATTGTTTGTCTAGAAATCCCAACAACCGTACCCATGCACCTCCGGGAACTAGCAAGCTACACTCGTAGACATTTACTAGAACGAGAGATACACTTACAGCCTAGGACCGCTTTGTGGAGGTCTATTGATTTTAATTAAAAAATATGTTTAGTATTTTTTTCTTTTAAAAGGTTTCTTTATGCGCACACATAATTTCCTTGTTATTATATTTTCCAAATTTTTGCATGTATTTCAACAAGCCCAAAAATTCCCAAAATATAATCCAACAAAAGAAATTAATCACATAAGCATGCTTGGAAAGCTGTAAATAATAAAAGCGATAAATCATGCTTTTCCTATTATCTACACATGCTTAAATTGCGCACATAAATAAATCACATATCATACGAGGACAATTAAGGCAAACAAAAATTCCTCGTGGCCCCAAAAATAGAAAATAAAATCTATCTATTACAAATTTGAATTTTGAATTAATTTGGATAAATCCAAATCTTTTCAAATCTTCCAAATCTTCAAAGGCCTTCAAATCTGGATACACCAAATCTTTTGGATTTTTAGGCCTTTGTGATCTGATGATTTGCCCTAACCCTAATGCAAACCCTAGGGTTTACACAGGATTGCACAAACCATCAAAACACGAGCCACCGCGACGGGACAGCAGCAGCCGACGACGACCGAAGCCGTCGCCGACCGCCGCCGCCACCAGGCCAGCCCCGCACCCAGCGCCCCGCGCGCGCCGTGCGCGCCCTGCGTCCCGTGCCGCGCGCGCGCTGCCGCGCCGCGCCACCGTCGCCCGCCGTCGTCCTCGCCGGCCATGCGTCGGCTCCGTCTTCGCTCTTCGTCCTTGACCCGTCCAATTATAAATTTGAAAATTACAGAAAATCTATTCTATTACAATTTTCAAATCTACACTAATCACGGATTTTCTCGTGATTTTACAAAAACAATTCAGCCCTACACGGATAAACCACCGCGGGCTGAAACAACGGGTTGCCACGAGGAACAAAAACCAAACATCACAAAATAAATTCATACATGCATATAGAATTCAATTATGAACAACAGAGCCATAAATCAGAAACCTGGCTCTGATACCAATTGTAGGGTTTTTCCGTGAACCGAATCACCAAAACCAAACTGAACCGGATCGATCTATGGATATTGCTCATAATTAAATTTCTCAAAACTCTAGCATGCTCCTATGAATTTAATACAAATTTTTGGATTAGAGAATTACCGGAATTCCGTCGTCTCTGTACCGATCTTTTGCGTTTGAATTCCAAACTTTGATTCAACCACGCAATTCGATTTCTCGGCGGAAACAGAAATTAGAATACTATTTTCTAGAGAAAAACAAAAATAAAGAACAGGAGAGAAGAGATCTGTTGTTCTCCAGATTAGATCTTCAGATCTGTGTCCCGGTGCTGATCAGATCTATTACTGGTGAGGACTCCGTAGATCTGTGGCTTGAGCAGGACTAGAATTCGAAAATTCTCCTCCTTTATTCCTCCTAGGATCGGCGCCCCTCTCTCTCTCTCTCCTTAGGGTTTCAACTGATTTTGAATCTTATGAAAGTGGCTAGGGTTTCAGAGAGTGAGAGGTCTATTTATAGACCTAGGGTTATAAAACCCTAGTGGGCTCCTGGGCTCAATTCAACACACTAAAGTGAGCCTATAAATTAATCAATTCTCATGTCCACAACCCAGGACACAATTAATTAATTAATTAATATTAATTCTTTTTCACCACAGAATTAATACTGACCTACCCCTTTATTACCACGTTATTAGAACAGGTTGCATTAATTGAGAATCCTCATATTTAAGGTTACCGGACATCCATTAATTAATCGGAGCCTCTGACAAGCTCTAACTACAATTAATTAATATCTTATAATTCCTGAGTAGTACCACTCAAACCTTATCACTCGTGCCTGAACTTAATCAGCCTGCAGGACTTTGGTACGATGAATGTTATTGAGCTCCTCAGGGAATGTCCCCATCCTATTACTCGAATATGGTTACCTAAGTTCAGTCTCAGGCGGTACTACACGAACTGTTGTTACCCAAGATGCGGATATACGAGCACGTTACTCAGGCTCTCCACCATGGCAAGTCAAAGCAATAGTCAACCCGTGCAAACCCCCGAACCTTCGTTAGGGTTTGGACTCAATCAATATAACGAGATCTTGTATTCGCTGATGTCAGACAGACGAATACATCTCACTGCGGTCCATCAATACGCCACCTCTGCGTACCAGCATGTCAAGTAACCAAGACAGACTACTTATTCCGACAATGCCGCAGCCATCCGGACAGACGTATCCTCATACGCTGTCTCGGCTGTGATCAGGTTTATGTCTCACTAGGTCAAGTAATCATACTGTCTTCTGCGATCTACAACACGTCGTATGATCGTCCCTATCGGTGAGACAAGAGGATACTATTGTTCACACATGTAAGATTATTAACAGATAGGAGAAATAAACCGTCGTATACTCATTGTAATAAATGCTTTCAGTATACAAAACCCATCAATATATCCATCAATTTAAATATAATAATTTTATATTTTATCAATATTTTAATTTCATGATTTAATAAATTTTGAGGACTTAATTATTTATCAAGTATTTGAACTAAATACAACTATATTAAATGATCTAGTTTAATGTTTGTGTGATCCGCAGAGTTTATATATTTTTATTAATATTTATTAAATATTATAACAACTTTAATATTATTGTTGGGGTCGAACTTGTTCGGCCCATTAAGAGGCCCAAATATGGGGCCCAATTCACTTCTGTGCAGACCAAGCAAAGAAGGCAGCCCGCGAAAGAATAAGGAAGCAGTCCGATCAATGTGAGTCCTAACTGAAAGTAGCCCGAATGGCATGGAGTGCAGTGATACGTGCGTAAAATGACCCATATTTCGATGTGTGCGCATGCTTGTTTGTGGCTATTTTACTCCCGTATCATGTGTTTTTGTCGTATTTTGGTTGTGTTTTTGTGTTTTGTGTGTTTGATTTGTGTAGGATAGGTTGTGGGCATAAACGAGCATTTTTGGTGGAGTTTTGGAGGAAAATCCCACGTGTTTGGAGTTTTGAGGCGTCGACCGGCCGAGCGAAGCAGGACCGGCCGAGTAGGGCAGACAGAGGGCTCGACCGGCCGAGCCAGGCCCCAGGCAGAGGGCTCGACTGGCCGAGCCAGGATGGACCGGCCGAGCCAGGCCACAGAGAGGTGGCTCGGTCCAGCCACTTCGACCGGGCGAGCCTGTGCGGGTATCTCCAGATTTTTGGCGGTTTCCAGCTTCGACCGGGCGAGCCACATCCGGGCGAGCCATATTTCGACTGGGCGATCCGAGGCCCTGTTTGCTTGCCTATAAAAGGGGAGAAGTCAGTTATTTGAGGAGCTTTTTGTCATTTTTCATAAATCTAGTTAGGATTTCTCCTAGATTCCAATTTCTATCACGATTCATCCAAATTCTAGAGTATCTAAGAGCTTAATTCACCAATCCTTGGAAGAGAAGTGAAGATTCAAGGTGGTAGATCAAGGCATACAAATCCAATTGGGGAAGATTCCAATCTCTACTTTTCAAATTGTAATGGATGTAATTGATTTCAACTTTGTATTTGTACAATTAAAAGGTATGATGTTCTAATTCATTTTGGATGTTGATTTGAGTAAGGATGCATGGTCATTTGGTTTGAGAATTGCTTGTTTACTTTCCTTTGAGAGCTTGAATTGCACTAGAACTTGTTCCTTACCTCCTAGGTGTAGGTAATAGCCAGCGTAGGAGGTAGTTGACGTGAACGCTGCAGCCAATACGCGGGCTGAATCATCGTGAATAGTGTAGATTCATACGATTTTAGTTCCAATCCATGTGCGGTGCTAGGTCGTAGGGCAATAATTGACGAACTATTTGGAGTGGTCTAGGGCTTAATAACGTGATGGTTTGCAAGTCTTAGATCATCAACCGTTAGCTCGCCGTGACAAGGGGTTAACGAGTGTAGGGTCGATTGCTCAATCTCCTAGGGATTAAAATGTGTTTACATCAATGATTAACCTAATTTGATTGCATCTACACTCATATCAACATCCTATCTTCCTAATTTGAGAATTTGATTGTCTTAGTTTACCGATTTGGGAAAGGATTGATCAATTGATCAATTGATGATTGTTTGTTTAATTCAATGTTTGTCATATATTGTTAGCATAGATTTAAATAGAATGCTTAGATTGATAGAAACTACTCAACGATTGTATCATGCCTAGCTATAGGACTTTGCTATAGTATCTCGGTATTCTAGCGGGCGAAGCGGGGAAGGACCTGGATTTGACAAATATTATTCTTGTGTAGTTAGAGGTTTAATTTGATTGAACTTTTAGCCGCATCAAGTTTTGGCGCCATTGCCGGGGACTTCATTTAGTAGGTTGCTAGATATTGGGGGAAAAGTGAAGCTTGTAGGCTAGGTGTTTGTGTTTTTGTTTGTGTGAATAAATTTGTTGGTTGTTTTTGTATTTGTTGGTACTTTGAGTTTGTTGGATTGTTGTAGGTGTCAAATGGAGAATCATCGAGGCACTCAATCGGAGAGGCTTAATAATCTCCAAAGTGAATTGGATGAGATGAGAGCAAAGATGTTGGAGAGACAACGACCAAGGAAGCCAATCCGGTTAGTATTTGAAGAGAGCTACCCATGGATGGAAGAGAGAAGACATGATCGGAAGGTGAAGCCGAATTGGGGATATGAAGAAGAGGAGTGTAGTAATGAAAGATATGGAGATAAATGGGGGAATTGTGACCTCTGGAACAACATGAACTATCCCCCATCTAATGGCTACTCTCCATGTAGACTCTATGAGAACCAAACTTGGAATCCGTCCATGCCAAGAGTTCATTGTGATGAGTGGGGCAGCCATGATCGTGAAAGAGTTAGAGAAGAGAGATCATCTCGGGAAGCTTTGGAGAGGAAATCGGATAAGCTCGAGGGAAACCTTTTGGAATTAAAAATGCAATTATCCGAACTCCTGAAGAAGGTGAGTGAGAAGCCTCATGTGCAAGAGCAACCACTTGACATGGAAATAGGTCTCGAAGGAAGTTGTGAGGAAATTTTGGAAGATGAATGTGAGGATGCGGTTATGGTACTAAAGGAAGTAAGATTTCAAGATACAAGAGTAAATGAGATGCAAGAAGAAGAATTAAGGAAAGAAGATAAAGAGTTACCTCAAGAAGAGAAAGAGGATGATAGCACCAAGGAGGAGAGGATACAAATTGAAAGTGAGAAGAATGGTGTTCTTGTGATATCTTCCCTTAAGGTGATGAAAGAAGTCCCGGCATTGGTACAAAATGACGAAGTGGAGAATCATGATGAGGAAGTTATGTTGGAAAGTCCATGTGGCGATGTGGCACCTACATTTCCTTCAAGATTGATAGACAAGGTGGAAAAGGAGGTGATCCTAGGAGACAAAGTGTATGAATTGGATGATTTGATCGGAAAAGGAGGTGAGAAGTTGTTGATTAATCCAAATGAGGGACAAGTCGAGACGTATATAATTTGGATTCCGTTAGATGATGCCTTGGAGATCAAATCAAAGAAGGAATCACCACCTTGGACATTCGAGATTTTTAAGATAATCAATCTTCCTTGGAGAGATGATAGGGGTGAAAGAAAAATTGCCTTGGACAAATTGCTCCCAAGTAAATGCAAATTAAGGGAGAAAGGTGTATTAAAAATCCACACGATTTTTGATAATGGGTGATGTGGTAAGGTCGTCTAGCTACCGACGTTAAGGAAGCGCTTGTTGGGAGGCAACCCAACCAATTTTCTTTTTTTTTTGTTTAATTTCTTTTAGTTGCTTTGATTTTGAATAAATGTCTAGTTGGTTTGGTTTTGTGTTTGTAGGAGGAACTACAAGATCGAGAGGAGTGACGATGCACCGTCCACCGTTTTGCAAACTTAGTCTAACTTGACTAAGTTTGGGGGGATGTGCCGGTAGCCGGTGCCTCGGTTTATTCTTCTCCATCTCCTATCCTTTATCTTTCATTTAGTTTAGTTGTTGGATATTGACCTTTTATTGGATTTGATTCGATTTGGTTGTACCTATATTGATATTCTACCTTGGATGAATGTTGTGGACTATGCTCATCTTGATGATATGTATAGATATTTTCATGGGTTTGAGTTTGGTGAACATTAGTTTTGATGGTATGTTTGGTGGAGCTAGTGGAAAAATGAATTATTTGTATAGATTTTGGATAGTGGAATGATGGTGGAAAGAGGTTTTGGAAGTGAAAATGGTTGAAGATTGTTTGATGGATTGTTTGATTGTGATTGTGGAGAGAATTATTAATGAGTTGACATGATTGAATATTTCCTATTATGCATGGTTTGTGGTTTGGATTATTGGTTTGGTTTGAATGGTTGTGCTAGTGGATATTATCTTATATCTTTAATCGTTGGTTTGTGGAAAGTTTGGTGGATATGAGAGCTTTATTGGTTTGTTTTATGCTCAAGTGTTTGGTGGTGTTTGTGTTGATCTAGTAGGTACAAATAAGGTCTTGGAGAGCGGTTTGATCGTCTGTGCCGATGGGTAACGCTTTCTATCGTTCCTTCTACCAATTAGATTTATTATAATCGTTTTATGGCATGTAGATTGTGGTTAGGATGTTGTGTGCTTGTGTGTGTGTGATGAACCCGAACTAGACTTGAGGTTTGAATCATGATTTACTTGGTGAAGTTGGATGTTTACCTCAACCAATGATGGGGCGGAATCTAGTTTTCAAAGCATGATTTAAGTTTAACTTTTGAATTGCCGAGTTTTATATGTGGTTAATGCTTAGGACTTGATAAAAAGCTGGGAGGTTTGAGCTTTGATATTGTCATATCTTTATTGATTGTGAGTGGCAAGATTGAGAGTACGAGATCTAGAACTTGCATTCGTTCTCTATCTATTGGCAAGAGTGTGTAACTAGAAAATGATCTTAGGCCATCGATTCTTAGTCCTACCTTTCACTCCGGGAGTATAAGGTTGTTGTTATCATAATGTTGCCTTTCATATCTTTGACCCCCGTGATTGAGCTTTAATTGGTGAATCTTCTTGATATAATTAGGAACATATTGGGGGGGGGGAAAAGAGTGTATGAGGGTGAATACGGTGATGAGAGTTGGGTTTGGGAATTGATTGAATGAATATTGATGAAAAATGTTGAGGCATGAAAGATATGAAATAAAGGATTGTTGTTAATCCTGGGAAAAAAATGAGCACTTACAAAATTTTGGTGCAAGTGTTTGGAATGAGAGGCACCGGAAAAAAAAATGAGTGAATGATGGTGCATTTGAAAAAATGATGAAAAAGAAATAAGAAAGAGAGAAAAAAAGAAAGAAAAGAAAAGAGAAAAGAAAAAAAAAGTGTGTTATGAAATGAATAAGCCTCGAGGGTTGTCAAGAGTTGTAGTGGTTAGAAAAGAACAAGTTTGGGGGGTTTTGGGAAATTGAGAAGTTTAGTCACTTTGGCCCAAAACCACACACCTTTTAGTTAGCCACGTTACAACCCGTGAAAAGACCTATTTGATTCTAGAAACTAACTCGTTGTAGTATAGTGGTGAGAATGGATGCAAGCCTATGGAAATCAAGCTCGATATCTTGTGATTGTGTGAATCTCATCATCCCTAAATACATGAGGGAGTGCTTTCGTTTCTGGTATCCATTTTTGATGAGTGGTTCATGTCCTTAGCATTAATCTTGTTACAAAGTTAGGTGATAATCTCGTTTTACTTGAACATGCTAAGATAACTTTGATGAGCTATGAGGTATTGCATGAGGTAGATTAATAACTTTGCTTTGTTTTGATTGAGGACAATCAAAGGTTTAAGTTTGAGGGATTATGATACGTGCGTAAAATGACCCATATTTCGATGTGTGCGCATGCTTGTGGAAGATGTTTTAATTCGTGTTGGTCATTTAATTTTTCCTGCTGATTTTGTTGTTTTGGATATGAAGGAACAACATGGAATGCAAATGATCCTTGGAAGAGAGTTTCTGAAGACAAGTGGTGCACTGATAGACTGCCGAGGTGGGGAGATTACACTCCGAGGGAATGACGAGACAATCACCTTTGTGATTGATCAAAGCCAAAAGGAAGCTGATTGCAATAACATCTCCACCACCATTGAGGAAGAAGAAGAAGCCGCTGAGATCGAATGGGAGCGCGAAAATGGGATGGCAAAATTGCCAATTACACCATCCTCTTCCGAGCTCACCACTGTTATTCGTGATCGGATGGTCTACATGATCGATGCAAGGGGGCGGCGAGTCTGGACCCGACCTCCTTGGTGAAGGATCCCTATCGTCGAGCCACGACAATAACTAAGGCACTGAATGGGAGGTAACCCATTGTTTTACTTGCTTTATTTCATTTGTTTCTCTAATTTTCGTGTGCTGTTTTTGTTATAAAAAAATATATAAAAATCGGAGCTCTGTTTCGATCGACACACAGGGTGTCGATCTACACAGAGGCGGATCGACAGAGCACTTCAAGCCAGCCCTTGGGTCGACAAGAAGGCTCTGTGTCGATCGACAGGGCCCCTGTCGATCGACACAGAGTGCCAGCAGCCACCAAATTCTGTCTTTCGCGTTCTGCAGCCTTCGGTGGATAAAAAGTCGATGTCTGAGATCGACAGTCAGGTACCGTTCTTCTTCTTGTCTGATTTTCAAACTTTTTCTTACTCTCCGAGTTCGAAATAAGTTTGGGGGGATGTGGACAAGAAGTTGAACTTTTATCCCTTATCTTTATTTGCTTTCCTGTTTTATTTGCTTTTACTTGCTTTATTTGGTTTGTTTAAATTTTTGCAAATAAAAAAAATATATATAGATATTATGTGAGAAAAATCTTTAAGTAATTGAACCCTCTAGCATTATATGCAATGTTTGGAATCGATCTTTGATTAGTTGAGTT
>JAPKLW010000717.1:329557-348822 GCA_026898455.1 Plectranthus barbatus
TCTTCAAGCATGGATTAATTCTCTGATTTAATTTTATAATCTAGATTAAAAGAAGGACCGAGAGGTGAATTGAGATCTAGGTTTATAGTTAATAATTGATGGATCGAGAGATGAAAATTATTAATAGGAAGAGAGAATTAATTGTGTTTGTTTTATGTCTCAAAAGGAAGAAACCTACATAGGAATAATTAGATAATTATGAGATTAATTAATTTGGTGTTCTTGAGACCGAGAGGAGATAGTCACTAATTAATAATCTAGGATTTAATTGCCTGACCAAGGAATTTAATCCACAAAAATCTATGTTTTCCCCATTGCTGAGTTGATTGATATTTACATGTTGATGATTAGGATATCTGCCCTAGGATCTGTGTTTCTCTTTATTGTTTTCAAACCCTTTACTTTCTCGCAATTGTTATTTTTAAATTCACAAACAAAAATCTCTTCTCAAATTTGGATTTCTCAAACAAAGAATAGATAAACTATGCCAGTACATGAGATAATTTCGTCGCACTATCCCTGTGGGTTCGACTAGCCTTCGGGTTGTTATAAATTTATTTGCTGCTGTATTTTTACAATCGATCACAGGCACAGGATGCGGGCAGCCTGCAGCGGCCGGACGCAAAGTCCCACAACCATCGAATCCGGGCAGCACGGTGAACGATCTTATGCGGGCGTTCAACGTTACTCCCCTCAACGAACTGGCGTTCCCACCACCACCGCCTTCCATTCTGACGGATCCCCATGTATCCAGACTGGTGAGCCGGGTAGGAAGCGCCCGAACAGCTATAGAGACGATGGGTGCACGGATGGAGGACATGGCAAGGAGGTACGTGAAGGGATTCGTGAACTGAATCACTAAATCCGTTAGCCGAGATCGTCAATTGGAATATCAAAATAAATTGTTATGCCTATGATAATCCTAGCATGTTCCTATTGATTATGCATAAGGGGGTTTATGCGGAATACCTGGATTGTAGAAACCTGAAGAACGAGTCCGTAGAGATTTGATCTTGATCTCTTTTCCCGCGCACAAAGATTTATTCCTAACCGATGACAGGAATTAAATATATGAAAATTAAGATATAATTTTCGAAAAACAAGAGGGGGAGAAGAAGGAAGACAATCCTCCTAATCTGATCTTCTGATCTGTATCCCAACTCCAATCCGAATATCTGGTGAAGATTCCCTTCAGATTTCTTGTCTGGTTGAGAAGCACTATTTCCTCCTCGTTTCTCAGATCTAGTCGATCACACACAACTCCCAAATTCTGGTTTGCTGTTTTACAACTTATGATCTTGTGGTGTATGGTGTGTTGTGATCTGAGAAACTGAGGCCTATTTATAGGAAAATTCTGGACTTCTATTGGGCCTGAGTTTTCATGGGCCAGACCAGAATACAAATAGCAATTAAGGTCTATCAATTAATTAATTCTCATATTCAACCCAGAATATAATTAATCAATTAATTAATATTGATTCATTTCACCAGAGAATCAATACTGTCCTACCTATTTGCTACCATGTTTTGAGGTACGGGTTGCATGGGCTCGGTTTATCCCCACATTTAAGGTTACAGACATTCGTTAATTAATTTAAGCTCTGACAAGCTATTTAATTAATCAACATATTATATTCCTGAGTCAATCCACTCAAACCTTTTCACTTATGCTTGAACTTTATCCTCATTACAGGTTTAAAAACGGAGCAAATTGTCACACCAAAAAAGCAAATTTTCAGAATGGAGCACGCTTGGATGGAACACCCTGAATTTCAGGAGACCTGTAAAAATTGTTGGATGAACACTGATGTTCACGAAAACATAGTTGTTAAATTCAGAAATTGTGCACAGTCCCTGACTTTCTGGGCAAACGCGAAGTTTGGTAGTATTAAAAAAGTTACGGAAGAGTTGACCAGAAAAATTGAGAATTTACAGCAGCTTGACCTTGAGGAAGATACAAGAAAAGAGCTTGACAAGGCGGAGCAAGATCTGAATGACATTCTCAGAAGGGAGGAGATATTTTGGCAACAAAGAAGTAAAACTCACTGGTTGAAAGAAGGAGATCGCAACACCAAGTTCTTCCATATGAAAGCCAGTATGCGCAGAAAAAAGAACACCATTTCAGAAATTAAAAATAAGAATGGAGAGAGGATTACCAAGCAACAAGACATTCTCAAGGAATTCCATGATTTCTTCCTCCAGATGTATAAGCAGGAGAATTGTAAAGAGGATATTGACATTTGGAGGCACATTGACTCTCGTGTCACCCGGAGATGAACGACGAGCTCATCAAAGAATATACTGAAGCTGAAGTGATTGATGCTTTAAAGCAAATGCATCCTAACAAGTCTCCGGGACCGAACAGTATGACTCCTTTGTTCTTCCAAAAATACTAGAACATTGTCAAAGAAGATTTTCTGAAGGAAGTTCTCGGCATCCTCAATGGAGGTAATGTCATCTCCCATCTTAATCATACTTTTATCACGCTAATTCCAAAAATCAAGCACCCAGTCTCCCCCAGTGATTTCAGGCCTATTAGTCTGTCAAATGTGATCTCGCGTGTCATCTCCAAAACTATCACAAACACACTTAAAAAGATTCTCCCTTTTATCATTTCTGAAAATCAAAGTGCCTTCATTCCTGGTAGACTGATAACAGACAATATCTGTAGGGTTTGAGTCTACGATGGACAACACGAGTTGCCATTATGAATTTTTTGCCAAGGATCGTTCTTAGGATACCAGGAATAAATTTCAATTAAATAAACCATGCGATCCTATACATGCTCCTACAATATTAATTGCAGAGGATGGATTAGAGAATACCTGATTTCACCGTTTGATCTACAGATCTAGATCGGAGCCAATAACGATGAAATAGATCTGGATCTGAGATAGAACGCTGACGATGGATAGTTGTTCCTACAGATCTGACCTTCTGATCTGTTCCCTTGCTCCTTGGAAATCTGGTGAGGATTATCTACCAAGTTGAATCCGAGATCTGGAGGAATCGATCAGTTCCTCCCACCGGATAGCCGCCGCCGTCTCTCTCTATTTTCAATATACTGAAAACCCTAGTTTTTACAACTTAATGATCTGATAGAGAGAAGGCCTATATATAGTGTTAGGGTTTTGAGAAACCCAAACCCTAATGGGCTGTGAGCAATTAATGGGCCAGACCAGGGATCAGATGCAAATAATAAAGTGGGCCCTCTTTATTAATTAATCCTTCCTTGTTCAACCCAGAACATAATTAATTAATAAAACATTGTTTTAACCTTCACCACGGTAACAATGCTGACTCGCCCCTTTATTACCACGTAATTAGGAACGGGTTGCACCAAACTAACATGATCCACATATTTAAGGTTTTAGACATTCATTAATTAATTTGGCTTATGACAATCAGCCATAATTAATTAATCTCTTATTTCCTGATTAATGCCACTCACCCCTTTTCACTTATGCCTGAATTAAATAATTCAACCTGCAGGGTTTAGCATAATGAACCTTGTGAGCTCCTCAGGGAATGTCACCATCCTGAAACGGATATGCTTACCTAAACGTCCAGACTAAGCAGGCCACACACAAATTGCCAACACCCAAAATACGGGTATAAGAGTACATGTAAGACTCGCCACCATGGTAAATCAAAGTGCGGTCAATCTGTGTGTGCCCCTTATCCTTCAGTTAGGTTTAAGATCATAGGAAGTATGTTAGGGATTTGGCTCATTCATATGTCAATGAGAATGGCACATCCCACTGTTGATCCCATCAATACATAACCATGTACCGACACATCAAGTAGCTAGGATAAGCCCACTTATGAACCGATGTGCCGCAGCTTAGACCGACAGCCTATCCAGGGACCGTCTCAGCTGTGATACTGTTTATATCTCGCTAGGTCAAACGATTCATATGATCCTCTGTGATCTCCTACACACCATATGATCATCCCTATAGGCGAGATAATAGGATATTATGGTTCGTTGTATGTTTGTTCTATCAGACAGCGAGTATTGTTGCGGCAACATATATGAAGACCAGTGTACAAAACACTTAATCATATATGCTTTTAGGATATAATCCCAACAATCTCCCACTTATACTTAAAGCATAATACCATTGCTTTACCAAAGTATTAAGTGTGTCTATACTGTCAATCACTCCCACTGCATTCACGTCACCTCTTGTCACGATTTCTCGTATGATGTGATTCCACACATCCTATGTGTTTCACCACCTTGTGAGTCTTAGGTTCTCTTGAGTTTGTCATTGCACCAACAAAATCACAAATCCTTGTGATTTAATTAGGCAAACTCAGAACACACACCTCTAGAGGATGGCATCGGAGCTATACTGCTTCTTGCGAAGCTAATGAAGCTGACCAAAATTCAGCCTTTCATGCCGGAATCCCCAACACACTTCTGTGTTAGATTCCTATAACTCCTCCTCCAAGGCCAACACACAGTTAGAGGTCGATTTCCTTTCCTTATGATCCTCCTGGATATCCGATGCCATTCAACTCACATGGCACACTTGTAAACCGATATGCCTATCCTGAGTTAAATTGATATCTGTCTAACATGCTTATCGCATTGCAGATATCTGAGCTCGTTCATCTGCACTATAGAAAGACAACAATCTTTCTTGCTATGAACGACTCACCACAGAATCAATTTAAGCGACTTGAGATACCTGAACATCCTTTTCTTGTGTCAACACAAGACTTTAATTCAAAAGATGTTCCGGAATCTCATAAGTCCTACTTCTGAAACTGTTCGGATAACCATCCTTTATGCCTGACGATATCCCCACACCGTTTCCGAATGTGAAAATACTATCTGCATAATGTGCAAGGAAAACCATGCTTCCGCTGACACATAACTGGTACATGTAACTCTCATTCTCGATAGACAATATCGAAATGTCTGTTACATGACCTTGAAGCTCGTTTAAGTTCATACTTGAACTACCTTGGCTTCGAGACATGATGCTGCACATAACTTATCTGGTTGTCGCATACAGATGTCGTCACCTTTTATCAAGGTACCCGTTTATAAAATACGGATGACTTCATCTATCTTCCAGATATTTAGATACATATGCGCTGTTATGATTAAAAGAATTCGAATGGGTTTAATAGTTGCAACCAGTGAGAAGACCTTGTTGTGAAACATACCTTGCTCACTAACCTAGACTCAAGAATCTACTAGGTTACCATTCGAGCATTCTTCTTGTATATCAATCAGTTACCTATAGCTAGTAAGCTATCTGGCAATCACTGATCCTGATACACAACCATAACCTTTACTGACTCATTTCTGAATCCATGACTTGACGTCATTAAATTGCATCGTTTGTCTTAATAGCTTCGTTGCGCTTTAAGGGATAAGCACGATGTTGTTCGTTAAGTTGGGAACAAGTCCAAAGACTGTTTCCACGAACCAGTACCATTAAGCCTGTTAAGGCAACCTCCCACTGCAACGTTGCTCCTTTTATGTTATGAGTTAATGGTGCATTAATTTGTGGTTTACCACCTTACACAGGTGACCGCGCAATTGGTACCATACCTTCAAAGGTATGCTCAATATGCCACGGGGTATTTCCTGATGGATTTGAATTGTCTTTTCTAAAAGGTTAGAAAACAATCTCACATTTGGATTCATGGTTTCATCCTATACAACTTGCTTGTAACTAGGATACATAAAACCACCATCCTTTTCGTTTACTTGGAATAGCCCACAAAACAGTACTAGCTTAAACCTTTCTTCTAACCAATCAGTTTCCTATATCAGCTTGACAGCCGAATTACCCATCATTGCCCTTTTGACAGAGTCAATGTCTGCTAGGGCATTTAGAACTGATTTAGAAGACACTAGCTTAAGCAAATACACAACTGCTTTTGGCGCTCTTCCCAAAAACGAAAATTTGGCAACAACTGGTATAACTTATAAACTTTAAAGAGTCTTATTTCGTTCTACCTACACCATCCCAACAGAGGAATAATAAGTGTAGTTAACTGGGATGCAATCCCTTTGCTCTGCCAGATACTGTAAAAGCACATCACTTAAGATACACCATTATGAATGAACCATAATGATTTTACGGTCTTGTTTAACTTATTCTCTACCTTAGTCTTGAACGCTCTTGATTAAAGCAAGAGACTAGGACTTGTAGTGAACTAGATAAACATATCTAAATCTTAAATGATTACAGCATCGATGCCTGTTAAGGCAACTGCGGAAGTAGACTCAAACCACAAACCAGAGCAAACACGAAATAACCTATAGAGATACAATCGCCTATTAAAAGGCCTGGTCA
Source organism: Plectranthus barbatus (assembly GCA_026898455.1). Lineage (NCBI taxonomy): Eukaryota > Viridiplantae > Streptophyta > Magnoliopsida > Lamiales > Lamiaceae > Plectranthus > Plectranthus barbatus. The sequence goes on from JAPKLW010000717.1 coordinate 335,881, forward strand.
CCATCTTATACCTCCAAGTAGTTGTCATAAGTACCATTCTTAGGAATACCTGGATTAGATCCATAATTCCATGAATTACTTAAAACTACTTAGACTGATGTAACCTATCTCTATAGAGATTCTTTAAATTATACCTTAGTACACTGATAGTTTATGTAATCAAGTAATGAAGAGACCATCATCCATGATAGAAAACACTGTTATTCATTATGATAGAAAAACTCTATCGAATAACTGATAATCCAATAGATGAAAATTGTTTATCAAAACAAAAACAATATCTCTTCAAAAAAACTTGAATTAAAACAGAGTTTTTAACATAAACTCAAAGTAAAATCTCCATCAGCTGAAGTAGCAACTTCCAGCATTAATCTTGGAGATGGTAATCCCGCCATCTTCAAGCCTTAAGCTTGATTCCCTGCAAAGTGTAGCAAACACGATTAGTGACCTCAGTTACCACTACCCACTAAAGGGTAGAAAACCGATACTAAACATGTTTCAACAAGCAATGCAAAAGATGACGTACCTTGTCCCTTAGTTACCAAACTTGGACAATTTACTTTCCAGTGACTCTTCTTGCCACACTTGAAACATTTGTCCTTCTTGTTATCTTTCTTTCCTTTGTTCTCTCCTTTACCATTTTTCTTCTTCAAGTCATTACGACGCGATTTAGAAGAACTTTTAGCAAGAGATCTGGAATGAACTGATAAGACAAGACTACTCCCACTGCTTCCTTCATTCCTTTTTTCTTTGACATCACTCTTTTGACTCGGAAGCAAATCAGAGTGACTCACAGAAAAGACTGAAGAAGCTTCTGTTGATACAAGATCCTTGAGCAGACTGTGAACAGTATACTCACTCTTGTTTTTCTCAACAGAAATTCTGAAGTCATCAAATGACTTCGGTAACGTGTTGAGTATCAAGTCAATTTTGACATCATTGTCAATTTGACCACCCATTAATGTGTACTCATCTACGAGCTGGATGAGTGATTCACATGTTCACGTACCGAACAGTTCTGACCCATTTTCTGTCTTACAATGCGCTTGATAAGACTGGATCTAGCATGTCCATCGAGTCTGCCATATGCTATGTCAAGACGTCGCATAATGTCACACGCAAACCATACATCACTATAACGAGGACGCATTGCATTTGACATACCAGCCAAGATATATTATCTGGCCATGCCATTCGACCACATCCACATGTGATATTGTGCACGCTCCTCATCGGAAGATGTATCAGTCGGCGAACTCGGACAGGGAGTTTGCAGAACAAACAAATGTCCAAACAAATCCAAGAGTTTGACAATGTCACTTTTCTATCCAGGAAAATTCGGACCAGTCAAGGAATTGTGAACGATTGAATTAATGAGCGATGTAATAATAGACATATCTGAAAACAAATAAGCGAATTAAAGTAAGCACATACTACGAACAATTGAAACAAATATGCATAGAACCTTTAGATAAAACAATGCAATTTGTTTCCTCCAATTGCCCAAGCTAATTCACCGCAAGCTACCCGAGTAGACCGTTTACGGCAAACGCTCAACCAGACCTTAATAGGTCCTTTAATTTCTTAACATGCCAGGTATCTTAAGCAAAAGAAATTAATATTGGAGATCTCAAGACCATGTTCACCTATCCGGAGCAGGGACATCTCAAAAGAGTTATACTCCATGCAACATCTAAGCCAAAGTAACCACAAGCCTAACTCCGGACATTAAAAGGCGATTCGACATACGTACTAGACCCATGCATCCTGCCTTTAACATCCTTTGTTATCCCACTTAGATTAATCTTAGAGACCAGTGAAAGTTGTCTCAATGCAAGCTACCCGAGTAGACCGTTTGCTTAGAGGCTCCCACTTCTCATCTTAAAATAAGTGTTTTATTTGGAAACCTCATCGCATTGGAACTGGTAAGGGACCCCTAACGTAAGCTACCCGAGTAGACTGTTTACGGTTCGAGATGCCCTACCTCCAATGAGAAGTCGTATTTGTGGAGGTCTAATGATCTTGGTTAGTAAAGAACCAAAATCCAGCTTAGTATTTTTAATTCCAAAGGTTTCATGCGCACACATTATTTTATGTTCCCATAAATTATGTCACACCCAAAATTCCATCATAAATTAATATGATCCCGGAATTTATAGACACAATTTAAAACATAAAATAAATCACATAAGACATGCTCAAAAATTAAATTGCAACATGCTTATAACTGTAAATAATTAAAGCAAATAAACATGCTTTCCTATTATTTACTAGTGCGCACATAATAAATCACATCATTACGAGAATAAATAAATAAACAAATAAATTCTCGTGGCCCCTCAGATGCGATTACAACTGAAATAAATTAAATCTAACTATTACAAGATTTAATTCTCAGTACAGATCTACAAACTGGGCCTCCGTTTCACTTGAAATCTGATTTGAACTTGCATTAACAGCAATTGGGCTTCAAATTAGGGTTTCTGGCCCAAACAACAGCCAAACCCTAATTCTCAGACTTGCGGGCCGCCTCCGGGCTGACGGGCCCGAGCCACGGCCCGGGCAGCAAACCCTAGGGTTTGAGAAACCCTAGCCGCCAGCCACCTTGCACCCGCCGCCGCCACGTCTGGCCGCCGCCTGCGGCCGGAACTTGCAGCCGACGTCGCCTGGTTCAGCCCCAGCCTGCTGCAGCCGTCGCCTGCTCCTGTCCTCGCCATTTCCGGCGACTGGAAACTTTGTGATGCAGCAGCCGGGCTGCAAAGCAGCGCAGCCACTGCCGCGCGCAGATGCGCGCGACTCTGCCTTGCCCAACGCCACCACGCATCGCCGACCGTTCTCTCCCTCCGCCGCAACATCCTCGCGCGACCACCACCATCATTGTCTGCAACTACGCGACAGGGAGAGGGAGAGAGAGGCGGGCGCGGCCCAGCCGCGGGGAGGAGCCCCCGCCGCCGCCACCCGCCTGCTGCTCGAACACCGCCGGCACCTGCGAAAGATCTGGCGCACGCCGTCTGCCCGTCGACCGTCACCATTGCGACCCACAGCCTTCATGCTTGCCAGAAACGAGTCGCATGCTGGAAGCATGCCGGAAGCGCGCGCACAACAGCCCTGAGCGCGGCCCAGCCGCAGGGAAGAGAAACCCTGCCGCCGCCACCCGTTTGCGCACACCACCGCCGTGGTCGCCGCCGGCGAGAACTGGTGGTGAAGGGCTGAACCCTAAACATGTCGGATCTGAACGTTCTTCGTTCTTCGTTTCTCGTTCTTCCTCCGGATCTCAATTTTACAGATTAAAAAAAATAGAAAATACAAAATAGATCTAAATCTATTACATGATTTTTCCTATTAAATCTAACCACGGATTTTCTCGTGGTGAAAAACAGATCCAAAAACGAGAAGACCACGAGAACAAAAACATCCACGACAATTTAAATCCATCCATGAACATACATATTTATTTAATCTCAATCTATTCAAGATAGAGCCTAAGAACTTGAACCTGGCTCTGATACCAATTGTAGGGTTTGAGTCTACGATGGACAACACGAGTTGCCATTATGAATTTCTTGCCAAGGATCGTTCTTAGGATACCAGGAATAAATTTCAATTAAATAAACCATGCGATCCTATACATGCTCCTACAATATTAATTGCAGAGGATGGATTAGAGAATACCTGATTTCACCGTTTGATCTACAGATCTAGATCGGAGCCAATAACGATGAAATAGATCTGGATCTGAGATAGAACGCCGACGATGGATAGTTGTTTCTACAGATCTGACCTTCTGATCTGTTCCCTTGCTCCTTGGAAATCTGGTGAGGATTATCTACCAAGTTGAATCCGAGATCTGGAGGAATCGATCAGTTCCTCCCACCGGATAGCCGCCGCCGTCTCTCTCTATTTTCAATATACTGAAAACCCTAGTTTTTACAACTTAATGATCTGATAGAGAGAAGGCCTATATATAGTGTTAGGGTTTTGAGAAACCCTAACCCTAATGGGATGTGAGCAATTAATGGGCCAGACCAGGGATCAGATGCAAATAATAAAGTGGGCCCTCTTTATTAATTAATCCTTCCTTGTTCAACCCAGAACATAATTAATTAATAAAACATTGTTTTAACCTTCACCACGGTAACAATGCTGACTCGCCCCTTTATTACCACGTAATTAGGAACGGGTTGCACCAAACTAACATGATCCACATATTTAAGGTTTTAGACATTCATTAATTAATTTGGCTTATGACAATCAGCCATAATTAATTAATCTCTTATTTCCTGAGTAATGCCACTCACACCTTTTTCACTTATGCCTGAATTAAATAATTCAACCTGCAGGGTTTAGCATAATGAACCTTGTGAGCTCCTCAGGGAATGTCACCATCCTGAAACGGATATGCTTACCTAAACGTCCAGACTAAGCAGGCCACACACAAATTGCCAACACCCAAAATACGGGTATAAGAGTACATGTAAGACTCGCCACCATGGTAAATCAAAGTGCGGTCAATCTGTGTGTGCCCCTTATCCTTCAGTTAGGTTTAAGATCATAGGAAGTATGTTAGGGATCTGGCTCATTCATATGTCAATGAGAATGGCACATCCCACTGTTGATCCCATCAATACATAACCATGTACCGACACATCAAGTAGCTAGGATAAGCCCACTTATGAACCGATGTGCCGCAGCTTAGACCGACAGCCTATCCAGGGACCGTCTCAGCTGTGATACTGTTTATATCTCGCTAGGTCAAACGATTCATATGATCCTCTGTGATCTCCTACACACCATATGATCATCCCTATAGGCGAGATAATAGGATATTATGGTTCGTTGTATGTTTGTTCTATCAGACAGCGAGTATTGTTGCGGCAACATATATGAAAACTAGTGTACAAAACACTTAATCATATATGCTTTTAGGATATAATCCCAACAATATCATGATCGCTTTTGAAGTCTTCCACTCATTAAATAATAGGAAGAAAGGGATAGGTGGTGCAATGGCTTTAAAGCTTGACCTCAGTAAAGCTTTCGACCGTGTCAACTAGAATTTTTTAGAAAAAATCCTGGTCAAGATGGGTTTTCATTCTAAATGGATTAACTTGGTTCTTATGTGTGTTAAAACTGTCTTATATTCTGTCTTGGTCAATGAATTTATTTCTGATAGATTCTCACTGGAGAGAGGTCTTCGGCAAGGTTGGCGCTTAAGCTTTGCTCAAACTACCCTTTAAATCATGCCTCTTCTAGTTCGGCTCTAAAGGAATGGAAGACAATTTGGAGACTAAAGGTGCAACCTAGAGTCTGAGTTTTTGCTCGGAAGACTTGCAACCTAATCCTCCCCACGAAGGATAACATCCATAAGCGTGGTATGAATGTTGACCCTGTTTGTTCGATGTGCGGGGAAGCCTTCGAAACGGTCGACCACGCCCTTCTCTACTGCAAAGTCGCCAAAAGAATATGGTATCTCTCTCATCTTAGACTTGAAGTTGATAGATTGAATGGAAGCTCCTTTAAAGATATACTGTGGGACATGATTGAAAAACAACATGAAGGTGTTGAATACTTTCTGCAGTTTGCTTGGGAAATCTGGAAAGCAAGAAATTCCTGGGAATTCGAAAAGAAAAAAACTCAGCACCTTTCTATTATTCAGAGAGCTCAAACTGAGTGGGTGAGGCTGAATGAGGATGAGACAAATTTTATGGGAGATGAAGGTATCAACAAGCAGGAAAAATGGGTAAGGTCAGAGCAAGGAATGCTGAAACTTAATGTGGATATGGTCGTCATTAGCGAGATAGAGATTGAAATGAGTTTTATCATAAGGAACGAAGATGGAGAAGTCATTCTTGCAGCTAAAGAAGTAGTAAAATCCAAAGGAAGTAGTACATTGTTGGAAGGTTTGGCTATGCGGTACGCTTTCCTCACGGCTAAACAATTTCACCTTCAAGTGAACAAAGTGGAAAATGACAACCTGGAGCTCATTCAGCAGATTAATGGAATTTAACAACCAGGTCCTTATTGCGATACGATGGTTCGAGACATCAAGGAGACAACTAGAACCATTGGCAACCCAACATTCCACCATATCCTGAGGACGGCGAATCAAGTTGCACATCTTGCGGCAAAAGTTCTGAGATTCATTTGTATAAGGCAGATGCCAACTCATCTTGCTCACGCTATCATAGCCGATGTGTAACTATTTACCATATGAATGGAAAGTATTTTCCTTTTCAAAAAAAAAAAAACTTAATCAGCCTGCAGGACTTTAGCATAACGAACCTTTTGAGCTGCTCAGGGAATGTCACCATCCTATACTGAATGTGGTTACCTAGTTCCAGTACCAGACAGTCAAACACAGAATGCTATCACCCAAGATACAGATATACAGGCTCAACTAGAGCCTTTCACTACAACTCAAAGTGATACACAATCTGCATATACTTCTGTACCTTCATTTAGGTTTAAGATCTCATCAAGCCATAGAGATCTATATTCTTTTAATGTCAGATAAAGAATCGATCTCAACTTAGGTTTGGAGGTTGAGGAGGGATGTTCTACGGGCTTTTTGGAAATGTCAATTTCCTAATATCAGGTGATATCTTACCATTATTTATGGTTATGTTGCCTCTGCGATTATGTTGTTTCTGCGGTTATGTTGGTTCTGCTATTCCCCTGTGTTGTGGTTCTGCGGTTATGTTGGTTCTGATATTCCCCTGTGTTGGTTCTGCTATGTTGGTTCTGTTGTGTTGTTGGTTATGTTGCCTCTGTTGGTTCATTAATGTTTATGTTCGACTGTGGGATAAGAGGGTTAAATTCTGAAATGATGTTAATAGTTCACCAGTCCATTTTTACTACATTTATGATGCATATTAAGTCTGAAATGTGTAAATCCGAGTTGAAGTGGTTTCATTAATTTGTTTAGGCAAACATTTTAAAGTACAAGTCATGGGTATGCATAATCTTTACAAAACCAATTCATGCATGACCTTTACAAAAACTAAGTCATGCATATTCTTTACAAAAATCAATTGATGCATATTCTTCACAAAAGCATGACTGCAACACCATCTATACTATGTCCATGGCTAAATCTGAAATGAGCTTCTCATTACTTGGTCCATGTCCTTCTTCAATCAAGTACTTTAGGCTGTCTTTCACTAACTGCATGGGAAATTCTAGATTTTTAGGTAACTATGCTGCAGTATTAAGGCATCCTTCTTCATGTGTGGGATCCTGTAGTTGTTGCAACCTTTCATCTTCAATATTTCTTCTAAACAAGACTGTAATGTGAGAAAAATCTTATTCAAAGTCATAGGTTCCAGTTTATTGAAGGTTGTAATAACTGCATTAACAAGATCATTGGCATTTTTGCATGCTTGCTGTTGCTGTAGACTTTGGATAGCCGTAAAGAATCCTAGGTCATTAACATTCACATTTGGACTGATTGGTGGCTGTTGCACTAAAGTTATACTGAATCCATCTGCATTTGCCACTGATTTGAAGTCTGGATCATTGTCTGTGATATGAGGTCTTGCATTGTCTTGTTGGATGTAAATTGTTTTACTTAAACATGAGGGCCACCTAGACTTAATTGCAGGAATAATTTGTAAATGCAAAACATAAATAAGAAAACTGAAATTAAAATTACATTGGCAGAATAAGGATTAACTCATTTTTACATGCATCACAACTCATAAATTCAATGCTTGTTACCTGTTTAACTAGGCAGTCTTTTATCACTTCATTTGTGATTGATTCAATCGACTTTAGTTCCATAGTTCCAGCTTCTCTGTTTTTGCTGTTTCTTTTGGCCTGTACCTCTTCAGTAAAAGACCATATGCCTATTTTCCATCAAAAACTACATTCCCATCTTCTCCAAAAATTGGTCGGTAGACAGCACACATAAACATGATCTTTGGGATGAACTTCTTACTTTTGCAATATCTGTGTGGATCTTTTTCCCTATGGCTCATGTAATATCTGTGGGTATTTTTAATAAGGTAGAACCATTTCTCATTTATGTGGATTACATTCTTCATTGGCTTGAATCTAAGAACGTTCAAATCCTTATCATATTCTATGGCTTGTAAACTGAACCCTAGCCTTAACATTTTATTTGAAGCTGTCAGCTCGGGTTTTATTGCATTTGTGTGAACCCTGATCAGATTTTCTTTAACCCATCTTCCCACAGTTGTTTTTGGAACATTAATGCTTTCAGCTAGGGCTCGAATTGTACCTCTTTTTTTATAATGATCTTGCTCAATTTGCTCAATGTTTATCTTTGCTGCAGTCTTGTTTCCTTTGCCTTGTATGTTTGTAACAACTTTTATACATTCACCTCTTTCTTTTTGATTTCTTGCAGCTTTCAATATCCTTGAAATAGTCCTTGAAGAACATCTGAAATTTGCAGCAGCTTCTCCGATCTTTCCTCTCAATGGTTTGCCATTTCTGCAATGGAGAAGCAAGAACTGCATAATCTCTTCTCTTGCTGCTTCATAAACATCTTTTTCTTGACCCATTTTTAATGTATTTTTGTTTTATAATGTTTGTAGTAATGGTGGGTTGTTGGATGAATATTTATAGAACAGTTTAGTGGGAAATTTGGGCACCAAATTTGAAATATTTGTGCTGATTTTTGTTTTGTAATTTGCCACCAAATTTGAAAATTTGAATTTCTTTTGTCCTTTTTTTTTTTGATTAAGTGTTAATCACTTTTACTAATGTACCATTAAAATCCCTTATTACACTCGTATTATTATCTGTGCCGAAATGAAACAAGACAAATGGTATGGAACGGAGGGAATACATCGTGTATATATGAATTGAGGACCAGAACCGATTTTAGTTAAAACTGGAGAGTACCGTAAATTTTGTAACGACAGAAAAATCCAGGATGATCATCTCCCAACGGTAATAAAATTAGCGGCACAAGAGAGAAACGTAGAGCGTGAGAAATGGTGAGGCTCATACTCTGCAACTCTTCACCATCACTCTCCCCACCACCACCACCGCAGCCGAAACATACTTGCATCGCCTGTCCGGTCAGAATCTCTACTCCCACGACTAAATCAGATAGTTCGCAGAAAATCCGGTCAGTTTCGCAGGCACTGAGTTCGACTCTGATATCCTTAGCACTATCCTTAGGGCTCTTCTGCGCAGCACCTTCGCATTCAATCGGATTAGAATCTACTTCTACGCAACAGGAGTTGAAGTGCCGGGAAGACGATGATTATGCGGATGATAAATTGACAGGCGAAGCGGTCACGAATGAGGAAATCGTGGAAGAGGCTTGGCAAATTGTGAATGATAGTTTTATCGACACGGGTCGGCGTCGATGGTCAACTGATTTGTGGCTTGTATGTACCCGTTATTACGTCTCTGCAAAAAGTTATCGCGTAGTTGATTAGATTTTTTTTTTTTTTTTTTAATGTTCCTGTGTAGAAAAAGAAGGAAGATGTATTAGGCGCCTCCATTCAGTCACGATCAAGGGCGCATGAGATCATCAGGCGGATGTTAGCGGGCTTAGGGGACCCCTACACTCGTTTCCTCTCTCCCGCTGACGTGATTATTTTCTCAACTTTGATTCCCACTTCTATTGAAAAAATGTTTCTTCATTCCAATAATCATTTTCTCATCTTTTCTTAGTGTTTATTATGTACGTGCAGAATTATTTGGCATACGTTGCTCTTTCTTTTTTTCCTGAGATTCTTTCTCCGTTTCTTTAGTTTGAAGGTCTCTCAATGCTTCATGAATTATTTTGTTGCATGAGTATTCTCATGATGCTTTTGTTTTGTTGGCCCCTGTATGCACGTCTCACCTTCGTCTCTTTCTGAACCACAATTTATCTCAGTCACCATATGAATATGAATATTTAAAGTGTCAGAGTAGGTTGTCTGAGGCCACCGCGTAGTAGTCTAACATTCACTAGGTATGGTATTGTAATAGTTAGGAAAAAGATAATCTAAACTTTTGAATGGGGATTTCATGACTCAACTACTTATAACTTATCAGTTAGTGAGGGGTTTGTTTTGCATTTAAAGGCTTTGTGCCCAAAATTTATTGTGAACTAGGTCTCTTGTACTTACATCAATATTACTGTTACTTAAAACAGTTTTCAGTTTTCTTATTCCATGGCTTGTGTTGGTTCCGTCATGAACAAAGTTCGCCAAGATGGCAAGGTATGATATGACTGGAATTGGAATAAACCTGAGAGAAATTCCAGATGAGAATGGAGTGGTGAGATTGAAGGTTTTAGGACTTCTTCTGGATGGTCCTGCCCATTCTGCTGGTGTTAGACAGGTAACAAGCTCAACCTTTGCCATTCTTGTTTTTCTTTTTCTGCAGTTTTCCTCGTCTGAGATATATGAGTTAATTATTGAATTAAATTGAAGTTTGTTGTGTATATAGCTGTAATTCAAATTATTTGACCACTACCAGTACCAATGAGTTGGCCTATAATATACTTCCGGATGAAATCTATTATCAGAATCACTGTTCAAACTATCTCTTTTTCTTGACAATTGCATACTGCTTTTTGTCAAGCTACCTCCTCATATTATGTAGTAAATTAGCAGTCAATCATGAGATGCTATGCAGTTTGCTTAAGCTGGCTGTAATTGATACTCCGTAGATCAAATTACATATTGTTATCGTATGAATTGCCCATCCCTTAGATTGATGATTTAAGTTGGTTTCCTAGCCCAGAGAGCTTCATTTTAATGATTTGAAACTTCTTGTGCACAAAAGTGTTGACCACCTCAAGTCATACTTTCTCCTCCCATTTTTACTGAGTCTTATGCCTGAATAAGACAAGATTCTCTTTCATTACTGTGTTGATGATAGTTGTTACGCAATTTAAAATATGGACATGCAGGGATTACAAGTTAGTTTTCATGGTTTCTATTTTCTTATATGTTTATATTTTCTGTTATCTATCCAAACTTTTGTTAGGGTGATGAACTACTGTCTATTAATGGGGTGGATGTGAAAGGAAAATCAGCATTTGAGGCATCTTCAATGTTACAAGGACCCAGTGAGACATTTGTCAACATCACGGTCAGTAAGTGGACACAACATTAATACATGAGTCTTGCTTGATGTTTCTCCATACTGATAATGCTCGGTCAACAACCATTGCAGGTCAAGCACGGGAACTGTGGGACTGCACAATCAGTGAAGATCCAAAGGCAATCAATTGCCAAATCTCCAGTTTTTTACCGATTGGAACAAGTAAAGAATGGTCCAAGTTCTGTTGGCTATGTTCGCCTAAAAGAGTTCAATGCTTTGGCCAGGAAAGATTTAGTTACAGGTAGATTTGCATAAATGGAATCTCATGCACTTTTGAAACTCAAGGCTTTCATTCTTGAGGCATGAACTGTTGTGCATTCTGCAACTTTATTTTCTAATATTTGGAGTAGATTTCTTGGATTAGTTTACCATGCTGGTTTTTTTCCATAGCAATGAGAAGACTTCAAGATATGGGTGCTTCTTACTTTGTTCTGGATCTTAGAGATAATCTTGGTGGACTAGTCCAGGTATATCTCTCTTTAGGCATCATACCTTCAGTCTCATACTTGATATTGATCCATATTCCCCTGATGAAGCTTGCAGCTGGAAGTAGAGGGAAAAACAAGATATATTTATGCTAACTTGTGGTGTGCGATCACTAATTATTTAACATGCAGATCCTGCCAGTGTACATACAGTTATATAATATATCAGTGAGTATATATCTATATTGAATCCACTGAGACTGGACTCAAAAAAACATCCAATCACTAAAATATAAATACTTTTTCGAACATGGGAATAAAATGATTTTATTATAAACTAAAACATAAATAAAATGAACTTGTCACTCAAAGGAAATATGGATCCTATGCTGTTATAATCCTTTCACATCAATTATGCACAATTCATCAATTAATCCAACCATTTTAGTCCACTCATATTGAGGATACAATAGATATTCATTACTGTATCGGTTTCAATTATCTATATACATACTAGTGGCTTCTACAATTAATAACAATCATGCACAATTAACTGTCATCTTAAATTGCATAGAAATCTTAGCACCTTAAAATGTGTAAAAATCTTTGCTATTGGATAAGATAATAACACTAAAGCAATAATATGAGCATGCATTTTATTTATATTAATTCATTCTTCACTTGATCAATTAAATTTGCAGACATATATAGTCAGCATGCACTCACATCATGCATGAAAGATCAAGACTAGGAACAAGAAAGACATCTGAGAAAGGAAAATTTGAGTTGAATAAATTGCAAAAAATTTATCACAATTTTAACCCCTAAAACCCAGCTTTAGCTCCACCTGCTAAACATGACAAAACTAAATAAACTGCGAAGAACTTGGACCACATAGAATAGAAGGTGCTCAATCTTCGTTATTCTATAATCTTGGATCTTCAAAACCTTATCAAGGGTTTAAATCAAAACTAAAATCAAAATTTGAAAAACCAAGGAAAAAAACTCTCCTATTTTCTTGTACAATTGGAGTATATATAGACTTGTGTTTGAACTTGTTGCCTCAGAATCGACTGAATCTTGCCTGCTATGGACTGAGAATCAATTGGTTTTCTTCACGTGTTTTTTTCAATAATTTTCTTTCGGTCCGCTGATTTTTTCATTTCTTGGGCAGTTTAATCCGATTCCCCTTTTTCCTCAAGAAATTTGGTATTTGTTCACTTTTCTTGTATTCGTTTGCTCGTTAACTACATAGAATCTTCCAACTAAAGCAATTCATACCAAGTACTATTCAATGCATCTTTTACACAAAAATTTATTTCAAATTAAACCCAAAATATGTTCAAATATTTTTAACTGCTTGGGTGATGAAGGAAGCATGACTCAAGCTGAAAAGTTTGAATTTGTCTCCATTGATTGTGCCTAGGGTGAGCATGAGTAAAGTCGG
>JAPKLW010000717.1:348832-359579 GCA_026898455.1 Plectranthus barbatus
AATCAAGCCTGAGTCTAACTTGGGTGCTATTGAACTTAATATAATTTAAAATTTTATTCATAAGTTTCTTATTAATAATAAATAATTTATAATTTTAATGAAATATAAAATAAATTAGAAAATCGAGCTTGATCGAACCGAGCTTGATGAGTTTGACACTGAGTGGAGCTCGAGCTCGAGCTTAGAATTTTCGATTCGAGCTCGAGTTCGAGCCTAGCTATACTCGACTTGACTTGGCTCGTGATCACCCCTAATCGTGCCTCTGATTTTGCAAACCTTTTTGGTGTCTTTTTACATATTTTACTGGGAGTTTACAAGGACTGCAACACTAACAGTTTCTTGACCAACTGTAGACTACCTTTTGCGATGATTTTTACAAACATTATTTACTAATGGTTTATTCTCTCCTCTTTCATGTTTTTTGACTTTGACTTCATAGATTGATTCTTGCTGATGCATGTTACAGTGAAGTTATTCTAATTGACCAAAGAAGCTGCTTCAAAACAGGAACTGGGAGAAAAACTCAAAATGGAATTAGCACTGAATGCATGAATTTGTTAATGATTTTGGAATCAAAGTTAAACTTCAAGCGTCTTTAAGAAAAATATTATGAAAGAAGAATTTACATGCTGGTAGCTCTTTACCAACTATATGGTTAGAAAAATTATCAGAAGTGCTAAGATCAGCCTAATATTTATGGCAGAAGTTATTTTTGGAAAACTCTTTATAATAAGATTATTTTCGAATGACGTTTTTCTATTTTCAAAATACCTCAGTTTTTCTGGTTGTAAAAGCCAAAACCTATGACTTGACATTTTACTCTACATGAATATGATGCGAAAAGGTTGTGCTTCGGCCATCATTTTTAAGGGGAAGAAATAGTGATCAATTTAGCTGTCTTCTAGGAGTAAGTTGATTTAAGCGAAACTGCACTTGTTAGGTTAGCAAAGAGAAAGTGGCACATCTAAAAAGATCACCATGGTTCCCTATCATTTGCCCAATCTTCTAATCAATGCTGTAATGGTGCAGGCTGGCATTGAAATTGCTAAACTTTTCCTCAACAAAGGGGACACAGTAAGTGAATCTGAACAATTTTTCATCTTGTTAATAAACAGTTGGTTTTCTTCTACCCTCTCTTATGGTGAATCACAAGGTGAAATCAATTTCTTATTCATCCCATGTGGACTTTATGTCTTCACTAAGACACAGAGTATGTATGGGGGAGTCTTACTGTATAATTATCCAATATAGCATTTTTTTGTTCTACTTGATGTTAACCTGAAAATCCTTCATCCCCTCTCCTGAATTTTTTATTTTTTCCTTTCTTTCGGTCTCTACTTTTCTTTTTATTATTTCTGAGTGTCATATTTTTTGGATGTGGCTGGAGGAGAAGAAAACAGCTGCATTGGGAATTGCTTAGTTGTTGGTACATTGCTATGTAAGATAGCTGTTGTGAGCTCCTGGGTTTATGGAAAATAATTTCATGGTTTAAAATGGAGAAGGGAAATGATGTCACTTTTCTGCATTTCTCCGTTCTTACTTATAATTTATCACTATTAAGATGTTCAATTTCCATTGTCCTAGCTTTTATGCTTATTCATTAGCTCCCCCTTTTTATGGACAGGTGACCTACACAGTTGGCAGGGATCCACTGACTGTAAAAAATATTGTCGCTGAAAGTTCACCTTTATTTACTGCACCTGTTATTGTAAGAACAATCTCCAATGACCAATGAGAGTATGAGACTTTGTATACTTATCATTTGAGATCTCCCTGATTATGATGTCTTGTTCTTAAGTTAAATTGTCAAAACCTGCTGTTTGTCCATCTCATGAAAATTGAAATTAGATGTTGACAATAGCATGCTGTCTCTCCATAGAGTTCTTGTTGTATGCTACTTTGATCTTATCACCATCATATCACGTATATTTTTTCAAAATCTATTTTCTAATAGCACTATCCTTCATTCAGTGAATTTTAAAAGATTCATCACTTCGCATCTCTTTATTCAGCAATCATGCATGTAGTTTTTTTACATTATTCAGAGGGACAACAGTTGCATAGTTTAACATCACTATCTATTTATGGCTGATTCATAAATTTTAATGAGGTCAGTTCATTCTACTACACTCTCCATGTTACTACAAATGTATCAAGACTACAATTCTGACTTGTTACCATGAAAGATTTGTTGTATTTGTTGGCTTTCATATAACAGCTCTTATTTTCAGTTTATTTCCTGATAGACAGGAGAACTGTAACCTCACTAGATGTAGAAGTTTCACTAAGTTCACATATAGTACCTGATGAGCTCTAAAAATAATTTACGTAAGAATGCTCTCATAATTCAAGCTGCAACTAAAGTTGTCATAATTCAGTGTGATACCATATTGCAAGGTTTTCATTTGATATTTTAGAGTTTCATGCAGACTTCAAATCTAACTTGAACCGCATAAATTCAAAGCTTTTATCATCTCATGTGCTGGACAAAGCTTTCCCGAAATAAAACCTATAGTTTATTTATCACTAGAACTTCTGGGAAACACTTACCAAAATTATAAATTTTCGGTGCCACAAATTAATATGTTTATCATAAATGGGATGGCTCTAATGTTTATGGTTTGTTTCCTTTTTTATTGTGTAACTTCCTGCCTCCTATCGGTGCAGGTGTTGGTGAATAAAAATACTGCTAGTGCAAGTGAAATTGTAAGTAGTGCAAATTATATCTGTAAATAAAAGCACCACTGTTTAAAAATTGTATTCTTATGATGATATGGTTGTTCTTACAGGTTGCAACTGCACTTCATGATAATTGTAAAGCTGTGCTTGTGGGAGAAAACACATATGGAAAGGTCGTAATCCAAATACTTTCTTCTCTTTTATCTTTTATGTTATTGTGAATATCTATGCTTTTAGATCATGCAAAAGATTCAGCTCAGAATTTCTTTTGCTAATTGTTTACTAAATCCCCATACATAACTTGATAAGAAAAGAAATAAAGGAAAATTGAGTATACTCTTTCATAGGTGCCAGTTAAGTGATTGCATATAATTCGTGGATGATAAATTTGTTCCTCTTTTTCAATATATACAGGGACTAGCAGTAACACCCCACATTATATTTTCATTAGAAATGTGTAAGAATCTTACAAGCAATAAAGATGTTATAATAATTAAGTATTGACTCTTCCTACGCACCTACGAATAATCGAAAACCCCAAGTTCTCTACTAACGAAACTATTACAACAATTTGGCCAATAGGGCAACCAACCAAATTGACACGTAGTGATCAAACTCGACTTGAACAATGACTCGATAATTTTCATTGTACGTACAAAAAGTGGACCACTACATTTGGTAAAAGTGTTCCAACGATTTATGGCAAAGAATCCATTTATTACTATTTTGGGATAGGTCAACTTAGTATTTTCCACTTTTGAGTAAAATCCAAAGAATCCATTTTTTGGCAATATTCTTATGCATGCTCCCCAAGTCTTTGACCCTACCCTAAATGGCAAATCCTACAAACCAAGTATGGGGATTGTGTGGGCAATGAACAAATTAAGACTATATTTTGAGAATGAACTTGGTGCGCAAGTGAATAAATTCCTCCTTAAACTATTAGTTATCAACTCTCCAATTCACTAAATAAACAAGTTCTTTCTCACCCTCCTGCTCTCTCTCACCCTCATACTCCCTCACTGTCACTCTCCACCAAAAGAAGAGACCAAAGCTTGTGAGGACCAACATCAACTAAGGATTTAAGGATTAGAGAGTTAAAGTATAGAACCTAAGATCTTCAAGAGGTAAGCGTCTCCTAGACTGTAGTTGGACTTATGAACGTGATTAGATAATAATAACCTTGACCTTGGAATGGTCTTTGAGCAAGCTAGGTGGTAATATTGCTGGATGTTTTTACTAGTGATAATCCATAAGCATGTTAATTGTATGTAAGTAGAAGTAGTTCCTTCAAGCATGCTAGATGCTAGCATGAGTTTAAAGCATGCTAGATACTTAGTCTTGAAAGGGTTGAAGCATATTGGATAGGTAGAAGAATTTGTGATTGTTGGTGGAGCATGAGAAATCTCTGCGGCTCTGCCTAGAAATTGTTGTAAAGCATGCCTAGAAAGGAAATTTTGAACTTTTAAGCATGTTGGAACCTTACAGAAATTATGTAAGAAGTTGTTTAGTTGTTAATATTGAATGTAGAAGGTTCAAACTCGAAAAATCAAGTTCAAAAGCCCGAAAGTCGATCCGGCTGAATTTCCACCCTAGGACTGAACGTCGGAGTTGACCGACTTTCTAGTCAGATGCAACAGCATCCTCAACCATGTATCTTTCCCTTCTTTTTCACTTCTGTGTCTCGGTTGTAAGCGCGGTCATAAGCACCGCGCTTACAACCGCCTTTTCAGGCTGAGCTCCATTCCTTTTTCCCCTTTTTAATGTATTAGTAGAGCCCCGGGATATACATCTTCATATGTATATACTAGCTACTCTTTCCGCCGCCAAAACTCTTTAAGTTTTTCATTTACTTGATCAACAATCACTTTTGCCCCGAGTAAGTGTTTGGGATTTGATAGCCTTCAAACGCTTTTCACATACTTGTTAGTCAGGGTGTGACATAGCACCTCTCATCGAACTTTTACTATAATTCTGAATGGTTTATCGGGAATTACATTGAATCTTCAAACCTGGCAATGGTCATCATTAACATCTGATGGATGTCACGAGATATCACGAGAAGAAACAGTCGGAGCTTTGGTCTAAAAACAACAATAGAAGAATGTTATTCAGATGCTCTGGTTAATTGGTAGGAGGTTTTCTGGTGGTTGTTTTTTTTTTTCTTCCTTTTTGGTGTGTGTCTGAGCGAAGCAACACGTGAGAGTTTCCGATTCCATTCGTCATTGCAGATTAAAATCATGTAATGCTTTCCTTTTTCTGATTTCTCTGGTATTGTTTGTTTCTAGTGTGTTTGTGTGCAATTTTCATCTTTGTTAGCTCATAAGGAAGGCCTTTTTATTATCTAGACTCGTAACTCTCAGAAAGTTTGAGAGCCCCAGTGTACTTTCTTTCTTTGTTGGTTGAGATATCAAATAATTTAGTTTTTAAAATCAATATGCATGCATTGTGTGTTCTAATCCTTGTTAGATCACATCAGGGCTTGATCCAATCTGTTTTTGAGCTTAACGATGGATCCGGCGTGGTGGTAACCATTGGGAAGTATGTGACACCAAATCATATGGACATTAATGGCAATGGAGTTGATCCTGATTTTCGTAATTTTCCTGGTTAGATATATATTTATTTATTTTGTAATTTTTGCGGATTATGAGAGTTGGATGGCATAAATCTGAACTAATGCTGTACTGCAGCTTGGAATGAAGTCACTAAATACCTATCTGCATGCCATAAACCACAACAAGGATAAATGAATTTCATTTTCGCTCGTGAGGAGGTTCAAGTTTTGGTGCAATTTAACCTCCAACAACAGAAACGATGCAACATTCTTGCTCTTGAATCATCGTCAATCAGCAGTATCTCATAACAAAGATGGAAATGGGGGTGCTCTTGATTTTGTAAAAGTTCTCCCATACACCACAGAAAACCATTTTTTTTCTTTCTCAAAGCTTGAATATGTACAGTATTTATGGATAAAGATGTGTCTAATTCTTGACTTGTTTACTTTTAACTATTTGATCTTTAATTAGTGTTGTTACAGGTATTTTGTGTGGCAAAGTAGTTAACAGATGGAAACAATTAGCATATAATGACACATGTTAGGTCAATAGGTCTCAAGACAAATAGCATCGTATCCCAGCGGGCAGTGAAGACAGTTGAGCCCTTTTCAGATGTGATACTTGGAATAATATCTATCTTGTTCCCCCCCTCACCTTTATCTTTTCTCTGTACTGCTATGGAGAGAGAGAGAGAGAGAGAGAATCTGTATTAGTGATATAATAATACATGAGATGAGACAGATCCCAACAGTCCCACCTTTTTTCCTCATCTGCTTGATGAAGGTTCCAATAAACCAATGCCTCCTCCCTCAAGTTTTCTTATATTCAAAGCTCTCTTTTCATGCTGCTCTCTCCATGCAAGAAACCTACGATTCTTCACACTTTCTGTATATAAACTTGAGGCTGAGGATGGATGTAGATTCTTCATCACAATCCATGGGGACTACAATACTTGGGAATGCCATGTTTTTCATCCTCTGCGTTTCTTCCATCTCAGGTGATTTTGCTCTTTCTTTCACCTCACTCATCTTTAGTTTTCATCTGAAAATCGAATCGACATCATTGTCCTCTTGCTGTCCTTCCAACTAAAGAGTGCGGCATCGATCTTCAAATTTCTTTGAATAGCCATCCATGAATTGTGAAGTAATGGGATCAAAGCTATGTTCTGCAGCATAAATTCTGCTCCACAATCAATGAAAAACTAAATAAAGCTTCTCTCTCTCTCTCTCTCTTGAAAATCTTCCTTCAGGTGGAAGCAATGCAAAAAAGCAATCGGATTACGAATCTGTCTTTTCCTCTCTCACTGTGGCTACAGAGAGAGAGAATGCTCCAGGAAATATTCCTATTGTCAATCCAACCACACCAGGTACGATTCCAATTGTAAATCCAAACAGCCCGTTGCCACCAACCACTGCAGGACCTATTCCAACTGCTCCAATGGGACCAACAAGGCCGAACCCGACATCAGGTGGGTCATGGTGCATTGCCAGTCCCACTGCATCCCAGACTGCTCTACAGGTAGCTCTGGACTATGCCTGCGGCTATGGTGGAGCAGACTGTTCAGCTATCCAATCAGGTGGACCTTGCTACGATCCAAACACAGTTCGTGACCACGCCTCATATGCCTTCAACAACTACTACCAGAAGAACCCGATTCCCACCAGCTGCGTTTTTGGAGGTGCTGCACAGCTTGCTAATGCTGATCCAAGTAAGACATACCTGCTGCTGCTCTTGTTTTTTTACAATCAGAGGACTCAGTTCTTTGTCATGTTGGTGATCCAGGCCATGGGAGCTGTCGGTTTTCATCCTCGGCCAGTAGTCCAACAACACAAACCGGGGCGAGCCCTACAATTCCAATGACACCAGCAATGCCAACCATACCAATGACACCACCCAGGTAGAGCTTTTTATCTGTGATGATGAGCCACATCAACCAAAAAGGAAAAATATTGAGATATCTTCAATTGCAGCATGACTACACCCACCAATCCTAACATGCCAGGAGGAAATGGTTATGGTTCAGTACCAACAGGCAACGATTATGGTTCTGAACAAACAGGAACTCCCAGTCCAGCAGGAACCAGATCACTGAACCTACTGCTGTTCATCTTTATCAACTGTCTCATATTCACAGTTATAGTACCCAACCATTTCTAGACAAGCTGAGATCAAATTCGGTTGCTATCTCCCACGAGAGAAAGCGATCACTTGGAAGCTTAAAAGCTGTTCAAAATTTTGAGATTGAGAGGTATTATGTTACAGGTTCTATGCTCTCAGACAGGCTAGGCAGCAAGGAGGGAGGAGAAACCATATCACTCGACTCATACACAGTTAGCTATATTTCTACAGTTAATAACCTTTGCATACCTGCTTTAGGATAGTTTTAGTGATGCTATTTTTACTACATACAGGGCCTACCAGTGACCACAGAATTAATAATCTATAATCATCAATAGCTCTATTTGACCTATTCTCAACCTTACACTTTTTCATTCTGCATATTGAAATCAATGATTTCGAGAATTGTAAAAAAAACTTGTCAGAAAGCTCATGCATTAATTGGAGCATTCTGTCTCAAACTAAGCCAAGATGAAGAGAAGGAAAAAAAAAACCCAAAGGTAAAGCTGCCGACAACAGAAACTACAACAATTCTTTAACAAGTAGAAGGTAGCTAAACATCACTGATTGGAGAACTACACGAGGAAAAGTGTAACAGTGATAATGCAACAGTAAAAAAACTTTAGATTTATTGACAGCAGTACAATATCAAGACCTAATCTGTTGGTATAAAAGTGCTTTCACTGTAAGAGGTTAACAATTATAATTGTAACCACTGATAAGTGTCCTTTTTACAGCTCGATAACTATATAAGAAGCAAGCATGGCACAAGAACGATACATATGGTAGCTATGGTGGCAAGGATTGAACCTTGATCGAAAGATCTTGCCAAGCTACCAGCTCTAGAAAAATGTTGGAAAGCCAGGTAAGCTGCTACTACCAATGAAAATATAACACCTTCTTGGGTTCCTCTGCCATGAGCAATAAATGGAGATATAAGATTAGTTTCTAAGTAACAACTGCATGTAATAGGTTTACTAACCTCAGCTTCTGAATTTGCTGGGGAGCTACTATCACCAAGAGAAATGTCATAAATGGTAGCTCCAACTCTCCTGCAACAGTAGAAGGAGATATATAATGTAACTTGAATAGCTGGGTGTAACATAGAGCTTGAGAACCTCTGATCATAAAGATAACAATCATAAGCAGGGTTTGGATTGGATGTTGGTTATTTTTTGTACAAATAGGAGTCATAATCTAATAAGACACCTCATCTGCTGCAGATGCATAACATCAAGGTGCATGGAACAAATAAAACTTTTCAGAGGCACTGTTTAACTTTCAGCACACCCAATTAGATGCTAAAAAAGAACTCAATTGACAAAAATACAATAAAAGTTGTAATCATAACAGAAAATGGTGGTATTTCTCACTGTGTGTTATGCACATAAATAGCTAAGAAAAAGAAAACCTACCCGGGATAAAGAAGAACAAACGCACGATAAGGGCTATGAAAGCAGTCCAGATGCCATACTCACTCCTGAAAAAATGCTTTTTATTAGACCACTAGAGCAAAAGATCAAGCAGAAAACTTGGGGGGAAAACATGACTTAATCAGAAGCTGATGTGAGAACGATATAGTTTTTGTTCTAACATACTTCATCCATGAGACAATGCTTGCCGGTGCTTGTAGCGCAAATAAAGGAGCGAGAAAGGATTTGTGGATAGCTGTCCCCTTAGCCACCATCAGGACTCTGCAAACGAATCCAGCAACTTTGTATGACGTAATCCATTGAAAATAAAAATAAACATTTTTCTACAGTTTGAATCCAGGAAAATAACATTTAACAAGATCCTGCCAAAAATACTGAATTAAATGCTATAGGATAGTTCTTTCTGGCATATAAGTATAACTGGTAGTATAATTTGGTGTAGAGCTCTCCTTTTGAATTTTCACTGTCCACGTACAAAAGCCTAAAAAATATTCTAAGCATACTAACTCAACAGTACCTCACCCACAAAAAAAAAATCGAACTTAGCAATCAATCCCAAAGTTACTGCATAATCACACTCCAATTAACAACACGCGAAGCAAATAAAATAATAAGGAAAACAAAACGGCAACAACATACGCTGTAGAAATAGCAGAGATCCACTGAAGATCCCCTGGCGCAAGTGGCGATGAATAACAAACTGCGCCAAATCCACGACCTTTCTTCGTCATCACTTGCACTCTGCAAGCAATTCACACAGGCCGCACGATCAGTACGGAAAAAAAAAAGAAAAAGAAAACTCAAAATGGAATCCAAACAAACTACCGGAGTGGATTAGAGGAGAGAGCATTAAATGGTTGTCGCTGGCGAGAAGAAACCGAGGAAAAGGCCCTAGGCCGATGAAGATTGGGAGAGTTGATGCGGGCGACATGGTTGCAAGAGAGAGAGAGCGACAACATTTTCTATAAACTAAAAAAATCGCCGGCGAAGATCAGATACATACCAAAACTTCAGTGTTGGAGAAGTAATTAATAGGATGATATGTTTTATGAAATTATTTCTAAAATTTTTCTTTAAGCATTATCGAAAGCTCGAATTTGGTCAGGTGCTTTCACCAGGGCATCCTAATATTAGGCTAAAAGTTTTATAAAAGTATTAATTTTTTCGTCTTAATTTAATTGTCTAATTTTCATTTTTTATTGGTCCATTTAATTGTCTTATACCTAGAATATATATATATATATATATATATATACTAAAACAAACTAATAAAAATGAAAAAATATTTAATGAAAGTGTGGGATATCCCACTCTTAATGAAAGTATTTATAAAACTAATAAATATTTTTGAACAAGTGTTAGCTGTAGAAAAAATTATTGATGATAAAATTAAACAAAATTAGTTCTAGGCATTGAATGATTATTTACTTTAATTTTTAATATATTATAATGTAATATTAAATATTTTTTCATTTTTATTAGTTTGTTTTTCAATAATATTTTAATTTTTAAGAAAAATAGTTAATGTTTACATACGCTATATATATATATATATATATATATATATATATAAATATAATTAAAAATCAGCTAAAAACTATTAAAAAATAAAATATATAAATAAAAAACACGTTAATTATAAAATAAAAATATAAAAAATATAAAAATATTATTTAAAAATTGGCATTTTTCAATTTTTAAATATTAATTAATTTAAATTTTAAATAATATTTTTATTCTTTTGTAATTTTATATTATAATTAACGTATTTTTTATTTTTATATTTTATTTTTTGATAACTTTTAGCTCATGTTTTTTAATAAGATTTTAATATATTATAATTAAATAATTAATACTTATTTTTTCAATAATATTTTTTTATTTATTCAAAGTATTATTTTTTTATATTAAAATATTATAAAAAACGAAATTTTAAAAAAAATATTAATTCTGAAATAA
>JAPKLW010000717.1:366655-379386 GCA_026898455.1 Plectranthus barbatus
ACCGTCCGAAGCCTCACTATACGATGGGGAACACATAAACATCGTCAGAACACGAATTCAAGCTCTTTATTACAAGATTTAGACTTGAACTCTCAAAAATCCGAGTTGGTAACCTCTTACCTTCTTTCTACGATAACTTCGTCCTCGCTCAACCTCACGATAGCTGCTTTAGCTCAAAACAAAGCCCGAAGGATGAGATTTACAATGGTGGTGACGGCTTGTCAAATGGTGGCCGGTGCTGGCCGGAATCTCGCCGGAAAGTCGACGGGTTTGGAGGGTTTCTCTCATTTTTTCTCTCTCTAGCACTTATATTATAAGGTAGAAAAAGCTTAAATTATATCTCTCCCCCTATTTATATATTCATTCCCCATATATTATATATCATAATTATACATATACATATAAGTATACATATCTCTACTATGATAATCTCTATTTCATGATATTAATATAATTCATGAATAATTCTTCTCAATTTCAATAAATCTTGATAATTCCTTTCAAGATTGATTAAGTAACCAAGCTCAATCACAAGAATTAAATTTTCAATCATAACCAAATAAATCTCTATGCTTCTCAATTGAGAAGATTCCCTTTTTTATTAAATCCGAATAACTATTACAAGGTCAAATAATACACGGGGTATTACACTCCGACTCAAGTTACCTACCGTGCTATCTTCTCCTAGCATAAGGCCAAAGCTTTAAGATAAGGCTCGATTTGGTGAATATTTCTTTCTGAGATATATTCATAGCAGTCAGTTTCCTAGTATGGGATTCTGATTATCACGGGCGTATGCCGACCACCTGAGTTCTGGGAAGAACCTTTAAACATCCAACCATTTTGGGAAGAATTAGTAAACATCCACCTACCAGGAAGGAGGCTGCGGGGTGCGTCCCCATTTCAACCTGAAGACTGAGTCTGCAAGGAGTTCCTAGGCGAGTGCCACAGCTGACCGGAGGACGGAGGTACCACGGACTGTGTATATATCGTAAGGAGGCTTGTATTCACTTAGTAATTATCCATACATTGGGTCTGAAGAGTGGATGTAGGATATTGAAATCTGAACCACTATAAATCTTTGTGTGTTGCTTTACTGCTTTCCATATACTTGCTTTGTTTTTCTTGTTTCACGAACCGACTACTTGAACCTTCAATACTTGTCCAAGTATTGAAGAATATAAACTGTGAAACTGACTTAAGAAAGAACAAAGACTTAAGCTTAAACTGACTGCACACAAAACTGACTTTGCCCTGTTAAACGAACTAGTGCTTGTGCTTACATTTACTTCCGCTGCATACACAAAACCTTTCACTGCACATTTTGCACTCTGATTTCGGGACCAACAGTGAGTATATTAGTTTGAATTTTTATGTTACTTAAATCAGTATTATTTATATGTTAAAAAAATGAGGGAACAATAATTTGACTTTTTTATTGAATTTTGATTATAACCTTTTGATTTATTTTAAAAATATAAAGCGTACGTGGGTACGTCAGGATGAAAACGTATACCATTTATCATATTTATCAAACACATAACTATTATGTAAATAATATATACACCAATATGTTACATAAATTGGTTTACTACAATCAAACGCTTAATGCATTTATAATTTATTAACAATACATAAATTTAATAATTTTGTGCCAACGCACAGGTGAAATACTAGTATATATTAAAGCAAAGTAGTGGAAAAAATATTGTTCCCGCCAAAACTATAAACAAACGTATATGTATATTTCAAAGCAAAATTTGTCAAAGATGTCTAAGTAGTAGTGTTGGTCTATGGTGCTAATTTTAAGATTTATCTCCATTAATTGTCAACAAAATATTTTATAATATTTCAATAATTTATATAAACTCGATAATCAAGCTATAATTAAATTTATAATAACATGCAAACCTAAATGATGATTAGAAATAAAATTATTATAACTTCATATGTTTCAAAAATCGTAAGATAGTAATAATAATTTTAATAAATTAATAAGATAGATTAATATAACATTAATAAATTTGTTATTTTATAATGAGTGAAAATCTAAAGTAGCAAAAATTATAATGGAAAAACAATGTATAGCAACTCTTATGAAAAAAATGCAAGAAATAGCAAAAGTACACTTTTTAAGGTTAAAATGTCTTAAAAACAACATCACTTCTCTTGGGTGTGTGAAATGTTTAACAAACACAACTCAATTTTTTATTGATTTTCAGATAAGTGCAAATAATTAAATATAATATTTGGTGTTCAATATTTGAAACTGATCTGTAAATGACAAATTCGGCATGAACTCGGTTTGAAATTAGGTTGGAAGTCAGATTTTAAATATATTAAATCCAGATTTAATTCGAATTTCAATTGAGTTTGAAGTGAAAATGAAATTCGGCAGGAAGTGGAGGTGGAGTCTTCTAGCTGGATTTCAATTTTTTAATTTATTAAATCTTAAGTGAAATTTGGCTAGTAATGTGTCATCCGACTGGAAGTCGGATTTAAAATATATTAAATCTAGATTTAATTCAAATTTCAATTGAGTTTGAAGTGAAAATGAAATTCGGCAAGAAGTGAAGGTGGGTCTTCTAGCTGGATTTCGATTTTTAAATTTATTAAATCTTAAGTGAAATTCGGCTGGAAATGTGTCATCCAGCTGGAAGTCGAATAAATTCGGCTGGAAGTCGGATTTAAAATATATTAATCCAGATTTAATTTGAATTTCAGTTGAGTTTAAATATGTTGGATTTTGGAATTGTTGTTTGGATTTTGGACTTGTTGTTTGAATAATGAGATATTTGTTTGAATCTTTTGTTGGTTAAATAAGCAGGAATTACTTGCATTTATATTGTTTTATTATTTTTTTTCCACTTGTTTGGTTCGGATTTTAATGTGATTTTGTGCTTGAAAAATGAATGAATTCGGCTTGAACTCGAAACTTTTTTTTTTGTATTTGGGATGTAAATTGCCGACTTCCTGCCCAATTAAGCGACTTTCTGCTTAATCGGCCGACTTCCGGCCCAGCTGGACGACTTTCGGCCCAATCGACCGACTTCCTGCCCAATCGGTTGACTTCCTGCCCAATCAGCTGACTTCCTACCCAATCGGCTGACTTCCTGCCCATTTATAGCTACTTCATGCCCAATTATAATGTAGAGTCAAAACCTTAAATAACCTATTTTGTTATAAAAAACCTTAAATAACCAATTTTATATTTACATTTAAATAATAGTCATATTTACCATGCTACCCACACTATTTTCAGAAATCTTTATACATGTATTAAATTACTCAATATATATATATATATATATATAGGGAGCGGATCTAGTGAGAAAATTCTTAACGTGAGAAAGTGAGAAAGATGCTTGATTGTGTTTATGATGTTGCTTGATTGTGTTCAAATCGTTGCTTGATTACAATGTTGCTTGATTTTGTTTAAGTTGTTGCTTGATTATTTTGTTGCTTGATTGTGTATTAGTGATTGCTTTTTTGCATATCAACCATTGATTTTTTTAGATCTGATGGACATGATTCATTCTTTTTTCTTACAGGGGGATTTTTTTTTACATGATCCCTCCTCTCTCTCTCTCTCTATATATATATATATAGGGGTGTGATCTAGGCTGAACATGAGTCTATGAATGAACAGAGACCAGAATCTAGCCATTCATTTCTAAGATTAACGTCCAAGATTTAATGATAATATTTATCATTGCCGCTGGGTTAATATATCATCAAAAGAGTATATTAGTCTCAAACAGAAAAAATTGAAATCATTTAAATTCTGCATGCGAATATTACGGGTGCAGTTACCAAAATATAGCCCATGATCTCTTCCCATGATTATCTATTTACTTAATTAATTGCATATCATTAATATCCTTCCACCTACCAAATTCGACGATTTGACGTCAGAGAGAGAGAAAAAGTGAAGCAGAAACAGTCCGACGAACGAATTCAATTTGAGGAAATTCAATTAAGATTAAACCAAAAAATTTTGATAAAATGATATTGAATACAATTAACAATGATAATGTCAAAGATAACAATGATCTTAAAGGTGTATTAAAATTCAATTAAGATTAAACCGATAATTTTGATAAAATGATATTGACTACATTTAACAATGATAATGTCAACAGCGTACAATGCTACATATCAACTGAGTTCAAACAATGTAGAAAACAAATAAACAATTAGCAATCCATTAAACAAGAATTCAAACAATGAAACATTTATTAAAAAATAATAACACACATTTAAAATAACAATGATAATCGCATATGACAAACAATTAATGAAAATACACTTTAAGGGTGAACTTAAAGTGGATGACGGAAGTGAGCAGCGCCTGCGCTGCTTGCGGTGGAAACCTAGGACTTCCACACGCACACAGGCCATACGTTTCAAGAACCATCACAGCCCTACCGTGATTTTCCCTACCGGCGAGCATCCCCGGGCCACAGGCGGTGGTCGGCGAGTGTGCAGGACGTCGGAGACAGCCGTTGGCGACGCGAAATGCGGCAAGCAACTCCCTCTCCACCTCTCGCCCCGCCTTTCCATTATCCGCACGCTCCTCCTCTCCTCATCCCTCTCATCTTCCGATACCAACACCACCGCCTCCCGCGAGTCCACCGCCTCTACCAACTTCTCCTCCGCCAATGTCGTGTGGAATGCAGAGGATCCACTGGCGGCGCTGCTACGATTTCGTCGTGGGGAAGATTTTCTAATAAAATTGGTGTGCAACAATAATAATATAAATATATGCTAACAAATAAAATTCCATGAAATTAGGAACTACCATAATTATCAAATCTAATAACATTGTAACTACCTAAAACACCCTTTCAATTAAATTAAAAAATAAATTATCTGCCACTTGTCATTATTGCAGCCATCGGATAAAAAAAATGAACGTCTGGATCATAAGTCATTGTTCATTCAGGACATATAGTTCAGAAATGAAGACAACTCTCTCTCTCTCTCTCTATATATATATATATATATATATATATATATATATATTGGAATTTATGAAAAAATCTAAATATTTTATTTCATTAAAACTTTATAAGTGTAAATGAATAAATTTTAATCCCACCAAGCATTACACAATGATTGCAACTTACCATAATTATATTTTTATTTTATTTTATTTTATTTTTTATTTGATTAAGTTTTTGTCCATTCAAGTAAATTTTATGCAAATATAAATCAATAATTTATTCAAAATTAAGTCACATATCACTCTATAATATTAATAATATCTATTGAATCATTGCAAACATTAATTATTTTATTATTTTATTTAATAATTTATAAATGTAAAATAAAAAATATTGAATAGCAGATGAATTTGGAAAATATATTTTTAATTTCATATATTATAGTTTAATTTCAATCATAATGTATACATAAATGTAACACTTAAGAACTAAGCTATAATTTCATACATTATGGTTTAATTTCAACCATAATATATACATAACATGCAATTCTTTAGAACTAAGTTATAATATTATACATTATTGTTTAATTTCAACCATAATGTATACATAACATGTAATTCTTAAGAATTAAGTTATACCTTCATACATTATGGTTTCATTTCAACCATAATGCATACATAACATGTAATTCTTAAGAACTAAGTTATAATTTCATACATTATAGTGTAATTTTAACCATAAAATATACATAACATGTAATTCTTAAGAAGTTATAATTTCATATATTATGGTTTAAATTAAACCATAATGTATACATAACATGTAATTCTTAATAAGTAAGTTATAATTTCATACATTATTGCTTAATTTCAACCATAATGTATGCATAACATGTAATTCTTAAGAAATAAGTTATAATTTCATACAATTGGGCAAGAACTCGCTAAATTAGCCTAGAAGTCGTCCAAAATGGCAAGAATTCCTCCAAATTGGCCAAGAATTTGCTAAATTGGGCTAGACTTCGGCAAATTGAGATAGATTTCAATTTTATTTTATTTTTTGCTAAAATTGGGGAAGAATTCGGTCATACTCCACCCCATTTCAGTTTTTATTGTCTCACGTTTTGTAATATACTTGGTTTAATTGTGTTAAAGTGAGGACACCAAATCCCAATTCAAATTGTTTGTGATTCCCATAATTTATATTTTATAGTATCAAATAGTTTATGTTTCCACTTAAAAAAGATTTTAATTTTTTTAATCTCATAATTTAATAATATATGACCTATAATTTCAAATTAAAAAAGTGATTATAATGTTTCCGAAAAATAATGAAATCTTCTTTCATAGGAACTCAATTTTTTCTTATTTCTCTCATATTATTTAATACGTTACTTACATATATATTATGATATATTAAAAACTCCCAAAACATTTTTTTCACAATTCAAAATATATTACTTTAGTTGTAATTAGAATCACATTGATTTCATCCATTCGGTTATTATATAAATTGAATAAATTCATTTTTTTGTTACAGTATTTTTATTATATCATTAATTTTCCTTAATTCGCGTCAAGAAAAACTTTCCATAATTTACGTCAATTAAATATATATATATATATATATATATATATATATATATATATATATATATGGACGTGATTCTTTTAAGAGGAAAACTCATTTTGCTTAAATTAATGAAATTGATTTCATGGGCGGGAATTTTTTTTATTTGGGGTCCTGCTTTTATATTTATATAGATTTCATTACTCTATTTAAGGTGCAATCCGGCTCAAATTTTACATGATTTATATTTTTTGTGATTTGCAAGATGTAATGGAATTTTCACAAGATCCAT
This sequence comes from Plectranthus barbatus, assembly GCA_026898455.1. Classification (NCBI taxonomy): domain Eukaryota; kingdom Viridiplantae; phylum Streptophyta; class Magnoliopsida; order Lamiales; family Lamiaceae; genus Plectranthus; species Plectranthus barbatus. The sequence goes on from JAPKLW010000717.1 coordinate 373,466, forward strand.
ACGAAAAAATATTTAAAATGGATTTCCAACCCAATTTTGTTGAGTTCCATCTGGTTTCACCGAGTTGCATCTAATTTCACTGAATTCAGGCCGAATTCAATACTGAATTTCAGATGAAATGACCGACTTCCAGCTAGAATGAACTACTTCCAGCCCAATTCGTTCCGAGTTCCTGTCCATTTTAAATGTGAGTTCTGGCTTAAATCTCTCACTTTTGTATTGCTTTAATATTACCATTTTAATGCAACCTTAAATGGATAATAATAAAATAAGCAAACAGTTGGAATTTTCGCACAAATCAATAAATGTGATTGAGCGATTGAGACATTGTTGACAGAAAAAGTACAATTTTGCTATTTTGTGGAGTTTTTCATAAGGGGTGCTATTTTTTGAATATGTACTATAATTTTTTCTATTTAAAATTTTTCATCTTTTATAATTTATATAATCTTTTATAACTTATATATATTATTTTTTATAAATTCGGTACAAATTAATTATTTTTTATAATTTAAAATATTGAATTATGTATAATATGTAATATAACGAACAATAAGCAACTTATTAATGTAATTATATATATTGTTGAGGTTCGATTTATCGGGATAAATGGAGCCATTGGAAATGATTAAACAATAGCAAGTAAAAACGACAAAGCTGTTGACAATTAACGAAATGATAATAAATTGGAATGATAACCAGATGCAAGTGATTAAATAAACGGTATGGAACAAAGGATTGAAGGAGATTAGTGGTTCAGGTCACAAGAATACATTTTAACGAGTAGAGAATGTGTTACTCAATTTGATAGTTCCGGAGACAATTCGGCAGCGTACAACATACTTTTTAGAGCGTAAAAAGATACCAAAATGTGAGTCCTCCACCCCTATTTATAGACAGGATAGGGGAGGGGACGCTTGACCTAACCCTAACTGCCAATCGGTTGGTGCTCGCCGAAAAATCAGGGTCAACGCCGGGCTTTTCGGGATCAGTTAGGGCTTCCAACGGTTGCGCGCTGCCAAGCTTCTAGGGCTTCTTCACCTCACTCCTCGATATCGACCCCTTTATATTCTCGGTGTCGAAGAGCCAATAAGGTCAGTGGCGATCTCCAGACTTAGACGTTTTCGGGCCTTCTGTCACTTTAGGTGGGCCTGCTACTCTAGTCCAATTGCCATTTAGGCCGACGTGCTTACTGGGCCCGAACCTCGTGGGCCTGGCCCAAAAAATAGCCCCTTTTGATTTCTGGGTCTACTGCGAGTAGGCACTGGAATCAAAACATTCAGTCGAAATGCGTTATAGAGTGTGGAATTTTGAGGCATCCAAGAGACTATCCTCGGGGCCAAGGAGGTGCCTCTGGAGAGAGCAGATCCGATGGGGGTAGCCGAGATACTACTCCAGGCCAGAATGATGATTCCTTGGGAATGCAAGCATACGGCTAAATCGGGTGGCACCTAGATACTGCCCGTGGGTCCAGAGTTAACGCGAGTTAGAATCATTTCGGGGAATATTCTCTTGCATGGAGCGGTACTCTCATGCGTGCACTCTGCATTGGCTCCGGAGAGCTGGCGGGAGGAGTTATGACAGATTGTGAGACACTTGTGGGTTTCTGATCGTTGCTAAATCTGCATACAAATTATAGCAAAGGGCAAATACATTTATAGACAACCCAAGGGTTGGTCGATCCCACAGGGATAGTGCAACGAAGGAAAACCATGTACTGGATGTAGTTTTCAAAACTCTTGTTTGGGCAAATCAATTTGAAGGTTTTGGGGTTTTTCAAAACAAGTAATTAAAGAGAAAAAATTCAAATATTAAAAAGCACAGATTCTAGGGAAATCTACCAATCTGATCAACATGCAAGAAACAAATATTCAAACCCAGAAAAAGATAATTTTGGTGGAAAATCTATTAATGTAGAATTAATTCCTTGGTCAGGCAATTAAATCCTAAATTACTAACTAGTGGTTATCTCCTCTCGGTCTCAAACACACAAAGTTAATTAATTTCAATAAAAAATTAGATTTTTCCTACAATTGAGATCTTCTTGGTCCGACAGATAATCAAAAGTATTAAATCCTAACTTCCTGTTACTAACCTTCACCTCTCGGTCCTTCGATTAATTAACTGAAACCTACCTCAATCTTCATCTCTCGATCCTTTGATGAGAATAGATTTAAAATAAAACATAGGATTTAAACCAATTAAAGGGTTTGAACAATTGAATCTAAACATGCATCACAGATGGAGAAACCCTAGAACCTGTTAGGGTTCTAGCCTAACATATTAAAAATAGATATTGCAAGGAAAAATAAAGATTGCATTAAAAAGTAAAGATTCATCAATGAAAGTAAAAAGGACTTCTCCAATAATTCAAGAGAAAACTAAATGAAAAACATAAAATAAAGGGGAGGAATTAAAACTAAAGGGAGACTTCAGGGTAGTGCCTTGAAATCTCGAGCAAAAACAAGTATTTATAGAGGTAGAGGTGTATAAATTGGGATCTAGGGCTAAAAATATGATTTAACCATAAAAATCTCAAAAATTCCTTTTCTGGGTCCATCTCGGTCGACGTAGGGCTTATCTCGGTCGATGCGGATCCCCTTGCGTCGGTCGACGTGGCCTTCGCGTTGGTCGAAATAGAGACGTTTTCCCTCTTGCGATCCTTTTGTGCAGTCACGGTTTTGGCCATAAATTTCACTCCTGAACTCCGATTGACCCGATTCCAGTTGCATTGGAAAGCTAACTCAAAGATCTTTACATCCATGTGCTCCATTAGCTCGGATTCAATCTGTGGAAGAAGTCGTGACTGTTCCATTGAACATCTGCTGCTTTCGGTACGGGTTTCCATTGGATTTGGCCTAAAACCTGCAAAAATACACCATGGCAAGCATAATACCCCTATAAACTTGACTCATGCTCGATTATTAACTAAAAATCAAGTAAATGCAAGAAAAAAATAAGAAAACAATGTGATAAGTGAGGCAAAATATGAGCTTATCAACCCCCCAAACTTAAACACTTGATTGTCCTCAATCAACAAAAGAATGAATCAAAGGTTCAAGTAGAAGAGAAGTACAATGCCTCACAAGATTCATCACAATCAAACTCGTAAATCCACAAAACATCAACACTTTGTAAGAATCAGAAAATTAGTAAACCATGGAAGACTCACAAGGGAAGTGTTTTCACTCATTCACTCAAGTGTTTAGGATAATATGAGAACACACAAAAGCCATGCAAATCAAGTTCTACCATAGGCTTGCAAATATTCTAAATCTCCACTGCAAATATGTGTACACAAGTCTAAGATCAGAAAGGACTTTATTCAAGGTTGTAATGTAGGCTTTTGTGAAAGGTAGGGAAATATATGGCCAAGTAACTAAAATCAATTGAGTTCGCGACTCTCAACAAATTCAAGCACTATCTATTGAGATCCACCCATCTCCTATAATATTCAACACACTTATGGCTCTTTTATTTCTTTCTTCTCTCTTTTTTTTTCTTTTTCCTTTTCACACATATCCTTTTACGCTCTAAACAATTTTGATTATACATTTGAGCTTATAAGGATTAAACACAACAACTATTTATTTTTTTATATTTTTAGAGCCCAACCTTATCTTTTGTTTTTACCCTTCTAATAATATCTTATCCTTTTCAAACAAATCCCAACCCACTCTCATAGACAAGAGTTGATTCCCTTATTTATTTCCAACTCATAGACAAAGAAAGAAAATATCATAGGCTCAAAAGGGCTGACTAGGGATAAATGTTCAATTAGGACAGTGTATGGGATAAATAGGCTAAACAAAGATGGCCTAAAATCATTTCCTAAACCTGTGCACACTTAGCAGTCTTGAAAAAGAAACAAAGCAAGTTCTAGAGATACTCAATAATGCAGACACTCTCACAATTTATTTCAAGGCTCAATTCTCACACTTGGGACAACAATTCTTCCATAGTAAACATCAAATCATCATCAAACGTCATGCCTTTGTAAGTTTCAAAACAAGTAATCATGCGGTTTTCTACATTCATAGGCATACTCAACCTCTATCACAATCAATGCATAATCAAGTCAATCAATTCAAATCTTGCATTCTTGCTAGGGTTATCTCATAGCTACGCAAATTTTCTCACAAAAGCACACTTTATTCAACAAATGCAATAAAAAAAAATTTAAACTAGGCAGAAATTTAACAAACTGAACGCATTAAATAAAAGGGAAGAAATAGTTTCAACTCCAAGTCCTCCTCCCCCCAAACTTATTCGATTGATAGAGAGAATAAGTTTGAAAATCAGACTAGGAGTGAAACTGTACCTCGATGTTGGTCTCAGACACCAACTTTTTATCCCCGAAACCTTCAGAAATCGCGCGACGTGAGATTTTGGCTGCTGGCACTCCGCGTCGACCGTGGAAGGCTCTGCCTCGGTAGAAACAGACCTCAAAGTTTTTTTTTTGTTTTTAAATTTTGAAAATCAAAAATAAAAAGGGAAAGCAATAAGAAACGAAAATAAAAATTGAAAAGGAAAGTGATAAAATAATGGGTTACCTCCCATCCAGTGCCTTATTTACCATCGTGGCTCGACTCAGTATCAGCTCATCTCACCAAGGCGGTCGAGTCCAGACTCGTCGACCCCTTGAATCTATCATGAAGACCCGGCGATTCTGAATGACGGTGGTGACCTCAGAGCGAGGTAGCTTAATTGCCAATTTCACTCCCTCATTTCCTCGTTCCCACCGGATGGCTTCTTCTTCTTCCTCCGGTGTCTCATCTCCTTCTTCTTCTTCTTCTTCTTCATCAGTAGCATTGATCTGGTTGCACTCCCCTCTCCTCTTGTTCTTATCTATGCAGAAGGTGATGGATTCTTCATTCCCTCTCAGTGTGATCTCCCCCTTCTTGCAGTCGATCAGGACACCAGCTGTGTCGAGGAACTCTCTTCCCAGGATCATCGGGGTGTTGGCATCTTCCTTCATGTCATGGATGACGAAATCTGCAGGGAAGATTAAATGGCCAAAACGGATTAGAACATCTTCTACGATACCTTTAGGCTTGGACACAGATCGGTCCGCCATCTGGAGGGTAATAGTAGTAGCCCTCATCTCTCCGATTTCCAGCTTCTTGTAGATGGACCAGGGCATCAGGTTGATGCTCGCCCCGGTGTCACACAGCACATTCTGGAATTCTTTCCCTCCTATCTCGATAGGTATCGAGAAGCATCCTGGGTCAGACCTCTTGATCGGGATCTACTTCTGTAGGAGTAAACTGCATTCCTCGTGGATCCTTACAGTTTCATTTTCCATGAACTGCTTCTTCTCACTCATCAACCTTCTGAGGAACTTCATGTATCCCGGTATCTCACTCATCAATCTTAACTTTTTTAAGATTTTCAACAAAATTATTAAATTTAGAATCCTCCCTTTTCTTTGCGAATCGCTGTGGGAAAGGCATTGGGGGCATCAGATCAGCTTTTTTTTCCTTCCTTCTCCTTCTCTTTCTTGCCCAATATGGGGCTCTATTTTGACCGAGACGAGCTTATCTCGGCCGTCCTGCTTTCTTTCTGTCTCGGCCGTGATTGGCTGATGTCGACCGGGATGCAACCTTCTGCGTCGACCGGGATGGACTCTATCTCGATCGACGTGGACTCTTCTACCTCGGCCGGCCTGCTCTCATTTTAACCCTCTGCATCGACCGGGATGGACTCCATCTCGGTCAAAACAGAGGGGTCTTGTGCGGGATTTTTCTCCTCTGTTCCTCCAAATTCTCCTTCCGGGCTGCTCGGACCTTCATACCTCCTTCCAGATCGCAGCGAGATGGCATTTACTGACTTCCCCTTCGCTGGATTTGTCTCTGTTGTGCTCGGAAGTTGGCCCGGCTTGTGCTGATTTCCCAAGGTGGTGGAAATCTGACTCAATTGGA
>JAPKLW010000718.1:0-11746 GCA_026898455.1 Plectranthus barbatus
TCTAAACAAGTAGCTACTGGGGAAAGGAAACTTAGCCAAATTTCCCAACATATTCTGACTACTCCGGTCTATATGGAACAACCACCGGGCTTCTCTGATCCTAAGTATCCGTCTCACGTATGTAAACTACAGAAAGCCATCTATGGTCTTCGCCAAGCCCCACTTGCTTGGTATCAACGTTTTCGGACTTTTCTTCTTAGTCTGGGTTTTTGCTGCAGCTCCTCGGATACTTCATTGTTCATTCTCAACAAGGAATCGATCATCATTTATTTATTGGTATATGTTGATGACATCATTATTACCGGAAATAATGACTTTGCTGTTTCTAGTCTTATGGTTCGAATGAATTCTGAGTTTGCAACCAAAAATCTCGGCAAACTTGGTTATTTTCTCGGGTTGGAAACCTATTATCCTGCTGATCGCCTATTTCTATGTCAGACTAAATATGCACTGGATATCCTTCGTCGCTCCGATATGACTCACGCCAAACCAGTGTCCACGCCACTGCCACCTGGCGTTACTTTCTCCAAAGAAGGTGCGCCGTTCCACGACCCTACCTTGTACAGGTCAATTCTTGGCGCACTGCAATATTTAACTATTACACGTCCGGATCTAGCCTACTCCGTCAACACGATGAGTCAGTACCAGCATGAGCCGACAATCGATCACTTCAATGCACTCAAACGAATCTTTTTTTATGTTAAAGGTACTATTGGTTATGGTTTATCCTTTTCTTCAAGATCTCCCTCGGTTGTTGCTTATTCCGATGCCGATTGGGCGTGCTGCACGGACACCAGACGCTCAACTTATGGCTTCGCAATATTTTTAGGGCCAAATTTGGTCTCTTGGAGTGCTAAGAAACAACCTACAGTTTCTAGGTCAAGCTGTGAATCGGAATATCGCGCCATTGCCAACATTGCCTCTAAACTTCGCTGGGTATCCAACGTCTTGCGCGATCTTCACGTACCACAGACTGACATTCCGATTATTTATTCGGACAACTCCAGCGCACTGTTTCTTACTCAGAATCCAGTTTCTCATAAACGGGCTAAGCATATTGATATTGATTATCATTTTGTTCGGGAATTAGTTGAATCGAAGCAGCTGCTGACGCGATTTGTTCCATCCGAAGATCAAATAGCCGATATTTTCACCAAGAGTCTTCCTCGCTCGTTATTTGAAGAATTCAGGACCAAGCTCAGACTGTCTTCGTCTTCGCTTGAGGGGGGGTGTTAAGATATAGAGTATATCTTTGTAAATATTGTATATATCTTTCATATCTTTGTGTATCTAGACTAGATTAGATTAGTTTTTCCTCTATATATACCTGTACATACATTATATTTCATTGAGTGAAATAAGAGTTATTATTCTCTACATATATACAACTATTTTATAAAAAGATTAAATGGGTGGGAAAAAATTGGTTTGGGGTTTTGCTAAAAAAAACTATAAATAAAGTTTTTAATGTAGAATAAATCCTATATGGCTAACTTTACCATTATGTTTCTTAAAATTATTCATTACGTATTAGATTGAATTTTGAATTTCTTTAAATAAACAAATAAAGTTTTAATGGATTTAAACTTCAATAGTCTGACAATTTTTAAATTATGAATCTTTTATTTTAGATCTTTGGATAGTATTAATAATTAAATCAATTATTTTATGCACACATAAAAAGAGATACTATAATTAATTATTTCTTGAATATGGACAACAACTTTAATTTAAAATAGATTATTCAACTATGAGTTTTTCAATTATATATTAATAATGAAACTAACTATTTCATTAATTATTTATAAAAAAATTAATAAATATTTATTTATAAAAATATTAATAATTAATTGTTTATTTTATTAATTACATACTTACCATATTTTATTACTTACTTAACAAAAATATTACACAATTATTATTGGTAAGTTCTTTTTTTTTTTTTTTTTGTGCTTTTAAATATATATATATATAGATGTCTTATATTCTAACTTACTAATAAAATCATAAAATGCTAACTTTATTAGCATTACTAAATAAAAAAATGCAAGAAATCTCATTGTTTTTATCAATTTTTGTATTAAATTTAATAAATATTTTAATTTATCATAATGCCCTAATGGTCGGAGGTGTAATTCCATTATTATTACCTTACAATATACTCATTAATTCGATTATAAATTAATATTTTATTGCATTGAGATTGATACAAAATGTAGTTATAATTAGATAATAGAAAGTACAAATATCAACATTTATTAAAAAATATTAGAATAAATTTTAATGTCAACTTTACACGTACCTTGTGTGGCAGCCCGCGCTGAACGTGGATGATAGGGACCATACCTTGTGGTTGAAATATGCTGATTTTGAAATGAAGAATAAGTCGATTAAACACGCTAAGAATGCATGGAATCGTGCGACGCAGTTGAGTAGATCAGCTTTGGTACAAATATATTCACATGGAGGAAATGCTGGGTAATGTGTCTGATGCCTGATCAGCAAGGGTGGCTTTCGTTTGAACAGAGATATAATGAGGTCGAGAGATTTTTGAGAGGTTTGCAAAGTTTGAGATGAAAAATGGAGAGATAGCTGTTACGAGAGGTCAGCTGTGTTTGAAAGGGCTCTTAGCTATCTCAGAATTGAAAGAGTAAAGGGCTGTGCTTTTGAATGCATGACTGGTTGAACATGGAGAGCATTTTTAGGATGCATCGAACTTCCTTTGTTGTGTTGCATTGTCAATTTAATTGTGTCGAAACGATGACTGTGCTTGTAACCAATATCTCTAAGATAATCCAAACTCTGATGTTGCAGGTATTAGGATTACATAGACTACCTTTTTCCAGAAGAAACACAAACTACAAATTTTAAAATTTACATATGGAAGAAGCAGAAGAAAATTTCTTGTAATGATGATTAGTTGGGGCTATTAAATCTTGTTAATATATGCTTTGCCATTCTTTCCAATTTTTTGAACCTTTATCTTTTATGTATATATGGGGAATTGCATACATCCAGATGTACAATTTCGGTTGTATTCTATCATTTCTTCTTTCTTTTGCTACAAAGTTCAGCTTAGAGGACCTGACTTACAATTTCACTTTCAAATTTTTTAGCTCGAATAACTCCTTATTCTAATTCTTTTTAATGTTACCTTATCTTAAGGGCTTGCTTTCTGCTTCTGAGGATGGTATGTGAATAATGTGTTATTAATTTGAAATATATTATTTGTACAAACATTAATTTGATACACTTGACTAGGAATGTCAATCGGGCTAACTCATAGGGTTTCGGGCCAGCCCTATCTGATTTCAGTTAATCGGTCCTGTCAAATCGGGCTGAAACTTTTTTGGACTAAAAAATCTTGACCCTAATCCATCGATTTTCGGGCTAGCCCGTCGGGCCAAGGCATTTATTAATTATATTTATTTTTAATATATTTTCACTCTTTTAATATTTTAAATATTAAAAAATAAACAAAATATTACTCCATCTCTTATAAAAATGAAAAATATATCACATATTTTTATATAATGATTATTTACTATTAAAAACATATTATTTTATTTTAACAATATTTGAATATGTTTTAACTTCATAAATAAATAAACTTAACTATGTATTAAATACTATTTAAATTAAATACAATTATATAACTTAAATACAATTCAGTTTCTACAATCCAAGTATTCTGCATAAACCTTCTTATGCATATTCAATAAGAGCATGCTAGGATCAATCATAGGCTTAGCAATTATTTTTTATATCCAATTATCGGTCCTTTGCTTATATGAATTTAAGTAATTGAATTCACAATATTCAAAATCCCTTCAGAAAAAGCCATGAGCGATTCATGACCGTGAGAGATTGACCATATATGAGAGATACATGAGTGATGTGAGGTGGTGAAGTCCTTTCTTTTTCTAACATTTCTTGCACGTGTGTCAAAAGATAATCATTCGGAGTTGTTAGGGGGAAAAGGAGGCGACGAAAATGAGAATTTTGGGGGTCAAACCAAATATATGATGAAGATTTTGAAAGTTGACTTAAGAAAGATGATGCAATTAGAGATGGAGATGTTGCATCAACTGCTTGTTGCATTGGAAGATGGTTATTTGACAACAAAAAAGATGAGGTCTAGACAAGTTAGGTGGAATAATCAACCTGATAGTTACTTCTCATTTGACAAGCTTCAGTCAATGGTGGAGTACACATTGGTGGCACTCAAGTCTGAGTCGATGAGTACTTCAGTTCAAGAGATCAGGGATGAACATATAGCAGTTCAGATACCATTGGAGGTTCCAGGTATGAGTGGCAATCAAATCTTAGTTGATGCAGCCGATTCAAGAGACCAAAGAAGAGGATGTGAGAGTTGCTACACCCTTGGAGAGTCATATTTAAGACAATGAAGGATTCGAGGTTACGTCTACACTCATTAGGAGTGTTCGTGGTCCGGTTTGACTGATTTGGAAGCAAAACCTCAGCCAAACCAATAGGTACAATTTGAAAATCTTTCAATCCAAACCGACCAAACCGTAATTTGTTGAAAACTAGTGGTTTAATCGGCCAAAACCGAACTGATTACGGTTTAATCTTCCAAACCAAACCGGCAGGTTTAATCGGTTTTGGCCAAACCATAAACACCCCTAACACTCATTATCATTAACAGTCCAGTGATGGGTATACAAAGTCAGCGTCAAGTGCAGAAGAATACGGAGATAAAGTTAATGACGTCAGTAGAGAAGATGTTTGAGAGGACCATATATAAATTCATTTTTGTGAGGACTATTGGTTTGAAAAAAGGAGGTGCATGAGACCAAGCAATTGACATTATTTAAAGATAATAATACGCCAAACAAGCTAACTAAGGTGATGTAAGATGGTTAATTGTATCTGGTACAAACGAGAATTTGAGGACAAATTCTTTTGAAGAGGAGGGGAATGATGGAGATCCCGGTGGGCTGAAAGAAGAAGTTAATTGAAGATCAATCTTAATTAATTTTAAGTTTTTAATTTAGTTTTTTTAATTATGATTTTTTTAAATTTATTTCCTTCTAGATGTTTAGTTTCTTTTTATTGTAAAGATATTGAGATATAATTGTTGTATATCTTGATAGTCTGATATGCTTTTAGATTTATTTTCCTTATTAGATTAGGAATTTGAGTTGTCTATATATAGACCTTATTTGTTATAGAACAATTTTTAGTTTTCAGTTTAATAAAAAATAGTGAGATTATCTCCTTTTTATTTCTTTCTGAAGGCTCACGAATTCTAAGGCCTAGATTTCGAAATTTGACTAATCAAATGGAATCTCGCAGCCGTTTGTGGCATTTTTACTATATTCATTGTTGTTGAGGCGAGTTGCTTGTTGGGTCATAGGGGTTCGTTTTGCCTGCGATTCTTTAAGGGTCGACTTCAAAGGTGTTGAATTTTTCCTATCGTATCAATTCTATTTACTTCGACGTGCGTCTACTTTCGTCGAGTTCCTGTGCTGCGATCTAAACCTTCTGATGATGATCGTATCAGATGCAACATTTCCTATTCTAATGGTTAGCTGGGTCTCGTAAACCTAGGATTGGCCCTACAAGAAATCGATTGGACTTGGGCCGCTAGTGCCTGTCTCCAACATTTTATATATGAAAAAATATACTCCCTCTGTCCCATTGAAGTAGTCACATTTTCTTTTTTTGTCTGTCCTATAGAATTGCCCAATTTTCCTAAAATGACAAACTTTTTCACACTCACAAATAAAATATTAATTCCACCACACTCATAATTCTTAATTGCCGTGCCGAAAAAAATGTGACTACTTCACCGGACGGAGGAGTATAAAACATGGTACATAGTTTGATTTTTTTTTTAAAAAAACTTTTACACACAACTTTCTTATATAAAAATATTATACATATATTGTGACTTACTAAAATTAAAAATAAAACTTAATGTACTTTTATATACATTACAATAATTAAATTTAATAAATCCGTTCAATATTATTTTTTTTTTTTTACCAAACTCCCTTTTATACGGAGTGATCCACTATTTTGGTGCTCCAAACAATAAAAAGTGAATCATATTATTACCTGCGGAAAAGAAAAAGGAAAATTTTGAAATATAAATATAAGATTAGAAAATATATCCCTCTTACATTAAACAAAAGATTCCACTTTTAATCAGTGTGATCACACCCCAATTCACAACAAAGGTACGCGGATCCGTTTCGTAATTATTTAGGTATTGTATTCACAAACACGATTAATTCCTTATTCGCTTTTTTATTATCGATTTGTGTACCATCAATCAATCAATTGTTTAACAAGGAGCGAGATCACTGATGAGTTTTGTGATTATGATTTCGAAGCAACCATTTTTTGCAGATTTTTGTTATAGTCATCATTTTCTTGATTCCGTATTTATTGGATGGTGAATTGGCAATGTTAAACCGAATTTGATTCATTTTGTTGAGTTACAATCGCAAACCTGAATTTTGTGTATGTGTGTGTGTGTGTGTGGCTGTGTGATTTTATGATGATCAGTAAAGTTTCAATTGAAAGGTGCCGATATCTGAGATCTAATGGCGGCAGCTGGTGAGCCTTTGTACCCAATTGTTGTTCTGATAGATGAGCTTAAGAATGAGGACATTCAGCTAAGATTGAATTCTATCCGCCGGCTTTCTACAATTGCTCGGGCACTTGGAGAGGAAAGGACCCGGAAAGAGTTAATCCCATTTTTGATTGAGAACAATGATGACGATGATGAAGTACTTCTTGCAATGGCTGAAGAATTGGGGAATTTTGTTCCATTTGTTGGTGGAGTTGAGCACGGCAGCGTGTTGCTTGCACCATTGGAAGGTCTTTGCAGTGTTGAAGAGTCTTCAGTTAGGGAAAAGGCAGTTGGCTCGCTCTGTCAAATTGGTTCCCAGATGAGGGAATCAGACTTGGTGGAGTCATTTATACCTCTCGTAAAGGTAAACAAGAAACATGGCTTTCTTAGCTGTTTTTCATGGATATATGATAGAGAGAAACACATGGAATAAAAACAAATATCTAATAAATACCTCCGAAGACAGTGCCACCTAAATGAATTCGTCTTCATAACATAATGACATAATATTCCATAATAAGTGAAGTTTCTTTCACATTAAAAAGTTTTTTTATCAACATATCTGTCAATGGTTTAATGGTATATTTTATTGCTATTTTTGTGTAATTTTCTTGACTGCAAATGTTATTCTGTACAGCCTCCATTATTCTCTCTTTACTTGTTCTGAGTATTTACTTGTTTGAAACATAAACAAAATTATGCAGAAAAGGTCTGAACTCATGTTCGAATAGCTACATCCATTTCCATAAGTAAGGATGGCATCAATCTGTTTTGGATTTGTCAAGTATCAACAAACCTAAATCGTTTCATTGCGTACTGAGTATGTAATTAATACTGCTTAAAGCAAGCTATTCATAATGTTGCTATTTCCTTCTTCCTTTAATCTCTTATTCTATCATTAGAGGATTAACTTGTAGGCTTATATATTCCACCATTCAATGTAATGCTTTCTTCTGCGAGAAAAAACGACTTTTTGAGCGATTGAGGATACCAAGTTTTTTTAGCTATTAACAGAACATGAATTTCATTTATCTGTTCAGGATATAGGAAATCAGAGGATAGAGTAATGTGTTCAGCCCTTATTTAGACACTGGCTGTTTGCTTGCAGAATGTTAAATGTATCATTGCCCAACTGATATTCATGTGAAACTAATTGCACCTTTTTTCTTTTGCACAAGTTCATTTTGGATGTTTGGTAGCATTCATCCTTTGCAGCATACTGACATGGTGATAGAATAGTTTAAAGTGGCTGTTAAAAAGAGTAGTTTAAAGTGGCTGTTGATGCCAGCGTATATTTTCCTTTTGATATTGATTCTCTTTTCTCCTTTATAACTCCTCTACCATGGTCATTTGTGTCTGAAGTTCAATTTTTCTGTTAGAAGTTGAAAGAACTTCATCATCTAGACTGCATATAACTGTCTGTTATTTTTTGTAACAAACAGAGACTTGCAGTGGGTGAATGGTTTACAGCTCGAGTTTCTTCATGTGGATTGTTTCACATTGCTTACCCTAGTGCCCCAGAGAACACAAAGTCTGAACTCAGAACCATTTATGGCCAATTATGTCAAGATGACATGCCCATGGTGAGAAGAGCGGCTGCAACAAATTTAGGGAAGTTTGCTGCTACTGTCGAAACATCCCATTTGAAGACTAATATTATGCCGATGTTTGAGGAGCTCACTCAGGATGGTATGATGCATTACAATGTGATATTTCGTTCTTTATATCTGCTAGTTATTTACACTTGTATCTCATAATATTCTTAATTGAATGTTTTGTTCATGCATGATTGTCAATAGTTAATTTAATATTGTCATATTTAATAATTAAGAATTTGCATGTTGTGTTCTGAGAGGAGAAATTAAAAAAAAAAGCAAACAATGGTTCTGAGTGATAATGATAAAAGGCAGTTGAATTTAACTTGCATTTACATGAAATGTTTATTGAGTGAATTTCATCCATGCATGATTGTCAATAATTGATTTTTTACATGTCATCTTTAATAATTAAGAATTTGCATGTTTGTAATGAGTGGAGAAATGAAATAAAAACAAAGTAAACAATGGATAGAATAAAAAAAAACTAAGAAGCTGCAATAAGGTAAGAAAATGATGAAATGTAGTTGAGCTTTACATTCATTTCTAGGTAAGGATATTGAGTGAATTTTGTTTATGTATGATTGTCAGCAATTTATTTTTCATTGTCATCTTTAATACTTGCATGCTTTTAGTTATGGAAAAAAATAAAAATAAATAATCGAACCAAATTTCCAGGAAATGTTATTGAGTGAATTTTGTAAATGGTTTCATTTATATTGTGATTTTCTGCATTATACGAAGACAACATGATAAGGAATCCACATTATGAGGAGAATGATTGATTACTATTGAAGGCAGTGTTTATTACTTTATCTTACTTACCCCTTCTCATGATATTCATCTTTCCCTTGAATCAAAAAATTGACTGTTCTTATATTTTTAAATAGAATGCATGAATTTAAATCCATGATACTCGAATCCCGTAACTTATTGTACTCAAAAGAGACATTTTAACCAATTGCGTTCTGAGTAGGTACTATTTTTGTGTTTTACTGCTATCTTTGTTCTTTTGTTCTATAAAATGCAAAACTGAAGATATAAAGATCTATATTCATTCCAAGATTATTTTGATATTAACTTTGAAAAAATAAAAGGTAAAGTTCTTAGTTAATTCAAAGTTCAACTAGCATGTCATTTTTCTTTTGAATAAAAACATTTGCATTTTCCTTTCTGTTGATAAGGGGAATATTGGTTTTGCTTTTTCAGCATTAAGGTACCCGTGAGGGCTGGAACAATGATTTAAGGAAAACTCGCTTATTCATTTTCTTAAGTCATGATTACCACTTTTCCTTAAGTGATCTCTATGTATGAACACTAACCGTTGCAACCAAAACGACTGAGAACAGCAATGAATCTGCAGTTCTAGATAATTAAGTATATTATGTTAATGTAAGAATGATGCATATTAAATTGCTGAAATGGACTAAAAATGGCGGGTTTCTGCAATGCTTATTTATATGTTGGCCAGAAGTGCCGTATACTTGGAAGTGAGTACTAAATCTATTCCATAGTTCTGTACTTCGTATTCGTTTAATATAATCATTGAAGACATGCTGACTAATTTGGATCACACTACAGATCAGGATTCTGTTCGATTATTGGCTGTGGAGGGTTGTGTATCTCTAGGAAAGCTGTTGGGACCCCAGGATTGTGCTTCCCAAATTCTTCCTCACATAATTAATTTCTCTCAGGTTATGTTACTTATTTGTCTTCACTGTTTTGGTATTACCTTCACTGTATCTGCCATTGATATACATTGTGCGTACCAGTGAAATTGAGCACAGAGGGCACTGCAAAATTCAAGCTTAACTTGTTTATTACTATGTTGAGCTCGAGCCTTGTTTACTAAATATTTTGATGCTCGCGAGCTTCTTCAATAATTAGATATATACTATTTTTCTAGTCCTAGATTTAAATTGAATGTTCGTTTAGTTTTTTAAAAATTAATGCATTTTAAATTGAATATTCATCATTTTTTAAATTTAATTATCTTACAAAATAGAAAATAGTATGTGCTCACTCAAATACATTATTTTCTTATGATAAATAAAGTTAATTAGATATTTAATACTTATACAACTTTGCAACTATTTTGTTTTTTTAGTCCCTCTATATGGCAATAACATGGAGTAGTTTCTATGAAGTATCAGAGTGTTGAGCTTCATGTCGTGCTTCCTTAATTGATTTATTTGCTGAATCTTTTGAACATTTATATAGTCGTTAAACCATATTCCAACATGATCTGTCAAAACATATTCCAACAAGAGCTTTTCTGTATTAAGAGAATAAAAATGCCAATCAAATAACTCACCCCTCATATAGAGTGGATATTCATTGTTGGAAAGGATAGAGACCAAAATTTAAATTTTAAAGAACAAAATTGAAGAAGAAGAAAATCAAGGAGAACTGTCGTTGCCCAAGCCTCTACTCTAATTATTGTATTAATTGCATAAGAATGACATAAACCCTAACTAAGGATTTAAGTACCCTTCTAATAAAAGCCCAAAAATAGAAAATCAAATAACTTAAAGGAAATTAACATAATTAAAAGAAAAAAAATAATAGAATTTAAATTTCTAAATTATTCAGCCCATGAATGTGGACTCAGTCCCGTCTCTGTCGGACCCTGCTCCATGCTGAGCCCATACTCCTGCTCTATATCAGTTTCATCGTCCTTCAAAACAACCTTGTCCTCAAGGTTTAAGTCCAGAAATGGAAACTGAAACTGACTCTGAAATATGCCTTTGCTCGTCCTAGTGTCCTCAATATCCCTTGCCAATTCTGCCCTTGCCCGTTGTTGAAGAGTCGATGGTTGCCGCTGAACCGTCCAGCGTCACCTGCTGCCACGGTTGGCCCTGTTCCAGCATCTGCAAAGTTGCAGCAGATAATGCTGCTGTTGCGGCGTGCCCTCGCCTGCCGCTGAAGAGTCGACGGTTGCCGCCTAACTGTCCAGAGCTGCAGTCTGCAGCGGTTGACCTTGTGTGGCGATTGCAAAATCATGACAATGCATCGAGTGATGCCGTGATCTCCCCAAGATACGCCCCATGCACATCCAATTTTCTCTTCATCTCGGCGTGATCGGCCTCCAATCTATCGCTGTTCAACCTCTTCATTCTGGCGGAAATGGGAATCCGGCAGGTTGGACCAATTGTTAAGAGCGGAGTTGAAGAAGAAGAAAAATCAATGAGAACTCTTGTTGCCCAAGCCTCGAGGCTAATTATTTTATTAATTGCGTAAGATTGACATAAACCCTATTTAGGGATTTAAATATGTTAGGCACATAAGTAGAGAGCCTTAACTTCACCCAAAACCATGTGCAAAGGTAAAGGAGTGACCCTCAACTTATATACCTATCCACATTGGGGTGTGAATCCAATGTGGGACAACCCCCACATCATAACAATCCATCCCCCTTCAATTACATCCTTTTACTAAGTCTTATCTGCCTCTACAATTACATTCCCTTCTATGGTGCAGAAATTACAACTTGAGGGATGTTGAGTAGAGAGCTTCGCTTGAGGTAAGGAGTTTGTTTGAAGGATGA